>JAXQQM020060419.1:0-479448 GCA_034641835.2 Pinus albicaulis | reverse complement strand
CTCAAACCCTAGCGTAGCAGATCTTCCTTTAGTAGAGGAAAACGTATTAATACCTAGAAATTGCGGAAGGAGAGAAGCCATCAGTTACCCTTCTTGTGTTGTGACTGGTAAAAAAATAGTGGAACTTAGGTACCTACAAGCAATAAAAAGGCTGTTAGGGTTTCATTGAACTGTAGAAAAAAATGTAAGACACTCGACATAAAGGAGAGAAAAAATAACCTGAGAGGAGAAACAAATTCTTTCCCTTCTGAAAATAAAACTAACAATGAAAAAAACCATACCAACAGACAAATTCAAGAAAACAGACAGGGAATGCATCACTGATGAGATAGGACAACGGTTTACCTGGAGACTGAGGTCCTGTGAGCGTTCAACGCCCTGCCACCTGAAAACAACCATCGACAACCCATGCCATCATTTGATGTCTTCATAGCGGTGACAAGACTGGGATCTAATGAACAGGGCCCAACAACAACTATAGTATCCTAAATGGATAAGTGAATCTAATTGATTAAAAAAATTATAGAAGGGAACCACTATGCCTTAATTAAATCATACCAAGTTGCATTTATAACCCACATAGAATGGTATGCCATAACTTTACATTTTACCTTAATAACTATTATATGAATAGTAATTTTTTTTAGGGAAATGTGACACCACCTCTTTTCTCAAATCGTCCTACTTGGGCGTGGATTTCAATCTTGAAAGAAGGGACGAAAACAAGTTATTTATCAATGGGGAAATGTTGTATTATATTAGTGATACAATATGGCAGTAGTTGGAGATTATGGCAAACATTTCCAAGGATGTGGCGTTTGTGAAGGGTTATAAAGAATTTTGGGTAAAGTGGTCACTGGTGGTGTGATGAGTTTAGAGGAAGTGTTAATACTTGAAAACTATGTTATGAAGCTTTTAGAGGAAGATGTGCTTTTACTTGTCACTTTGTGTGTTTCAGAAGAGCAATTACCATAGTTACCAAATTTTCGATAAAAAATTCAACTACCTAAAATTTAATACTAAAAAGTATAGATCTTCTAAATTTGAATTATATATATATATATATATATATATATATATATATATATATATATATATATATATATATATAAACAATTAAAAATATTACATGTATAAAATTTTATATAATTCTACAAAGTAAAATAGCATAAAACAATATATTTAAAAAAAAAATCATATCCTCAAATAGTAAATTTTAATATAACTCTTAAAAATAACAACATTATTAATCAATAACTAAAACAATATAAATCCCTCCATTTAGATTTAGCTTTTCCCGTGGATCTCAATGAAAGCACACTTCCAAGGAGTTGTTTAGAGTAGATTTTGTTCCTTTAGTTGAAGGCTACACATTCTACTCAATTCAAAACAAACATGAAAGGAGAAACACACCCAAAGCTTTAGTTAGTGGTTTCAATTTTGTTACTAGTGGCTAAGAGCATTGGAGTATTCTCAACATACTTACCAAATTTGAAAAAAAATACCACCGTATAAAATTCAAAAAAAAAAGTTTATATATTTTATAAATATTATAAATAAAAATTTATTATTCTTTGTCATAGAAATTTATTATTTTTAGAAAGTATAGATTTATTATTTTCTACTATATTTTAATATAAAATTTATTGTTTTTTACAACTGCAATTTTTTTAATATACAATTTATTAATTATTATATTTTTTTTAATACAAAAATTTCTGCTTTCTCATTTTAAATATTAAATTTTTTATCAACAAAAATATTTATTTTTTAATATATAAATTTCTATTTTAATGTTTTCAATAATATATATATCTATATCTATATATATGTTTTTAAATACTAAATTTATATTAACAAATATTTTTACAAATTAAATAATATAAAAAATTCCATTTTAAAATATTTAAATCTATGTTAAAAAAATTTAACCAAATTATATCAGAATTGTAATATTTTTAATATACAATTTAAAATTTATTATAAATTTTCATATATATATATATATATATATATATATATATATATATATATATATATATATATATATATATATATATACAAACACTATATATAATTTTCTCTACACTGCTTCATCTCTTATGTGACAAGCTAGCGAACGCCATAACTTTAGGAAGAAAATTTGAATCTGATTTATGTAAATAGTCTGAAAATAGCACTGATGTGGCTAAATTAGGGTGTTTTTTTAATAAAATTTTTAAAATTTTAGTTTAATTATCAATAATTAATAAGTGGATGGTAAAGATTTAACTTATATGACACATCTATAGAATATTTTTAATAGTATTTAGGACAGAGGGTTTTGATTTATCTTAAAGATAGTTATGTTTTCTTTTTGAAAAAATTATAAAATTATTTATTATAATAAAATATTTTGACTATAAAACGAGTTATGATTTTTGAGACACGTGGTATTGATAACTTATGGTATTAGATGATGATATTGTTAGGAAGTCAATTTACATGTTAAAAATATTCATAGTTAAGAATCTCGTTACATGTTTTTTTAAATGCATAAATGTTTAATATATTCTCTTTTTAATAATAATAATAATAATGATATGATTTAGTTTATTTTATGATTTTTTTTTTTTTTTTTTTAATATGGATTAAAGTTAATCAACATTTTTGAGTCATTTAATTTATATGGATGTGCTAGTTTTATTATTTTTAAGGGTAAAAAAAAAACGAGTCATTCTTTTTTTATGACAGTTTCTCACTATGTCCATGCTTTTATGGTCTTTTGTAGTAAGTTGGTTTCATATATTATTCAAGTCAATACTCCATATCGTAATGAGTAAAATTTGTGAAATCACTGGACTCAAACTACCTATCATACTAATTTATCATTGGATGTAATTTCAATGTATAACATGAAGGATGAACCTAATAAGAGTGCCTTTGCACGTGATATTTGATTATGGAGGAGAAAATTTTTAGTGGAGGGGGAAACCCTATTTCTAGCATTTTTTTCAAAGGGTAAGTGGTGCATCTCTTATCTAGGTTTGATGAGAACCCCTGAGTGGCTAGTGGATGGGTAAAAGACCATACTATTAGAGTTTATATTATTTATTTCTATGGACCAAAATTTTACCTTTCCAAAATCGTCAAATGGGTTGGGTCTTCCTGGGTACAAGTTTTATTCCCCTGGTATGAGAATTATTCAATTCAAATAGGATTGCAAAAGAAAAATTACCGTTGAGGATATATATTTTCTAGGTTGCCCCTCCATTTTGAGATAGAAGCATCTTAGAAGTTGTTGGGTAAATGATTGGCTCCTTTTGGGGTGTTATTTGGGAAACCCTTAATAAGAAAGGTACTTAGTATCATGTGTTAGTATGGGTTTATCTAGTTTTTCAAAGGAGCTCTCATAAGAAATTATATTCAAAATGGGAAAATTCTCCTAAGTTCAAATGTTTGATTATGAAAACCTTTCACGCTTTCGTAAGTAATTTCATGCTCATGGTTGGTTTTCAAATAATGGCTTGGGAAGGGTTTGAAGAAGAGGAAGCCATTCAAGCTCGAGTATGGTCAAGTAGTTAAGTGTAGAGAAGGAAATGGCATTTCTCCTTCAGATGGATCTTTTTGTCAAAAGGCTATCAACTTGGGGGTTGGTGGTCAAGTCAGTGGTCGTGTGGGTGGGATGTTGTTTCCTTTTCTGATAGATGAATTTTTTCTTGGAAGTAGTACCATTAATGGATCAATAGAGGTGTCCACTATTCATGACATGTTATGGTGGAACATTTTGTATATTTGGTACTCATCCATATCTTAATCCCCCTCTCGCATATTACTTGAGTCAAATCACCAAAGCTTAGGTAGTATTCAATCAACATGTAGAGGGGTTTCTGGTTCTATATCTCAGTGTGTTGTTTCAGAGGATGCAATTGAAGGAGGTTTGAGTTTAAGGATAAAGCCTTTTGCTTCATATAAATGACCTAATAAATTATATGGGAATGAATATTCCTTTCTTGGTTCTGACCAGAAGTGGCCAATGACCTATGTTAATGCCTCAGTGGCTTTGCCTCCACCTTCCTTGATGGGGCCCTATTATTTGGTTCAAGGGAGCTATTCACATTTTGGGGGGATCTTCTTCACTTTGATTAAGCTCATATCAACTTGGGGAGTATTATGGTGCTTATATTCACAAATCTCCTTACTTGGATAAAGGATTATTTCATGTGTTTGTGGATTCAAAGATGGTTATTTTATGTGCTATGGTGGATTTATTTATGTTCAATTCATTAGGGAAACATTCTTAACGAATAGTAAATGCTTCGTCCATCCCACTTCTCTTTACTATAGATTTGGGGTTTCGTTCCAACAACTACTTAGGGCTGAGATGGATTCCTCCTCAAGGATTAATGGTCTTATGGAGTTTCAACTTTTGGCAAGATAGTATTCTAGAAAACAAGGTAAATCTCAAAATATCATAAAATATTACGCTAACATTAAGTCTCCTTCTCTATGTAAATCAAACTCATAGTTTCATTCAAAGTACAAATTTCCATGGCCAAAGATAGGAGTATAAGGTATCATATTATAGTTATCTTCTTTCTCTCACAAAATATGTGATGGATATAGAGTAATTTTGAATCTAAAATTTTTGATTTAATTTTATAGCTTTTGATATGTATGGATTAAGATATTTGGATCTTAATGCTATTGTTGAGACCTTTGATCCTTACAGTATAGGAATAAATTTAACTCCTTGCAGGCTTTATTTCTTTTGCTTCCCTCAAATGATATAGCTTGGATTAAGCTCTTTTTGTCTAATATTTTCACATTAGTCCATTTTTACTCTCCCTTGAGTTGGTTTTGATCAAATTAATAAAATATTATGAGATTTTCCTTTGAATAAGAAAAAAATTGTGAAATTTATAAAGTCGCCATTAATTAAACACTTGCATTATTTCATTGAATTTGGTTAGTTATAAGTTAAGCATGGGCATAAATAATGAGCTTTTTTATTTTTTTATCTTTTCTTTTTTCCAAGGAAAGAAATCGACCTCCCTCTTAGCTTGAAGGAAAGAGTAAGATTGGTGGTACTAGGCCAACCCACAATTATACTCAATGAAGAGTGCTTAGGCTCGAATCCATTAAAACATTATTCTTCAAGGTATCAAAACTCAAAATGTCATTAGCAAGGATTTGAATCTGGGTGGGTAGGATAGCAATCATTCCACTCAATCACTCAGGATAACCCCGATTGATTACATAAATAATGAACTTATATTGATCACTCTATGCATTGTGTTACTTTCACAGAAATTTTTTTGAAGTAGCAAAGCGAGAACATGAAAAAATTGGGAAATGAAGCTATAAGAGAAAATAACTTCCATACACAAATCCTTGGAATCAACAAACAAGGGCTCCGCTTCTTTTATTGGACTAGGGTGAATATATTCCTTAATTATTTAAGACAACATTGCCATTAAATTGTTAATTTCATTATTGTTATTATTGGTGTTACTACTCCCATGTCTTCCCAAGGTAATACTTACAATAAAAATTAACTCCCTCAAATTTTCAATTTTACCTTCTTATAAAATTTTTATTGAAATATGACAAGGTTGCTAGCCAAATCCATTTTCTCAAGTGGATGCTATTATTAATTTATCATTAATATTATGATTTTTAGGCATAATTTATGACTCTCGAAAGGATGATCTAGAGCAGTCCCAAATCCATTTAGGTGTTTTTTTTTGCATGTGCATTCTTTACTTGTCTACTTGATTCCATTTTTCTTTGTAACACTTATCTTCTTATCACTCTAATTAAGATGCGCATATCTCTCCAAACCACCACTTTCCCTCTAGAACATAAATTGGACCGTCCATGATGATAGATCATCTATGAACATCATATGAAGGCACACATTTTGACATTTGAACATAATGTAGTGACCAAAGATCCAATCAAAACACAAATTGGCAATATGAATGAGCAAAAAATTAACTCTAAGATTGTTGATTAAAAGAATTATTCTAGACATGTTCATTTGTAGAATTATTGATTCAATGCAATACAATATTTGAAAAATGATGATAGGTATATGATATGACGCTTTCCCACATTGTTAATTGTTCCTTGTGAAAATAATGGATAATACAATAGAAATGCTAAGGGTTTCATTAAGCACATGAATGGTGGAAAATATTTTATACACTTCATAACATATAATTACACTTTTTTAATTATATCACTATATCAATATCATTTGCAACATTAACAAATCTAATGGATTTGGTGTTCTTAGCTATGTCTATATATTTTCAAAATCTCTAAGATCCCTACAAGGTGGTACCAAACGCACTTTACCAACTACTATGATTAAAACAATTTTTGTGTTGTGATATTTATCATTTCTTGTGTGCATCATATCCTCTTAGTATAGTGAATTCAAAATTTCAATATTATTGCCTTTATTTAGTACACAATTCAATTGTCATTGTTGTGCTCAACAATGAAGCAATGAGTTAAACAACTTCATTAATACATTTTTCCGCAATTAATACTCATTGCTCATTTAATTAATTTATGCTATTAAAAATTTCACAATAAAACACTCATTGAAAGTGTTTTGAATGCATTACAATTGTTCATATAGAAACTCCACCCCTTCACTAGTAAACATATCATATATAATCACTATTTTATAAATGGATTTTGCTTTTAATGGTACATTTTAGATCATATTCAATTACTGTTAACATTTTCACTATCAATTATGCATTGCTATATTTATAAACAAATATATTCCATAATACACTACAATAATAATTAACATTTTCACATAATTCGATTCAAGGTTGCATTTATAAGAAAAACATTTATTTATTTTAAATTTTTTGTATTTTGATTTTTTTATAATTTATATATATATTTTTAATTTTATTTAAAATTTAATTAAAAAAAAATGTTGAAATCACAAGTTAGAATTGTGAAATTTGTAACTTAAGTGGGCTTATACAACTTGAGCGGGTCTAATGGTTAAGAGCATATGTTTTCTCCTAAAAGGTTAGGAGCAATTATGTTTTCTATCATCGTATTAGAGTTAGTTCAACTTTGACCATCTCAAAAGAGGAGTTGTGATCATGCCAATTCTGCAAGTTTAAATCATTGTAAAAAGGTTAGCATGTGAGAGTGTTTAGTTTTTGTATGAGTGATTGTTGGAGTGTTGAATTTGGTTGGGCGTGATTGTGAGGAGCCAAAGTATATAATCACTATCCAAGAGGAATGTAAATGTGCCGCTAAGAAATTCTGCAGAGCCATTGTCAAAGGAACACAATAGTCTGCGCATTGAATAAATTCCATTGAATCTATGGATTTATGCATTTCCAACCTATTTAGAGGATGAAATCTTGGTTCCGTGTCATCGATCTTTCTCTTAATTGAATAAAATTTAGGATCCCCATCATTGGCTCAACTCTCACTCATTGGATCTTCCGACCTATTATTTTGATTTCGGTTAATTTTAGGGTAATTAGATCTTCTAAGCAGGGCTTCATTTCACTATTCTGGAGTCGGGCTTCAATTTCCTCCACTATTGCAATGAAATCAGACCTACACAATGTATCCACATTTATTAGAATTGACCTGGATTGTATTACTGTGAGATTGGAGTTGTGAAGCATTAAGTTACATGCATACCTGAGTGTGGATGGGAAATTGCATGGGGGTGTGGAGAGCTATGCATAAAGGGGAAGCCCGTGAATTAGTGTGATGAGGCCAGAGCTTGTTATGAAATCAATTGTTCTAGTTGTCATCGCTGGAGTGTTGGGAAATTATGGTTTGGTTATTATTATGATTATCAACACAAGAATTAACCTCAAGGAAAATTCATATTATTTATTTTATGACTATGTGAATCTTTCATTGGGAATGGTTTGTAGGCTCTGGGGTCTTACTGTGGGTATGGCTATTGGTATTTTTGATGATGTCAGTGTCAGAGCAAATGCACAACAACCAAAGCTCTTTGTCGGTTAGTTCCTTATATTGATATTTGCAGAAGCAATTTCATTCTATGGCCTTATATTTGGCATTATACTTTCTTCTCAAGCTAGCCAGTCACTAGCAGATTAAATAATTTTCAACTGGTTTTCTATTTACTTGGTTCATTTGTTTCACTTGTCAGGTTTTCAGCAAGACTGGTGTCTTCTGCAATGGAAATGTGATTGTTTGTTTCTAGTAGGAGATAATATTATAGTCGAGATTCAGTATTATTCTCTCGGTTTGCAATTTTATACTTAATAATTTAGTGGTAAATATTAAATATCTTTTTTTTTTGTAAATTCGGTGGGACCTTGCTATTTCTATTTATATTTAAAAGACAGGCTACAAAATATAAAACTCAGTCTTTGACCTCAACCTGCCCGAAGGAAACCAGGTCTGTTGGCCATCTAAAAGCATGATGAGCATCCCATTACTGAAATTGTCTCATACGTCTAAAAGTCTCCTGAGCTAACTGTTCTACGACTTCAGTTTGTATATTCATAACATATAATAAAAGTTCATATTTAACTAAAAACCATCAAAAATCTAAAAAGCTAAAGCTTCTACCCATCAGATGATGAGACTGGGGCAGGGTCTTTGACATTGGACCCAGGCATTTCTGCTTGTTGGAGCTGCTGAAGGATCTTTTGGAGGATTTTCTCCATGCGGCCCACTTTATCATCTAGTCTGCTTACTCGATCTGCTGCCTGGTATTGTGTTATCTTAATGTGCTGTTGCTGGTCCTGAATCTCCAAAAACTGAGCCTGAGTGTGGAGGTCTGGTTTTACAGGTTCTGTCTTGTCATGAATTGGTTGGTTACTCTGAATAGATTTTGCTATCAAACATTTGACTATCCAGTAGGTGTGGATAGTCTGATTAAACAGTGTAAGGCGTCCACGAGTATTGCCTGGATCTGTAATGAAATCAAGGATCTCGGCCTCTGCCTCATTATCTTCAGGTTCCATTTGGATTTCCTTTTCCCACCCACGAATTTCATGGTGAACTTCAGAGGAATTTCCTATCACATAATTTGCTGCTAATGTTTCCAGATGTTCCAGATTGTTTTTGCGACCTTGTTTCTTGGGGCCGGATTCTAATTGAGCTTGCTGCTTTCCTTTGGCGTTAACAGCCCTTTGGCGTCTTTTCCCCATTGGAAGATGGGTCCTTTGTAAAAGCACTGACATACAAAATTGAACAACAAATATGTAAGGAGTTCTGTTAATACAAAGCATGCGCCACACTTTAATCGTGATAGCCTGGGTATCATACGGGTGCAGAAGCCCCACCCCCCTGACTGTACTATACATCTGATATAGAGAATTAGGGCTTTGACTGGCTGGCATAGTAACTATATACAACACGTAACTCCAGAAGTTAACATACCTATTGCAAAAAGAAGCAGGCTTACTGCCAAGCTTTGTGTGACAATTTTGCGAGATGGATAGAGGATAGAAAATTTTATGTCTTGGAATCGAATGTATCAGGCGGAAGGGCGGGCCATTATAGTTGGCTACAGGCCAAAGACTCCCTGTCTTCTTCCTTACTCTACCCGGGACTCCTCTGGGCTTAGTCGCAGGGTTATAATAAGAATAGGTCCTGAAGGTGATAGTTACGCTCGTAGGACCGAAACAGAGAGTTAAAAGAGCCTGACCGTGATTGAAAATATGTAAATTGACACAAAGAAAAGCCTGACTATGGAAATCTAGCCGACACATGATTAATTTACTCCCTATATACCATTGGATGCAGCACTGATATAACAGAATACTGGGGTTTATACTACCATACATTCGACCTGGGTATAAAGCGTGGACAGAGCTCATGCAAGGGTCTCGGAAGCGGGGAAGAACAGGTTGCATTTCAGGGTTAATCCACCAAAATTTCTTTCTCAAACTCAAACTAGTTTGATTATACTGCAAACGATACTGCAAATGAAACAAAACAACTTCAAAAGGCATCAGAAGAGCTGAGAAAATTACTGTAACATACCCTGACAGGTTTGAATGATTGCTGGGATGAAAATCGTTGAATCTCCTCCTCTTCCACCTCCAGACTATTGCATGCAAAAGCTTGTGCATGAAAGAATGAAGGGGTGGAGGGAAAGCACTTACCTTAAACGAAACTTGCCTTTCGCGTCCTGTCCAAACAACTTGTCCATTCTGCACCATCATGCCAAGCTGAGCATTCGCACACTTCACCCAACTGGACTGACAACCCATGTTTAATGGTGTTAATTGCATGGAGTGGGAGCGCATGCCAAGTAGCTGCCTCCAAGATTTCATACTGACAACTGTACACCCCGATCGGGGGGTTGAAGGTCCTTGTCCACGATCAATTGGAGAGAGTGAAGTTCGACATTCCATATTAGGTTTGTTGGGCGGCCATCGATGTGGCGCTCAACATTTTCACATCCCCAGTTGGCCAAGTAGTCTACTGCTGCATTGCCTTTTCTTCTAACATGGTGGGGGATCAAGTATTGTATGCGTTTCACCAATTGGCTCAGTTCTTCTATAAGGGCTGCTGTTTGCCAGCTTTGGGAGATTTTCTCCCAAGGTGTGCCTTGTTGTAGTTTCTGGAGCACCCCTGTGACCATTGCTGAATCTCCCTCCACTATGATCCTCTGGTAATGTTCTCTAATTGCAATCAGAAGACCTTGCTTGACCGCCATGAGTTCTACTTCATTATTGGTTGCATGTCCTAAGTCCAGTGCGTAGAATCTACACACCGCCCCCTGAGAGTTTCTGAAGATCCCACCTGAACCTGCGTGTCCCAGATTACCTTTCGAAGCTCCATCATAATTGATTTTGAGAAATCCTGGTTGGGGGGGACTCCATTGTTCTTCAATTGATTGGTAGGGAGGTCTGAATTTCCAAAGACCTTTACTGAGCATCTGCGGTTTGAGATTCAGATTCTCTAATATGAGGACTTCAATACCTATTGTCTGCCAACCTTCATTCGTCCAACTTTCAGTTAAGATGGTTTCTCGAATGTTCTATATGGAGCGCTGCCATATATGATTCATTGGTTGTTCTGCTTCTTGAAAGACTCTCTGGTAAATATTAAATATCATTACAGTAAGTAAATGGTTTTGGTTGACATTGGAAGGGAAAGATTACAGTTGTCATATCAATACCAGTAAGAGAACTCGAGGCAGAGAGAAACATCTAGTCGTTTGTAGTAAGGTGGGAAAAGTCAATATAAGAGTAATCTGCTTGATTTCTAGATGCAAGTCAATAGGTGCTAGGAAGGATCATTGGATGCCATGAGGTGAAGATGTTATCACTATTGGGTAAATTACTGCTTGATTTCTAGATGCAAGTCAATAGGGGCTAGGAAGGATCATTGGATGCCATGAGGTGAAGATGTTACTACTATTGGGTGAGTTTCTATTGAAGGAACCAATTTTGAATAGAGGGGAGACTTGGTTGATGTAAAAGAACTACAACTTTTTTTGGTTATAGGATTTGTTTCCTTCTTTATTAAGTAGTTTGTTTTCCAATTTTTTTAGTTAAGTTTGTTTATGAAATATGATGAACTCATCATATAAAATAGTAACATAATCTAAACTAATGGTTATTGCTATATAGGGTGCCACAAGATCACTCGTTTAATTATGTCTATAGGATGCAATGACCCAAGAAAAATGGATACTAGTTATAATTTGTATGTCAATAAGTGTGTAAAGCAGGTCACTTTGTAAGATTGATTGCTAGATAAATTCCAAATTCAAATGACTTTCATATATAACTAAAGAACACAATGACTATGTCTTTTTCATGAGGGAGTTTGTCAATAGAATGGTTCTGTATTGAAACTGCTTCTCTGACAGAGTGACTTGTTGAAAGTATGTCAAGAAGCGTTAGTCCTACAAATATGTCAATGATGGTTGGAGAAAATTTTATCTTAAATGGGTCAAGAGGTAAGCTCAAAGTTGTGGTGGATAAAGACTGTAGTATATGAGATGCCAAAGTGGGTGAACATGCTAATGATGACCAAATGAGTCAGACATTAGTGTTCTAATTTTAGTATTGTACTTTGTGATTTTAGTATTATTATTTAGAATGTACAAGCATTAAGGGAGGGTGTTGGAGATAATTCTCACAATAGAATTTGTTTGTTGATTTGGATTAAGTTGTTAGAGATTGTCAATCAGTTGGATTTACTTCCAAATATATATATATATATATATGAAAAAATAGTTTAATGTGTGTGCAATTATGCCTTCTATCAAAATCAAAGTTAACTTGTTTTGTGCTGTCATTTTTATATCAATTTAAAATTTTTAAAATTGGAAGATTTATTTAAGAAGTCAAAGTTAACTTGTTTTGTGCTGTTATTTTTATATCAATTTAAATTTTTTGAAATTGGAGGATTTAGTTACGAAGTTAACATTAAATTTCTAGTAAACCTTCAAGTTCAAAAAAAGTCTACAATCTAAATTAAGTTAGATATTTTATGCTGAAGCCCCTTAGTTTAACAAATAATTGGAAAGAAGGAAAAGGGTAAATCATTAGAGTTCGAGATCAAGAAGCTACAAGAGGTGAGTGATTAATTTGAGGAAAAATCACTCTAGGAGGAGGTTGAGAAGCACTTCATTGATGATTTGCCTACAACTTCTTAGGTAGCTGATTTGTTGAAAGTCACTACACAATTACAACATATCCAATATCAACATGATTTTATTTTAAAGATCCAAGATTAACATGATATTTTTAGAAATCAAATGAATAATATAACATTGTGAAATTTTTTTTTGGATTTAGTAAATTACAAGAGGATAGGGTAAATTTTTAATATGTTGATAATATTTTATCAAATTTTAAACATTTTTAATTAATTTTTTTTAATAACATATCCAATTTAAATCCAAATTTGAATTCAAATATGTTAAATCACTATGGTTTGGTACATGATTTATGTATGAAAAAAGATGAGATAAAGGAAAATTATATATTTCCAACATTAAATCATAGATGTCTTATCCCATCTCAGACTGGTAAGAAGATGAATACATGAAAAGAAATAGAAAATTACTTTGTATTCTTCTCATGACTGGATGACCTCAAGGGACTGTGGAATCTGGACAAGACTGATAAAATAAAATGCCTTCCTTCACACTAAGGACATGGATTGTGATTCCTGTTACACTGGGTAACTGGTGATGGATTACTGAAGATCAAGATTTTAAGAAAATAATATGCAACCAATCCCACTTATTTGATTCTTTCCTAGAGATTCTAGATTGATTTCCTTGATCTCCTTCTCAGCTCTCTCTTTCTCAGTTATAAATCTCTTCTTATCGAAATTGGTGTTTAATTTTGATATTTAGCACTAAAAAATGCTCTCAATCCATGAAAAATCCCTTTTGTAATTAAAGGAAAAAGCCCAATCTCTTTTACACATTACCCCATGAAAGTCAAATTTTGTAGCCCTTCGAAGTTAGGGGATTAACTTAAAGTTTCCATGTGATCGTGGTCAAAACTAGAGCTTAACATAAAATTTCTAAGTCCTTCACCCCTTATCAGTTGACACTTCAATGTTATAATCAATTTTCCAAAATTTGAGGGGTCTCGGCTCATCTAGGGATATCACACTGTCAAAAGGCTGAATCTACTTTCTTTGGTCGGATTGGTCCTTCAACTATCACCTGTATCCAAGATTCAGATCACTCTTTGAGTCTCCAATCTTTCAGGAGGCCATATTTGTCTTAAGGCTAGATTACCTTGTAATGATTTGGACATGTGTCCTATGATAAATGCCACTTAAATTATCTCCAATCCATTAGATGGCTTAGAGTTGGATAACAGTGTCAAGTCTCAAATGTAGGACATACACCAAATAAAACTTAAACAAAGCCCAATCGCCAAATGAATTAAATCTAGATAATTGTGTCAAGTACTGGGTATAAGACCTACAACAGATAATACTTAAACAAAACCCTGATTTTCTTATCTGGGGATCTATTCATGAATTTACTCGCACACAACTTGGCCAAGTTCGATGGAAAATGGTCAGATATCCACTAATTAACATACTTTATTCAACATAAAACTTTTACGTCTCTATTTATTGATGAAATTTTCATTCAACCTCGTATCTAACCCCATCTATAGTTCACAATTATTTATTTGCTCTAGTGAAGTTGATTGGAGTCAAACATGGAATATTACAAAGTATCCTACGAGTAGCTACACGAGTTTAACACTTTGATCTTGGTTAACCATGCACATAAACATGAACTTAAATGATGATAAACACAAGAAACCGTTGAGAGGCATGATCAATACACAAGGGAATAAGAGAAACCAAAAGTTCTAATAATTAGCAAAAGACGGTTATAGAGGGTTTTCTCTTGCTCTCTAGTCTACACACACTCTCTTCTCTCCATTCTCGTTGTCTCTCCTCACACACCTGAGAGACTTTCCTCTCTATCTTGGCCTTATAAAAAAATTGTTTCACCTCTCTTCTCTCTCTCACTTATTCACACCTCTCTATCTATCTGTGCTTCAATTATGTATATACAAAATAAATATTTGTTGAGATCCACTAAAGGTGGATCAAATCAATCAATTCTTGGAAAATATCATATCTAAGCCTAAAATATTTAATTCTCTAAATAATTACTCATTTCTATAATCAATCTCCATTATATCATATTTAAAAAATAAACCTCCTAATCCTATCTTCATAATTTAAATAAAATCAGATTAAGGGAACCCACTCCCTTTAGAAAATATGCTAAGACCTTCTAGGTCTTGTTTAATTTGAAGATATTCTCCTGCATCAGACTCTCAAGGAAAAAGTTTTCATGAGCTCTTGGTTATGTGTCTTTAGCTACTTTTTCTATTTCTCCCAATATATTTTTTGGCATTTTTCAATAAATAGTGCATCTGCCAAATATTTCTCCTTCGAACTTAGCTCCTTTTTACAATTCTCCTGCTCGTATTTTTTGTTGTTTTCTTGAATTTATTTTTTTACCTTTTGGATCCTAAACTTTATGGTGTTATTTTCCACAATTTTGGTTGTATTGTTTTTTTGTTTCTATCCACAATCTTCCGTGATCCCACACTTTCCTTTATTTTTGTCCCTTTCCTTTGTTGTCATATGTATTCTTAATAAGCTACATTTTAGTTCTGAATTTCCAGTTGAAAATTCCTTCTACTAAATTTTTCCTCTTCAATTCTGCTTTTTGTTGACATAATCCTACTTTGTGACTCTTCACATGTGTGTCCTTGCAATTTTCTTTGGGTAATTTTTCTATTGGTATATCTTCCTTGAAACTTAAATTTTCCTTGGATATATGATTTTTTTTATGCTTTCTGTAGTTATACTTGCACATAAAACAATCACATTAAAGAAAACAATTTCTTTTCCATACTTTGTTTCCCATTATTTTGTAGAGGTTGCACCCTTTCTAGTTTTCTTCGTGATAGTCTTCAAATGAACGAATCCATACCTTACACCAGAATCAATCAAAATTTTGGACTACTCATGTTCATTTATACAAAATCACATGATTCTCTTCACCAAATCAACCAAAATATCAACTAGAAATTCCAAATAGTCATGTATGTCATGACGTGTGCTAGCCCTTTCAATGAAATCATTTCAATTTTGATACCATCATACTTTGTATCAACTTTAAGGATCTTTAGAAAGAAGTCTAAAGTTGAAATTTCATCAACATCATACCTTTCTTTGATCCAGGTGGATATTGGTGGTCACCCGCCTATTCCACTTGGGGCTCCACCATTGTCTCTTTCAGTTTTTCAGTTTCGGCACAGTTTACTATTTTTAGCAGTTTTTCAGGTCCTAAACTTCTGGAGCCGTTTTGAGGCCCTAAACGACGTTTTTTGGGAAAACGGAGAGCAACATAGATCCATGGACCAATGTTGCTCGTTCCAAATTTGTAGTCCTCGGATAAATATTTCTAACGAGGTATGGTACGCGTCAAAAGGAGATCGTATGCCAAAGTTACGCCCCTGGGAAGTTGAAACACCAATTTACCTAAACGGGGCCCATAGTTTTGGCGCTTCATCTCCTAGGGTTAGGGTTTTGGATGTTTAGGATTTCTCATTGTTTCTAAATAATAAATAGGCCCTGGAGCCTCATTGTAACTCAGTTCAGAGGCCTGTAGCCGCCACATCTCTTCTCAGAGATAGCTACCAGCACCCTAGCTAGTTTTATTTCTATTCTGTCTGTAAGCAAATTTCAATTCTTTGATATTAATGAAATGAAGTGTTATTTCCGCTACATCTCTGTATTTATGGTTATATGTTTATTCTGTTGCGTTCCTACATAAATCCGAATTAGTGGTATCAGAGGGGTCTGCTTTTTCTCGATCCTTCTTTGCATGTCCCCAACGAGGTCGGGGTATAAGGAGTTAGGGCTCGATCTGGTGGAACCTTTGCAAGATCAGCCTCGCAAACCTCGACGGACGCCCATGGGGGATGAAAATAAAGATGAGGGAGCAGGAGATCCTATCAAAATATTGCTCGAGGAGGCCCTCGAAAAACAAAGGAACGCGATGATGGATAACTTTGCTCAGATCCTTCAACGGCTGCCCATCGGCGGCGCATCTGCATCCAGCAGCCACTCTGGAGGCGTGACCCCTTTTAAGGTACAAGTAAATTTTGACATTCCCATATTTGAGGGTCAAATAGACGCAGATGCCGTAGATAGATGGTTGAATCTATTAGAAGGATATTTCTCTGTTCATGACTTTTCAGACCGGGAGAAGATTATTTTTGCACTCCTCAAAGCTACCCCCATGTTAAGGACTGGTGGGAAACCTACTGTGAGAACAAGGACCAGACAAAACCCTCTCTGTTCTCGGCCGTACCAACTTGGAATTCTTTCCGAGACGCCGTCAAGGAACAGTACTATCCCGTGGGAAGCTATGAGGACAAGTACATACAATGGACCACGCTGCGACAACAAAGGGATCAAGATGTGCATGAGCTGACGAATCTGTTCCATACCCTGCGCACAAAGTTGGGTATCAAAGATTTAGAGAAACATCTGGTGCTAAAGTATCGCAGTTGTCTGCACAAATACATTCAGGAGGAAATGGAGTTCCTTGACATCTCCTCGCTTGGCACGGCATACCGGTATGCTGCCAAGATTGAGCAGAAATTCAAGCAGAAGAAGCGAGACTTTGGATCTGCGAATCAAAAGCAAGGGAAAGGTGCTTCCAAACCGCAGAACAAAGGACCAAGCCAAGGAATGGTGGCTAAAGATAATTCATCGAAGCCACAAGAAAAGAACAACACCGCAAAGCCAAAGAAGGACACGGGAAAGTGGTGTGAGTTCCATAAGAGCTCCACTCACAACACAAGTGAGTGTCGGGCCAAGCAGTCGCTAGTGGCCGAGATGAGGGCTTCCGAGTCAGATGCATGCTCTGACTCCGAATCAGAACCTGAAAAGGCGAATGAAAAAGGGAAACAGATTATTGATGCGGAGCCCAACGCCACTGTTGCCACTGCAAAGATCCAAAAGGAGGAACCGTAAGATCCAGAGGAGGAGGAACGTCTCTTCCACTCCCAGATGTGGGTAAAGGGCTCCCCGGTACAGTTCATTGTCGACAATGGGAGCCAAAAGAACCTCATTTCAGCAGACGCCGTGAAGCGGTTGGGCTTGCCGACCACAGCTCACCCACATCCATACACCATCGAGTGGCTTCACCAAGGACGAGATCTCCGCGTCAGCCAGCAGTGCCGCCTTCCTTATAGCATCAAGCCCTTCACAGATGAGGTATTATGTGACGTTGCTCCTATTGATGTTTCTGATGTATTATTAGGACAACCATACTTGTGGAAGCGTCATGCTGTGTATGAATCTCGACCTCGTGCTGTTATTGTTACTTTGGGAAATAAGTTGTACAGGATACCAGAGGTACCACCTCTTGCCACTATCTCTTTGGTTACTGCAAAACAATGCAGTAAGCTCATTTCCCAAACCAGGAAATTCGTTTTCCTGATGATTCGCCCCCAGGGCAAGAAGAAGACTGTGGCCACGACCTCCAAACAGGGCTCCTCTGCACGACAACAACAAATGGATAAGGTTGTGGAGGAGTACGGGGACATATTCACCTCACCCACAGGGGTTCCTCTACACTGTCAGGTCAAGCACCCGATTGATCTGACCCCAGGTGCACCGCTACCTAATGGAACGATCTATCGGCGCTCTATTCTAGAGAATGATGAAATCAAGAGGCAGATTCAGGAGCTGTTGCAGAAAGTTCACATCAGACCAAGTTCATCGTCCTGTGGGAGCTCGATCGTGTTGGTACAGAAGAAGGATGGGACGTGGAGACTCTGTATTGACTATCGGGCATTGAACAAGATCACTGTCCGGAATAGGTACCCAATCCCACAGATTGATGACCTTCTGGACCAAATCAAAGGTGAAAAATATTTCAGCAAGATCGACCTGAAGTCTGGGTATCACCAGGTACCAATTGAACCCTCCGATGTGTGGAAGACTGCCTTCAAAGCCAAGGAAGGCCTTTTCGAATGGCTGGTCATGCCTTTCGAGTTGACGAATGCTCCCGCCACCTTCATGAGGATGATGGATGACATCTTGCGGCCATTCACCAACTCATTTGTAGTGGTGTACTTGGATGACATTCCGATCTTCAGCCAGACTTGGGAAGAGCACCTTCACCACATCCGACAAGTCCTCCAAACACTGCGGCAACACAAGTTGTGTGCCAATTTGGAGAAGTGCACTTTTGGCATGACCCAGGTTCAATATCTGGGATACATTATTGATGAAAGGGGGGTGCATGTGGATCCGGCCAAGATCCAAGTCATTCGGGATTGGCCAGCCCCGACTACTATAACAGAGCTTCGCAGTTTTCTGGGTCTTGCTAATTTCTACCGTAGATTCGTGTTGGGATTCTCTCACATCACTTGGCCCTTGAGTCAAGTCACCAAAGGAGGAGCGAAAGCAAAATTCTTTTGGTCGGAACCTCAACAGAAGGCGTTCAAAGAATTGAAAAATCGCCTATGTTCTGCCCCAGTGCTCACCTTACCAGACTTGCAGCAGCCGTTTGAGATCGAGACAGATGCCTCTGACTATGCTATTGGGGCGGTTCTTACTCAACAGGGACATCCAGTGGCATATCACAGTGAGACATTGTCTGAGACAGTTCGCAAGTATCCCACCTATGACAAAGAAATGTATTCCATTGTGCAAGCCTGTCGACAATGGAAGCATTACATTTCGGGGAAGGAAACAATCATCCACACAGACCACCGGCCCCTGCAGTTCATACAGACACAAGGGAAGTTGCAGAATGATCGCCATCAGAAGTGGTCCACATATCTGCAACAGTTTCATTCGAACATCAAGTACAAGAAGGGTAGCACCAATAATGTTGCAGACTGCCTCAGCCGACCACCGATCGTGGCGCTCACCACCGTGCTCAACTCTTGTGGGCACGAGACTTATGATTGGCCGCTTCTCTATGAGAGTGACCCAGAATTCGGCCACACTTACAAGGCACTCTTGGGGGGCACGCAAGTTCCAAATTTTCACCTCCAAGATGCACTTTTGTGTCACCTGGGACACCTTTGTGTTCCTTCAAGCGAGCGTGCCAAGATGATATGGGAAGCACACTACAGTCGAGTCGCTGGGCATTTCGGGGTCGAGAAAACAGTAGCAATACTACAGAAGTATTTCTATTGGCCTAACCTTCGAAAGGATGTCGAGAAGCACATCAGATCCTGCACTGCTTGTGCCATTGCCAAACCGACCATCAAGAAGCAAGGCCTATATACTCCTCTACCTACCCCTAGTCGACTTTGGGAATCCATCTCCATGGATTACATGTCGGGCCTGCCTTCTACTAAGCAGGGAAATGACTGTGTTTTTGTGGTCGTCGACAGATTCTCGAAGATGGCCATTATGGCGGCCTGCAAGAAGAATATCACAGCAGAAGCCACTGCTAAACTCTTATTTGAACGAGTGTGGGTGCACTTTGGGATCCCACAGTCTATCATATCAGATCGGGATAGCAGGTTCCTCAGCACATTTTGGTCCAGCCTCTGGTCGATGTTGGATACCAAGCTCACCAAGTCCACATCTTTCCATCCCCAAACAGATGGCCAGACAGAGGTCGTCAACATAATGATTGTACACATTCTGCGCATGTACAATTCAAAGCATCCACGCACATGGGACGAGAGCCTCCCCTATGTACAACATAGTTATAATCGGGCTCTCCACAGTTGAATCGGCCATAGCCCCTTTCAGGTGGGCTTGGGATTCCAGCCATTATGTCCCATTAACGTAGCCATGCCATTGCAGCTGCTCAGGCCAATTCAGCTCATGTATAGTCTGAAGTTGACAAAGCAAGTAGCTTCATCGAGCGCATTCAACACATCCGCCAACAGGTTCATGATATATTGGACAGAGCCCATTCCAAGTACAAGCAACGCCATGATCAACATAGGGTGCCACACAACTTCCAGGTGGGCGACAAAGTATGGCTACATTTGCAGAAGGAGCGCCTCACTGGACCCCACCGCAAGCTTCGCCCGCTTCGATACGGGCCGTACACCATCACCAAGGCTGTAGGGAACAATGCCTTCGAGCTCAGTATTCCACCATTCCTTGGTCTGCACCCAATCTTCAATGTGGATCGCCTTCGTCCTTACTTCCCACCTCTACTGGACACCTCGGACATTGCAGAACAACTCACACCAACAGAGTTAAACCCAGACTGCATGGAACAGGCCACCACAAATTGTATCATGGACATGCAAATCAAGAACACTCGCCAACAAAATATCCAACTGTATCGGGTTGTCAAAGCTGGCCAACTCCTGCACCAAGGAAAGTGGTTCACCAGGGACCAAGTTCAGCAGAAATTTCCTCATCTCATGGAGGAACTTAACGCAATGGGGACCATTGCTTCCTAAGGGGGGAGGAATGATCCAGGTGGATATTGGTGGTCACCCGCCTATTCCACTGGGGGCTCCACCATTGTCTCTTTCAGTTTTTCAGTTTTGGCACAGTATTGGTGGTCACCGCCTATTCCACTTGGGGCTCCACCATTGTCTCTTTCAGTTTTTCAGTTTCGACACAGTTTACTATTTTTAGCAGTTTTTCGGGTCCTAAACTTCCGGAGCCATTTTGAGGCCCTAAACGACGTTTTTTGGGAAAACGGAGAGCAACATGGGTCCATGGACCGATGTTGCTCGTTCCAAGTTTGTAGTCCTCAGATAGATCTTTCTAACGAGGTATGGTATGCGTCAAACGAAGATTGTATGCCAAAGTTACGCCCTTGGGAAGTTGAAACACCAATTTACCCAAACGAGGCCCATAGTTTTGGCGCTTCATCTCCTAGAGTTAGGGTTTTGGCTGTTTAGGATTTCCCATTGTTTCTAAATAATAAATAGGCCCTCGAGCCTCATTGTAACTCAGTTCAGAGGCCTGTAGCCGCCACATCTCTTCTCAGAGATAGCTACCAGCGCCCTAGCTAGTTTTATTTCTATTTTGTATGTAAGAAAATTTCAGTTCTTTGATATTAATGAAATGAAGTGTTATTTCTGCTGCATCTCTGTATTTATGATTATATGTTTATTCTGTTGCGTTCCTGCATAAAATTCTTCTTGCCTTTCTCCATAAATTTGTAAGGAATTTAACCAACTAATTAACTTGATAACACATGGTACAGATTCCATTTCTATCTCACCAAATAGAAAAACACACAATAAAAATCTTATACCTTCTTTCTCCTAAAGCTTCATGACAATTTTTGGATCCTTTATTCTTTTAAAAGTTGCAATTTCCTTTCCTAGAGATCCATCCATTAACATAAAGTTTATGTCATCCATCAACGTATTTTACTTTACTTCAAACACTTCTCTGTGATTGTTCAAGACATTTAGATATCCCTACCATGGATGCTCTTCATTATCAATCATAAATATGATTCATAACATGATTTTTTTATCTTCTTTGCATTTACCCCAGATGCATAACCTAGTACTATTAAAATAGCTAATTACTCCCGCATGAAGAAGTTGGCTAAAATTAGGGAGTCAATTAACTGAGTGTTGAGTCAAGTTGAGTTAATTCATAGTCGAATTTAGTGTTTGGTTACATGTCAAGTTATTTTAGGCGAGTCGCTAATTGAAAAGGTTTAAATACCCCTCACCGGGTTCGTTGTAATCATCAAGTTTTGTGTGATCAATAAAAAAGCCGCAACTCGTGTGTTTTGGATGTTAATTTTTTTTTACATGCTCTGCCTTTTTCAATAAATTGGTATCAGAGCAGAGGAAGGATCACAAGATCCGTGGAGCCAGTAAATCTAGTCAAGAAGAGGGGCAAGTGAAAAAGATCGATGATTTTTTCAGTTTGAAAAATTGTTGAATAATTAAGGTGTGCTGCAAAATAGTGGGATGATTAAGGTATTTTGGATCAAAGCTCCACCACCCTGCCGAAAAAAGTGTTGCGTTGACCGTAGTTCGTTAGCATGCAAAATAAAAGGTCGAAGTTGCATACCTACAAAGTCAAGGAGTCACGTGATTCTTTAAAGGGTTTTGATTGAAAATATTTTTATTAAAAGTCTTTTACAAAGAATCACATGGAGGTTAATACGTGACTACATTAATTTTTTTTGAGAATTTTTTGGAGTGTTCTTATTAAAAGGAGAAGAGTAAAAGGTTTAAAAGGTATTTGAAAATTTATTCAAGAGGTGTGTTTTTTTATTGCTGAGATATATTAAAGGTTTTTTTTTAAGAGGATGATAAAGGGTTTGTTTAAAGTTTTTTAGAAGGGGTGTTGTAAGGTTTATAAAGGGGTTTTGTTATGAAAGGTTTGTAATATTGTTTGAAGAGAATTTTTTTTAAGATGGCCTCATCAAGCTTCCAACCCCAGTTTCCATCGTTTACATGGAATGATTATGATTTGCGAGCCATTAAGATGGAGGCCACATTAAAGGATCATGATGTTTAGGATCATGACTAGTTTGGGTTTTTAGAACCTAACGTTGAAGTAGAAGAATGAGCTCTCACTAATGCAGAGAAGGAAATATGGAAGAAAGACAAAAAGAAGAATGCACAAGCGTTGTGGCTTATCCAACAGAGAGTGGATTGAGAAGTGTTCGAGAAAATTATGATCACGCCTTCAGTAAAGACAACATGGGATACCTTGTTGACAAGCTATAAAGGTATGACCAAAGTCAATATTGTTAAGTTGCAACATACTAGAAAAGATTTTGAAAGTCTGCAGATTAAGGAGACAAAGGACATCAATTCATTTATGAATCTGGTCATGGCTGCCATAAATAAATTAAAAATTTATGGTGAATATATTAAATAAAAAATAGTGGTTGAGAAGGTTTTCGGATTTTTGTCTACCAAATTTGATGATGTGGTAACATTGACATTTGATAAGTTGATGGGATCACTTCTATCCCATGAGGCAATGATAGACAAAAATAAGGATTTCACTTTAGAAACCACTTTCAAAAGCTGGGTTTCTATTTCAAGAGACAGAGGTCTAGGCATCGGTATATCAAGAGGCAGAGGATGAGGAAAAAGACATGGTGGTAAGAGAGATGACCTAGAAGAGTATGAACATGAAAGTGGATGCAACAAAAATAATAAAAGAGTTGAAAAATCAAAGGTGAAATGTTATTATTGCAATAAATTTGGTCACTATGCACGTGATTGCAGGAAGATGATACCTAATCAAGGAAACGAGAGAGCTAATGTCACTACAAAGAATACTAACTCCATTTTCCTAGTTTTTCATACCATGTATGAACCTTCTGATAATGTGTGGCTATTAGACAATGATTGCATTAACCACATGACATGCAACAATAATTTGGTTGCAAATTTGGATCAATGTGTGAAGATAGAGGTAAATTTGGGGATGAACAAGGATGTGGATGTAGATGAAAAATGAGTGATAAATATTATGACCAAGTAGGGGGGGCCAAATACAATTTTAAAGGTATATTATGTCCTTGGTCTCAAACATAATTTGATAAGTGTTTGTCAATTAATACAAAAAGGATACAAAGTCACCTTTCAAGGAAAAGAGTGTGTTATATATGACAAGTCACCAAGTAAAAAACTAATATCAAAGGTGCATATGACAATGAACAAACTTTTTCATATAATCATGAATGACAGTGATCATGCCGGTTCATTTACAGTTTCATGTTCTAATGATTATTGGTTATGGAAATTTTAGTTTCGACACTTGCACTTTTATTGTTTAAGATTGTTGCAATAGAAAAAAATGGTTAGAGGATTACCTCCCATCAAAGAACCTGCCAGTACTTGTGAGCGTTGCATCTTGGGAAAATAACACTGTAAGATTTTTTTGAAGGAAGTTGCATACAGAGAAAAACAACCTCTTGAGTTAGTGCATACATACCTGTGTGGGCATAGTCGATTGGTGGAAGTTGCTACTTCCTCACTTTCATTCATGATTATAGTAGAAATTCTTGGGTTTACTTCTTGAAGCAAAAGTATGAAACTTTTGCAAGGTTCAAAGAATTCAAAGCCTTAGCAGAGAACTAAAGTGATCAACATATCAAGGTATTGAGGTCAGATAGCGGTGGATAATATGATTCTAAGGTAATCCATGATTATTGCAAAAAAGATGGAATCAAAAGACAATTTGCAACTAGATACACACCGCAACAGAATGGTGTAGAAGAGAGAAAGAAATGAAAAATTATGAACATGGCAAGGAGAATGTTGAAAGGAAGAAACTTGTCTAATGAGTATTGGGTAGAAGCAGTTGTGTGTGTTGTTTATGTGATAAGAATATCTCCTACAAAGGGTGTGATGAATAGAGTACCGGAAGAAGCATGATCAGGTATGTCTTGTGGCGTATCTCATCTCAGAGTGCCTAGATGTGTATCCTATGCACACGTTCCTAAGGAGCTAAGATGTAAATTGGATGATAAAGTGAAAAATGCATATTTACTGGTTATAGTGAGCAATCAAAAGATTACAAATTGTATAACCCTATCACCAATAAGACCATAATCAACAAAGATTTTTTGTTCAAAGAACAAGAGTCATGGAAAGGGAGTATCGACAAAACAATTGATGCAAAAGTGCCACTGATGGAAGAAGAGGATGTAGCAGAAAAGGAGAATTTAGAATCACAAGAGAAGACACCTACCGGAGTCACACCAGCAAGGAATCCAAGATTTTCTGAGCATCATGGATCTTCAAGCAGATCAACATATTGGAATTCTCCTGGCAGCCAATCGGGCGATGAATCAAGAAATGATAAGAGAAATATGAGACGTATGAAATATATTTATGATGATTTGGATGTTAGTTCAAACATTTCATTGTTGTGATTCCAACCTTCTTCACTTGAAGAAGTAATCAGAGATGAAAATTGGGTGCAAGCCATGGATGAAGAAATTGAAATCGAAAGGAATGACACATGGGATTTGGTTGATTTTCCAAAGGATAAAAAAATAATTGGTGTGAAATGGGTGTATAGGACAAAGTTGAATGACAAAGGTGAAATTAAAAAATTTAAAGAAAGAATTGTAGCAAAAGGATTCTCATAGCAACCGGGAATAGATTTTGGAGAAACGTTTGCTCCGATAGCTAGATTGGATACTGTAAGAGTAATCTTAGCCACAAAAACTCCAAACAAGTGGAAAGTATATCAAATGGATGTGAAATCAACCTTATTGAATGGAATTATAGAAGAAAAAATTTATGTGTAGCAGCCACCAAGTTATGAAGTTGAAGGTAAAGAAGATAAATTTTACAGGTTGAAGAAAATAACTTATGGAATCAAGCAAACACCTAGAGCTTGGTATAACATAATTGACAGCTACGTGATCAAGAACGGATTTTGCAGAAGAAACATTGAACCTACTTTGTACACAAAGGTAAATGAGTATGGCCATATTTTGATTGTTTGCTTATATGTTGATGACACAATTTTTACAGGTGATCTTGAGTTAGATGAATTTAAAGCAATCGTGATGAAAGAATTTGAGATGAAAAATCTTGGTCCCATGAAATATTTTCTTGGCATAGAAGTTGAGAAATCTGAGAAAGTCATTTTTATTTTCCAAAATTAATATGCTAGAGATTTGCTGAAAATATTCAAGATGGAGAATTGCAAACTTGTCCCTACACTAGTTTCAACATGTACAAATTTAAGCAAGGATGATGAAACATCAGATGTCAATCCAACTCTATTCAAAAGATTGGTTGGCAGGCTCATGTATCTCACAACTACAAGACCAAATATTATGCAAGGAGTGAGTTTGATTTCCAAATTTATGGAGACTCCAAAAGACACACATTGGAGTGCAGGAAAAGGAATTATGAGATACATAGCAAGAACTAGAGATTGTGGCATAATGTATGCAAGAAAAGAGAAGAAGGATTTGATTGGGTACACAGAAAATGAACTGCAGGAAATTTGGTTGATAGGAAAATCACTTCTAGTTATCATGTGTTCCATCTTGGTTCAAGTGTGATTTCATGGGCATCTAAGAAGAAACCCATTGTGACACTTTCGTCTGCAAAAGCAGAATATGTAGTAGCAACATCAACAACGTGTCAAGCAGTGTGGTTAAGAAGAGTATTGGATGGACTCAAGCAAAAAAAAAAAGGATACAAAATAATATATTGTGACAATACTTTAGAGATTGAACTATCCAAGAATAGTGCGTTTCATCAAAAGAGCAAGCATATTGATACTAGATCATTTTATTAGAGAACTTGTGAACAATGGAGAAGTTCACTTGAAGCCTTGTAAATCTAGTGATTAATTCGCTGATATATTTACTAAGTCATTAGAAAAATATGTGTTTGAGTTTCATAGAAGAAATTTGGGTGTTGTAAGTCTAGCTGAGAGATAGACCAACATGCATGTTTGAGGTGTCATGATTTATGTCTTAGTTTAGTGGTCGCAATTAGGGGGGAGTGTTAAAATAGATAATTAATCTTGCATGAAGAAGTTGGTTAAAATTAGAGAGTCAGTTAACTGAGTGTTGAGTCGAGTTGAGTTAAGTCATGATTGATTAGTGTGTGGTTGCATGTCAAGTTATTTTAGGTAAGTCGCTAATTGAAAAGGTTTAAATACACCTCACCGGGTTCATTGTAATCATTAAGTTTTGCGTGATGAATAAAAGAGCCCCAACTCTTGTGTTTTGTGTGTTAAATTTCCATTTTACCTCCTCTTCCTTTTTCAACAAGTACCCCTTCATACATCTTTTATTCATTAATTATTTCTTGGATTTCTAGTTAATTTCATTTACCATTATTCTCCTTATCCTTGATTTATGGTTTGTATCCTTTGGCAGTATAGGGGACAAATTTCCATTTTCACTATTTTCCTTGTTCACCCACTTGAACAAATTTCTCTCTTCATCTCCAAATAATCATTTATCAAGATTGAAATCATACACCCAATATTTCATAGCCTTGAGTTTATATGATAAATTTATTATCCTATGATAAGGACCAATTAGATTTTGCAATCTTTCATATTCATTTACTTGAGCTCTATCTCCATTTCCAATAACATCTTTGTTCCCTTGAATTACCTTCAAAATAAACTTATGTTCAACGCTGGTTTGTTGTGCATTTTTTTGCGAACTTTTCCTCATTCTTCAATAAGATATATGGCTGCTTCAAAATTACTAATTTCTTAAAATTTTTTGGCATTGCTTTTACAAATAAAGGAAGTTTATTGGTGATCCCCACATTGTTAGTTAGACGCTACTTCCGCAGTTTTAGAGTTCAATGTAATATGGAGGGAATTTGTTTATGACCAAATCGATTTGGTGTTCTGTTACACCATGCATCTCCTCTGTGACAAACTGCCTTACATAAAGAGGAGGTAGGTATACTCTTTGGGAAAATGGGTGGAAAATTTGAAGCCATGCAATGACATTAAATTGAAGATCGTGAAGGGCAATGCATGCATAGTTATCGGTGGAGGTGCCAAAACTCTCAGAGTTGATGCAGTTTCTGTGCCTCCCATTTACGAGTTACATGCAGGGCAATCCCAGATATCTTTTAGACATGGCCAAATTAGAATTACATGCGAATTTTTGGAAGATGAGCACAAATGCTTCTTCTATGGCCATCATATGAGTGCCAAAGTGCCTGTGGTCAGTGGGCGGGTAAATTGTAACAACGTGGATGAGTTTACTCGGATGATCACTTTCATTAATTGCATATTGCAAAAGGAGTCAGGGTCGTTGATCTCCTATGATTCTAAAAAGAAGGTGCATGTTCGTGGATTGAAGGAATCTATTCTATGTTATGCCAAAAGTGGATTTCCGCCTCTATATGAACTCCAATTAGAGCATGTTAGGATCAATGGCCTCTAGGTCAATTACTATGACTTCTCTCATTTTCTAAATGACAATTATATTTTATTTGATTTAATTATTTGTGAATTGAGCCGTTGTCAATGACTGGAAATTGTGAATGGATTTCTGAGTTGCTAATAGTCTTTTTTTTTTTTTTTTTTTTTAATTATTTGTAACTATATTTTTTTTCTTTTAAATGATTTTTGTGTATTATATATTTGAAAAAAAATAAAAATATTAACCTAATGTCATAAAATCAAAAGACATGATTTATTATTTACTATTAATAATTTAAATAAAAATAAAATAATAATATATTTATTATATTTTATATTATTTTTAAAAATTTTGGTAGTACTTTTCATATATATATTTTATTTTTAATTTCATTTTTATTAACATGTCGAGATACATCACTTCTATTGGAGGATTATATTTCATATTTTAATTAAAAAATATTAACTCAATATCTTTGACTTGAAAAAATTGAGAAGCTTTACAAGATTACCATAATTTTGCTAACTTAAAAGGTAAATAAAGTTGGTAGTTATACAAACATTTTGAAATTAGCTTGAATGTGGATAATGATATTTTTTTCTTCATATTTTAGTGTTTTGACCACATTGGACAAGACTGATAAAGATGTATATCAATGGATCACCATACTCAATAATTGTTTTCTTATTGAAGGTCTACAATCTTGGTAAACCATGGTATCCACCCATTATGTTTGTAGGATTGAAGAAAATAGAATAAAATAAATCATATTAAAATGGTAAAAATCTAATTGTACAATCATTAATTAATTTTTAATATTTACATATAAAATGGTTCATTACTTTTTACGATTAATGATTTACAATTTTGTTTGTAATCCATAGTATTTGAAAATAAAATAAATAATGAAAACCTATGACTCCTATGTGAAAAGGCAGTCAAAAACCATTTGTAAATGTACATTCTATGTTGATGGTGTAAACATACAAGATTTTTCCTTTCCATTTAATAAAGAGTTCAATTTATTTTACCATATTATGATTCTATGTATTTTATTTTCCGTTTTTATGCTATTTAATAAACAATGTAGTTATTGGCATGTTTTCATTCCTTCTTTACTTTATTTCTATGTATTTGATGATATTTAATCTAATTCTTGTTATGATGTAGATCACTTGCAATGTTAAGGGTTTCATTAATCATATTTATAGTGAAACAATTTTCTCTACTTCATAACACATCTTTACACTTTTCAACTACATTACTATCTTCAAAGTCATTTGAAATGATAATAAATGCAATAACTCCCATGTTCTTACAATGTTTGTGTTGTCAAAGTCTCTAAAACCCTACAAAGTGGCCCCAAACACACCTTTCCATCTACCATGATAAACACATTTCTCATGTTCTGTCATTTATCATTGGTTGTGAGCATCACCTCTCACTTTCTTATTTTACAATTGTTATGCGGATAAATCCCTCTTGCGGACAAGAGTGATCTCCCTAGTATCCTACAGATAGCTAGAAACAAACATCCATTTGTAAATCGTTTTCTCTAGATCATTTGCAATTCAAAATTATTATAAACGAAGAAAGAGGACATGCCCCTACCTTGAAACTCAATGTTCGGTGCAGCCTTATATCCAATCGTTCCAAAGAGGCTTATTCAGTAATGAGAACCTGCAATCAAAGATAGACAAAATAATTAAAAGCACCTGCAACATATAATAATTGAGAACAACTAATATAACTCAGTGATCAAGGAATCCAAGTAGTGAATTATTCAAATAGACACAAGAACAACTCAATGAGAAAAGGAGATCCATATGTATTATCTTGTATGAAAAGAGTAACTTTACAACCTGTCACCTTGATGTTGTACAAGTTCCTCCCACGGTCCTGAATAATCGTTCCTCCTTCAGATTGACAAGCCTTCCTTTCTTTGAACTAGCATGAAGTTATGGACATGAGTGTGTGATCATTTTCATACCAAAATGACTAGTATAGAGAGTATGCTCTCTTGAGAATTTCTTTAGCAATTACCACATGTGTCTCTACCCTTGACACTGAAACATAAGCTCAATTTATAGGGAAATGGAGGTGGTTTCTCTTCCATGAAGAGGGGGATAGATTCCTCTCATGAAGGGATTTGAGCTCCATACACCAAGGGATAAACTCCAGGAGTGAAGGGATAGAGCTCCATGAGTGGAGGGATAAAGCTCGAACTGATCGTGCCTTTAGAAGCTTCCAGTTTGGAGAATATTCGTCCAATTGGGCTTCTAGAACTTACATTTTCCTTTATTTGATTGTTTACGGGGGTCCGCAGGTTTTATAAGAAAAACATGCGGGATGTGCTGTAGGCTATAGAGAAAATATTTGCGGATCCGTAGGAAAGAGCTAGGAAAAGTGCGAAGTTAGACTTTTTAGGGTTTTAATGAGCTTTTCTCCAATTTCAAGACTTGGCTTAGGAACATTAGGGTTTTGGACCTCTAAGGGAGCATAATATAGGTAGTGATGAACCTATATAGACAGTCAAATTTCATGGTGAGAAAATAACATGTAACAGATTGCCCCCTAAAGTGCGAAGTCTGAGTTAGTTTTGAAGAGTGAAGTGCTTTATCTTTCCGAGGATTGGATTTCAGACACACCGGTCGAAAACTTGTAAAAACATTCAATGCAAACATATATATATGTATATCATCGTTGAGGTAGGAATTCTCATACTTAGATCAAAACTAACTACATGTTCTGGTACATAAATGATTTTAAAATTACATCAATAGTAGACACAACATGGACGCAGCCATCTGTCATAAGTAGTCTACTATATCATGAATAATAAAACTTCTTGCAGCCTGGATGGGATGGTGGAAACTAGATCGAGGGTCTTAATTTCCTCTTCCCGAACTAGTACAATTCTATCAATGCGATTGATTGTGTTGAAGTCGAACATGGTAGAAACCACTTGATTACTAGTCAATGATGTGAACTGTTAACAAGTGTGAGAGAAACCACTAATAATGAAAATGGCTCTCAAAGTACTCAATACAATCCATGAAGTGTGAATGAATTATTTTCAGTCGAACACTTCACAGAATCATTCGATCGAAGGTCAATGATGCAACCTATCGTCGAAGGCGAGAAACCTATCATTAGGGCATATAGATCCCAAGGTACTGATAGGATTCTAGATCAACTTTCTAGATGATGAGTTGTCGTCGATAGAAAATGACTCGTCATAGGAAAGCCTACGACACGAAACCATTAGATCAAGTTTTGAAGAAATATTTGCAAGGATTGATTCAGGGATGGTCAACGCGAATGGACACAAATGTTTACAATGAGTGGTTTATTTGAAATGTCTCATGAACACATAACGACACTGCAGATGGTTTGGTAACAATTGACCTAAAGCTAATACCCAGAAACTGACTGTAGACTTTCAATGTGATTTGATTAACAGTTAGACAAAGGAATTTCCCAACCCAGGTACAAGTGTGACAAAAAGTGTCATGTTCAAGGGTGGTATATTTCTTTTAAAACAAGGGTAACAATTGGATTCTTTTTCTCTTTTTCCCCCCACCATTTCTGGCAAGTACCTCTTTATTTTTGGCAAGCTTGAGGAGGATAAAATTTGCTTGTTGTATAAGCTCATCCTTCAGATGATTCCAACTTAGTATTAAAATCGAACCCTAAGAAGGAGTGGTTCGTTTCTATCTGTAATTGACAGGTCCTTTACTGTTAAATTTTAACGAGTCCAGCATAGGAGAAACTCGGTGTTTTTCAGTTTTAGGGAGTTAGAAGAAAAACATAAGTAAACTCCGTTGTTGTAATTTTTTGTAGATTTAGTCTCTCAAGCCCGAAAAAGGATAAAATAATGCAGGAGAGAACTCTATTTACCATGGTTAGTCAACGTATACCTTTTTCGTAAATAGTCCATTTTAGTCCTAAAAAGGGGTAAACTTATACTGAAAGGATGACTGTTCATTTAGATCGAGGACTCAGCAACTTACTTGATAGTCGATCCTTTTATCCGCTAGCACAACATAACTGAGATATGCGACACGACTCTCCTTGGTCTTCAGCTCGCCTTACAATCTCCTTCACGTGTTCTTGGCTAAAACTGTCCTCAGACAGGCGGCCCAGAAGGCTTCGAATTATATCAAGTAAAATGTTACACACCTTGTTATGCCACAGAGTAGAGCTTTAAGAGCTTTTGAACTCTTCACAGGCTATTACAACACACTTTGCACTCAAACTCACAACACACTTCACAAACTCTCCAACATTCGATGCTAATACACACACAACGCAACTAATTTATAAGAAAATAAAGAGACTATTGAGGGTCCTTGTCAGGCATTACTGGCCCAGACGGTGTCTACTCAATATTCTCGGGTACAAAAGACAAAAGAAAAAGTCACGAAGGTCCTTTCGGACTCCGATCAGAATCATAATCATCTTCTCCTGGTTCAAAGTCACTTGCCCACTTGTCAGGAGATGGAGAGGAATCTTTATCTTTAGACATGTGAACCCATTCATCTTTTGATCTGTAAAGCCATTCGAGGTACTTTGATTCCCATTCACTTTCATCATGAGGCTGAGCATCTTGATAGATGTCGACATAGACATTATCTTTCGCATGTGACTTCTTTCCTGTAGTCGACTTTTCCGTAGCTATTCCTTTTCCTTTATCCACTGTTGAAGATTCTCCTTTATCTGCTTTTCTTGGACTGAACTTGATAATATCTTTGGTGACGAACATGTTACTTTGAGGGTAAAGAAATTTGTCGGCCGACTTGGTCCACTTGCATACATATGCCATAGGATCAACTTCTATGTCAAGGAAAGGATCTTTCTTTGCTTTTCTAAAGTTGATGTGGGACTGGACAGCTAACTCGACACCATCAAGGAGATCTAATTTGAAAATCTGAAAAATAGATACGGACTGCTCTATACAGCATTGGATCCAATATTTGCAATGATGATTAATTCCATAATGCTCTTGCCAACCTAATTCAAAACTGATAGCAGATCCAACATGATTAGCTAACAGTAAACTGAGAAGGCACACTACATCTTTTGTCCAATTTCCATGCTTAACCTGAATGGTTACCAATGCCTTTTGGTTTATGATTAATTTAATGGCTCCACAATTCTGCTGACATTTCTCTAAGGTTGAAATCATGTTTATCTTCTCATATAACCTTAGATTAGGAAAATCCTTTAGCCAAGAAGTTAACTTTTTTACCTCGTCCATATTATCAGCAATTAAAGTTTCAATTGCTTGATCATCTCCATAAAGTTGAGAAAATGGATTAGGAGCAATTGGTTCTCTTAACTCAAGACTGTTGTAACTCCATGGTGTAGAAAATGTTCTCAGATATTGCAAATATTTTGAGATGCATTGAGTAGTCCTGACTTGAGGCTTTTTCCTGCATAAACCATTATGAATTTCCCAGTCTGCAAATGGTTCAAAAATCTCATACTGAGGAAAGGTATCAGTATTAGCAAAATACTCAGTGCGACTCTGGAGATATGCTGCTTCCATTTCATCAAAAAGATCTAATATCTGAAGAGAAAGTAAAAACTTTGCTATGTCTTCATGCATATTAATCTCTTCTAGATCTATCATCTTTGCTGAAGTATAAACACCAAGAGAGAAATCAACTGCACCAATAAGCTGATAATAATTTAACCTTTTCAATACTTCAATCATTTCACCTGTATATTTTCGGGACCAATAATCATCTAAAGATTTAAAATAAATCTTCACCTTCATATTTGGCAAAGGATATACCTTAACCAATTCTTCATCAAGTCCCAGATGAATACCAACATTTTTTGACTGCCAAGCTTGGCATCGCTGAATCCAGTGGTTTCTTCTCAATCTCAAACCTACCAGTCTTTTTATTTCATTTGCTATTCCTTCATTTGCTAGCTCCAAAATATGAAACCTCTTTACAAAAGACTGAAAAGTATCTGGAGCTGGAGAAAGATCAAATAAATCTGTTCTATGCATCTTGTTCATGTCCCTTGTGAGGGAATCTGCCAGATAATTTGAAATTCCTGGGATCCATTCAACATCAAATTCATACATGTTAAACCAAATCTGCCAAGCTAATAATCTTCCTCTAGCTAATTGTTTAGAAATTTTTGCAGAGAGGAAATGAGTAAAATTCATTGAGTCTGTTCTAATTAAAAACTTAGCAGGAGCTAGATAAAGCTCAAATTTTTGAATCCCATTAAATATTGCCAGAGTTTCTTTTTCTGCTGCAAAATATCCCTTTTCATGTGGCAGAAATTTTCCTGATGCATATGCACAAAGTTCTTCTTCTCCTGTTTCTAATTTTTCAAACAAAACTGCAGCCCAAAATGAATAAGAGGCATCTGTCTGTAAAATCAATGGGCCTTGTCCTGGGGGTTTGAGTTTTGGCAACTGCATACATTCTTCTTTAAGCAGTTTTACTGCTTTTGTTGCTTCTTCTGACCAACCTGTTTGTAAATGTTGCCTGATGGGGGCTATTTTTTCTGACAGTCTTGGAATATATTTATGGATGTAATTCAATACTCCAAGAAACCTTTGGATCATCTTAGTATCAGAGAGTTGATCAGGAAATTCAACCAATTTTGTTAGAACATGAGGCTGCATTTGTATTTTCCCATCAATAATATGAATACCTAAAAAGTCAACACTTTTTTGAAATAAAACCATCTTTTTCTCTGAAAGAACAATGCCATGTTTTCTTACTTCATCAAAAAATATTTCTAGATGCTTAAGATGGTCTTCAAGATTATCACTGAAAATTAAAATGTCATCAATGTACACACAAATGAAGTCGTACTTTCCAAATATGTAATCCATTCTTCTTTGGAAGAATGCTGGTGCATTCTTTAATCCGAATGGAACTACTCTCCATTGGAAAAATCCAGCAGGACATGTAAAAGCTGTTTTATGTGTGTCTTCTTCTCTAATCTGGATTTGATAATATCCTGATTTCATGTCGAACTTGCTGAAAATCTTGCTTTTCTGGATCTTCTGCATAATAGTCTCTTGCCTTGGCAAAGGGTAATTAAAACTTTTAGTAATTGCATTTAAGGGCTTGTAGTTAATTACCATTCTTGCTTTGCCTCTAATAATCTCTGAGTGATTTCTCACTAAAAAGGCAGAACAGGAATAATGAGACTCACTTGGTTCTATCAACTGTAAATGCAGAAGTTCATCAATTTGTTTCCTTATCTCTCTTTCATCAGAAGGAGTGCAAGGGATCAATTTACCTTTCACACCGTTGTCATGGAGGGTTATGATTTCTTGTTGCGGACTCTCCACTGACCAAAATATCTGAGGATTCTCTGAACAATTCTTCAATAGCTCTTCATAAATCTGATTTTGTTCTGGTGACCAGTCTGTATCAATATGAGCTTTCTGCTTACCTTTCTGAGCTCTTTCTTCATATTTTTGCAGAACTTCTATCCAATCATTTGAATCTTGTGCTGGTCTTTTTGATCCACTTTTCTTCTGGCTAATCTGTCTTTGAGGTTCTGAATTGGCTAAAGTAAGCCTTGGGACAGATATAGCTTTCTTTTTCACATTCAAAATCAACTTATCATCACTAATGGTTACTGGAAGGACTGAAGATAAAAATGGCATCCCTAAAGAAAGACTGCAACTTGTATACGATATTGTACTGCTGAAATTTTAATAATCTCCCCCCCAACTTTTAAAGAAATGTTATCAACATAATGGGTAAGAGATACTGAGCCTCCAACAGTTTCAGAAACTAATATACGATTCAATGGTTTCCATAAGCCTTTAAAAAGGGAAGGTCTGGCCAAATTGTTTGATCCTCCAGTATCAATAAAAGCATGAACTCCTATCCAATCTTGACGGACTTGGACTTCTATTGGAATATACAACAAATCATTGGTTTTTACAATCTTTTTCAAAAAAGATGTTTCTTCTAGAGTGGTGATAGGAGGAACTGAGGATGGAGCAACTTGTTTTGGATATGGACACAAAACAGAAAAGGATGGAGATGGTTTAGACTGATTTGGACTGGATTTATCATGAGGAATATCTACAATGGTGGAACTTTCTTTTTCAGTATATACAGAAAAATTATCATCTTCTTCTTCATCTTCATCATCATATTCTGATGTTTCAGAACTCAATTCTTCATCGCAGTATAAATAATCATCATAATAATAACATCGATTCATTTTCTCAGACATTTCAACTAAATTTTCTTCATCTGAAGATGCATCAGTTAAAATAAAGACTTCTGAAATATCATCTTGAGATTCGACTATTGACCATGAATCTACAAAGTCTTCAATATCTACACATGCTTTGAGTTTACTTGATGAGCTTTTTGGACATTTTCTCGCGAAGTGACCTTCTTGTTTACAGATAAAACAACAATTATTTTTTGGCTTTGTTTTATCTCTATTTTTAAGATATCTGTATTTTTTGAAAGGTCGCTTAGGATTAGCTATTCTCTTTGGTCTGAATTTTCCATACCTTCGAGATCTGCGTTTTTTGAATGGAGTCCATGGGAGTACAGATCTGCATACATCTAATCCAGGAGAAAACTCAGAAGCTTTCTTTTGCCAGCATAGATATTTTATCTTTTCTGAACATCTGAACAGCAAATCTATCCAATAGATTTGATCAATAGTTTTACTCTGAACTTATAAATCCTTGAGAATCATATCTCCAAGGTTTCCTGGTAACTTTGACAAAAATGTAATTTTTTGAACTGAATCATTGCTCAAATTTTCCTTAAAAACTTTACCCATATATTCTTCACCAAATTCTTGAAAATATTTGGCATCTTTCAATGCCATGTGGGTTAAGTCTGTTATGAGCTGTTTCTTTTCATCAACAGGCTCTGGGACAAACTGAGTTTTAAGCAATAACTCCAATGTGGCTAAACCTACATTACAGACATTCATTCTTTCTTCTTGGGTTGGTGTCATCCACCAATCATATACTATGTCTGCCATTCGTTTTTCAGCCAAATAAAATATTGCTTCATTGTTCAGCTTGGATATTACTTGCATCTGGTATAAAGCACCTATTCAGATACAGATTGATTCAGCCGGATTTTTTGATTTTTCTAAATCAAGGACATAACCAATAGAACTGGTTGCATAAAGATCTTCTTCTATCCTGGGATATTTAAACTGGTCTCTAAAAGTATGAGCTTTTTGCAGGGATGGAAAAATAAAGGATGGAAATTTCTTTGCTGCATCCTCTAATGTTGCCAATTCACTTTTTGGTTTCTGCATTAATGGGGAAGACTCAAAGAATTTTTCAGAGATTTTAGATTTACCCTTTGCAACTGATTTATCTGATGTTTGGGTTTGTGCTTGGGTACTGGATTCTATCCCACTTTCTTCTTCTTCTGGTTCTTCAAATTCCCAATTATGTGGATTTTCCATTGTCATAGAAAATCTGGGTGTTCTCAATTCTTTCTTCCTTCTTTCTTTCTCTCTCTTTCTCCTAACCTTTTCTTCCTTTCTTTGTTTTTCTGCTGCTTGTTCTTCCTGGAGCAGTCTAAGGTTAGCTAAGATTTCTGCTGATTGAGAACCAAGGTCATCTAAGACATCTTCTGCATGGGAACACCAGGTAGTCAAATAGTTTCCTATTTGATATACTTCATCTAAATCTTTGGAATTATTTACACTATGCTCAATCAAAGGGGCACAGTCTGCTCTAGTAGTAGGCTGCTTAGACATTGAGGATGTAGTACAAAATTTTGTTTTTGGTGGCCATTTTCCTCCTCGAACAAACCAATTGTTTTCATATGTCCATTCTTCTTGTGGTTGAGCTGTAATATAAGACACACGATGCATTTTTTGTACAGGTAAGAAGGGTTTCTTCTCAGGTATATACAATTCACTAGAACTCTTTTCATGTTCTTTTGGAAAGACTTCAGAAATAGGTTGTCTACTGGATGAAGACTCTTCATGATATTGGACAGGAAAGACATGACGCTTTGGCTTGACTATAGGTCTTTCAATTTTGGGTCTGGGTGGAATTAATTTAACATGACCATCTGATATAGAAACCCTTTTGTATTTTGACTCTGATTTCTTACTGTCTTCTAGGGATTTATATTGAAAGTACTAGTCATTCGGGATTTCTTCTGGACTATAGACAGCACCTTCAACTTGTGCATTGGATATTCCAACAGTCACACAATCCTTCAGCATAGGCTGTTTCAGTTTCGGATGAGCTGTGTTTGTTAACTGAAACGAGGCTTGAACTATTACTAATAAATATTCACTATCTTCAACCAAATTTAAACCTTGAACACCAGTCATCATTTTCCAGCAATCTTGTAAATGAGGATCTGACAGACTTACAACATAGTCTGGAGAGATTGTGCCATACTGACAACCAGTAGCTAAGTTTCCTGTGATAGTTCCTATACGTGCATGATCATATATTTGATGGCATGTATCAAATACTTCTGCTATACAGGGAGAATTAATTCCATGCCTAAACAAGGGAGCAAGACCAATACGGATACCTCCGAAGTGAAGATAATTATATTTATTCTCTACAACATACTGTTTGAACTTTTTTATTTCGTCTTTTGAAAAAAGTTTCAGGGCTACAATCTGAACAGAGGGCCTGAAATTCTTATTGTAACTTCTACTTCCTTCAGAAAAGTTTTTCGTTTAAAATCATAAGTGATTGGGAGTTTTTAAATGTCAGTAGCATGTAGAGAGGGAGGATTCCAATTTTTTGGGTTATCTACTTCATCATGATCGATTTATTCAGAACGGGAGGTTACTTCATTTACGATTCTTCTATCAATACTAGAAAAAGTGCGAAGTAAATGTGCCATGACAGAATCAGAAACAGGGCTCTGATACCAAATTAGATCGAGGAATCAGCAACTTACTTGATAGTCGATCCTTAAATCCGCTAGCACAACACAACTGAGATATGCGACACGACTCTCCATTAGATCGAGGACTCAACAACTTACTTGATAGTCGGTCCTTAAATCCGCTAGCACAACACAACTGAGATATGTGACACGACTCTCCTTGGTCTTCAGCTCACCTTACAATCTCCTTCACGTGTTCTTGGTTAAAACTGTCCTCAGACAGGTGGCCCAGAAGGCTTCGAATTATATCAAGTAAAATGTTACACACCTTGTTATGCCACAGAGTAGAGCTTCAAGAGCTTCTGAACTCTTCACAGGCTATTACAACACACTTCTCACTCAATAACTCACAACACACTCACAAACTCTCCAACATTCGATGATCAAACATGCACACAACACAACTATATATACAAAAGAAAGAGACTATTGAGGGTCCTTGTCAGGCATTACTGGCCCAGACGGTGTCTGCTCAATATTCTCGAGTACAATAATTAACTTAAAGAAAAAGCTACCACGGTCCTTTCGGACTACGATTAGAATCATATTTTTCCCCAGGTTCAAAATCACTTTGCCACTTGTCAGGAGATGGAGAGGAATCTTTATCTTTATAGATGCCTAAAAACACACACAACACAAGTATATATACAAAAAGAAAGAGACTATTGAGGGTCCTTGTCAGGCATTACTGGCCCAGACGGTGTCTACTCAATATTCTCGGGTACAACCATTCACTGAAAGTAAAAGTTACCAGGGTCCCTTAGGACTACGATCAGAATCATATTGTTTGCCAGGTTCAAAGTCGCTTGGCCACTTGTCAGGAGATGGAGAAGAATTTTCTTCTTTTGAGTTGTAAAGCCATTCTAGGTACTTTGATTCCCATTCACTTTCATCATGAGGCTGAGCATCTTGATAGATGTCGACATAGACACTATCCTTTTCTCGTGACTTCTTTCCTGTAGTCGACTTTTCCGTAGCTATTCCTTTTCCTTTATCCACTGTTGAAGATTCTCCTTTATCTGCTTTTCTTGGACTAAACTTAACAGTATCTTTGGTGACTAACATATTGCTTTGTGGGTACAGATATTTGTCGGTCGATTTGGTCCACTTGCACACATATGCCATAGGATCAACTTCTATGTCAAGAAAAGGATCTTTCTTTGCTTTTCGAAAGTTGATGTGAGACTGCACAGCTAATTCGACACCATCAAGGAGATCTAGCTTAAAGATCTGAAACATAGATACGGACTGCTCTATACAGCATTGGATCCAATATTTACAAAGATGATTTATCCCATAATGCTCTTGCCAGCCTAATTCAAAACTAATAGAGGAACCAACATGATTTGACAGCAACAAACTAATAAGGCAAACCACATCTTTTGTCCAATTTCCATGCTTAACCTGAATGGTTACCAATGCCTTTTGATTTATGATTAATTTAATGGCTCCACAGTTCTGCTGACATTTTTCTAAGGTTTTAATCATATTTATTTTTTCATACAACCTTAGATTAGGAAAATCTTTTAACCACCTGGTTAATTTCTTCACTTCATCCATGTTATCAGCAATTAGAGTTTCGATTGACTGATCCGGTCCATACAGTTGAGAAAATGGATTAGGAACAATAGGGTCTCTTAACTCAAGACTATTATAACTCCATGGTGTAGAAAATGTTCTCAAATATTGCAAGGATTTAGATATGCACTGAGTGGTTCTGATCTGAGGCTTTTTCCTGCATACACCATTATGAATTTCCCAGTCTGCAAATGGTTCAAAAATCTCATATTGAGGAAAAGTATCAGTATTAGCAAAATACTCAGTACGACTCTGGAGATATGCTGCTTCCATTTCATCAAAAAGATCAAGTATCTGGAGGGAAAGTAAAAATTTTGCTACATCTTCATGCATATTAATTTCTTCCAAATCTATCATCTTTGCAGAGGTATAAACACCAAGAGAAAAATCAACTGCACCAATGAGCTGATAATAATTTAACCTTTTCAAAACATCAATCATTTCTTCTGAATATTTTCGGGACCAGTAATCATCCAAAGATTTAAAATAAATCTTTACCTTCATGTTTGGTAAAGGGTAGACCTTAACCAATTCTTCATCAAGTCCCAAATGAATACCAACATTTTTGGACTGCCAAGCCTGGCAACGCTGAATCCAGTGATTTCTTCTCATTCTTAAACCAACCAGCTTCTTTATCTGATTTGCAATATCTTCCAGGACAAACTCTAAAATATGAAATCTTTTTACAAATGTCAAAAAAGTATCTGGAGCTGGAGAAAGATCAAAAAGATCTGATCTATGCATCTTGTTCATATCCCTGGTGAGGGAGTCTGCCAGATAATTTGAAATTCCTGGGATCCATTCAACATCAAAGTCATACATGTTAAACCAAATCTGCCAAGCTAATAATCTTCCTCTAGCTAATTGTTTAGAAATTTTTTCAGAGAGGAAATGAGTAAAATTCATTGAGTCAGTTCTAATTAAAAACTTAGCAGGAGCCAAATAAAGCTCAAATTTTTGAATCCCATTAAATATTGCCAATGTTTCTTTTTCTGCTGCAAAATATCCCTTTGGATGAGGCAGAAATTCTCCTGATGCATATGCACATAGCTCTTCTTCTCCTGACTCTAACTTTTCAAACAAGACTGCTGCCCAAAATGAATCAGAGGCATCTGTTTGTAAAATTAGTGGTCCTGGTCCTGGGGGTTTGAGTTTTGGTAGTTGTTTGCATTCTTCTTTAAGCAGTTTGACTGCTTCTGTTGCTTCTTGCGACCAACCTGCTTGCAAATGTTGTCTGATAGGAGCTGTTTTCTCTGATAGTCTTGGAATATATTTATGGATGTAATTCAATACTCCAAGAAATATTTGAATCATCTTAGTATCAGAGAGTTGATCAGGAAATTCAGCCAATTTTGTTAGAACATGAGGCTGCATTTGTATTTTCCCATCAATTATATGAATACCTAAGAAATCAACGTTGTTTTGAAATAAAACCATCTTTTTCTCTGAAAGAACAATTCCATGTTTTCTTACTTCATCTAGGAAGATTTCTAGATGTTTAAGATGGTCTTCAAGATTATCACTGAAAATCAAAATATCATCAATATAAACACAAATGAAGTCATACTTTCCAAAGATATAATCCATTCACCTTTGGAAGAATGCTGGTGCATTCTTTAATCCAAAAGGAACTACTCTCCATTGGAAAAATCCAGCAGGACATGTAAAAGTTGTTTTATGCCTGTCTTCTTCTCTGATCTGGATTTGGTAATATCCTGACTTCATGTCAAACTTACTAAAAATCTTGCTGCTCTGGATCTTCTGCATAATGGTCTCCTGCCTTGGCAAAGGTTAATTAAAGCTTTTGGTAATAGCATTCAGGGGTTTGTAATTAATTACCATTCTTGTCTTTCCTCTAATGATCTCAGAATGATTCCTTACTAAGAAGGCAGAACAGGAATAATGAGACTCACTAGGTTCTATTAATTGTAACTGCAGAAGTTCATCAATTTGTTTTCTAATCTCCTTTTCATCTGAAGGAGTACAGGGGATCAATTTACCTTTAACACCGTTGTCATGGAGGGTTATAATTTCTTGTTGCGGACTCTCCACTGTCCAAAATATCTGAGGATTCTCTGAACAGTTTTTTAACAACTCTTCATAAATCTGAACTTGTTCTGTAGACCAGTCGGTATTAACATTAGCTTTCTGTTTACCTTTTTGAGCTTTTTCTTCATATCTTTGCAGAACTTCTATCCAATCATTTGAATCTTGCGCTGGTCTTTTTGATCCCAATTTCTTCTGGCTAATATGTCTCTGAGGTTCTGAATTGGCTAATGTAAGCCTTGGGACAGAAATAGCTTTTTTCTTCATATTCAAAATCAACTTGTCTTCGCTGATGGTTACTGGAAGGACTGAAGATAAAAATGGCATTCCCAAATAAAGACTACAAGATGTATCATGATATTGTACTGCTGAAATTTTTGTAATCTCCCCCCCAATTTTTAAAGATATGTTATCAACATAATGGGTTAGAGATACAGATCCTCCAACAGTTTCTGAAACCAAAATATGGTTGAGAGGCTTCCACAATCCTTTAAAGAGTGAGGGTCTTGCCAAATTATTTGAACCTCCAGTATCTATGAAAGCATGAACATCTATCCAATCTTGACGCACTTGGATTTCAACTGGAATGTACAACAGATTATTGGTTTTTACAATCTTTTTCAAAAAAGATGTTTCTTCTGGAGTGGTTATAGGAGGGACTGAGGATGGAGCAACTTGTTTTGGATATGGACACAAAACACTAAAAGACGGAGAAAGGGAAGGTTTGGACTGATTCGAACTGCATTCATCATGAGTGATATCTACAATGGTGGAACTTTCTTTCTCAGTATATACAGAAAAATTATCAAAACTTTCATCATCTTCTTCATACTCGGATGTTTCAGAAGTCAATTCTTCACTGCAATTTAAATAATCATCAGAATAATAGCAGCGATTCATTTTTTGAGACAATTCAGCTGCATCTTCTTCTTCTGAAGAAGCATCTGTTAAAATGTAAACTTCTGAAATGTCATCTTGAGATTCAACCATCGACCATGAATCTACAAATTCTTCAATATCTACGCATGCCTTAAGTTTATTTGAGGAACTCTTAGGGCATCTTCTGGCGAAATGACCTTCTTGTTTACAGATGAAACAACAATTGTTTTTGGGCTTTGTTTGATTTCTCTTTTTCAAATATCTGTACTTTTTGAAAGGTCTCTTTGGTTGTGCTACTCTTTTCGGCCTGAACTTACCATATCTTCGTGATCTGCGTTTTTTAAAAGGAGTCCATGGAAGGGCAGATCTACATACATCTAATCCAGGAGAAAACTCAGAAGCTTTCTTTTGCCAGCATAGATATTTTATTTTTTCTGAACATCGGAACAACAAATCTATCCAGTAGATTTGGTCAATTGTCTTATTCTGAAATTCTAAATCCTTGAGAATCATATCTCCAAGGTTTCCAGGCAACTTTGATAAAAATGAAATTTTTTGAACTGAATCATTGCTCAAGTTTGCTTTAAAAACTTTTCCCATATATTCATCACCAAATTCTTGAAAGTATTTAGCATCTTTTAATTCCATACGGGCTAAGTCTGTTATGAGCTGTTTCTTTTCATCAACAGGCTCTGGGACAAACTGAGTTTTAAGCAATAACTCCAAGGTGGCTAAACCAGCATTACAGACATTCATTCTTTCTTCTTGTGTTGGTGTCATCCACCAATCATATACTATGCCTGCCATTCTTTTTTCAGCCAAATAAAATATAGCTTCATTATTCAACTTAGAGATTACTTGCATCTGGTATAAAGCACCTATCCAGATACGAATTGATTCAGCTGGGTTTTTTGATTTTTCTAAATCAAGGACATAACCAGTAGAACTGGTAGAAAAGAGATCTTCTTCTATCCTGGGATATTTGACATAGTGTCTGAATGTATGAGCCTTTTACAAAGAAGGCAAAATAAAGGATGGAAATTTCTTTGCAACATTTCTAGTGTTGCTAGCTCACTTTTTGGTTTTTGCATTAAAGGAGAAGACTCAAAAACTTTTTCAGAGATTTTAGTTTTACCCTTTGAAAGTGATTTATCTGAGGTTTGAGCTTGGGTACTTGTTTCTATCCCACTTTCTTCTTCTTGTTCTTCTTCTTCAAATTCCCAATTACTTGGATTTTCCATAGTCATAGAAAAACGAGGTGTTCTCAATTCTTTCCTTCTTCTCTCTTTTTCTTTCTTCCTTTTAACTTTTTCTTCTCTTCTTTGCTTTTCAGCTGCTTGTTCTTCTTGTAACAATCTAAGGTTAGCTAATATTTCAGCAGATTGAGAACCAAGGTCATCTAAGACATCTTCTGCATGAGAGCACCAAGTAGTCAAATAGTTTCCTATTTGATATACTTCATCGAGGTCTTTTGAATTATTTACACTATGCTCAATTAAAGGGGCACAGTCTGCTCTAGTAGTAGGCTGCTTAGACATTGAGGATGTAGTACAGAATTTTGTTTTTGGTGGCCATTTTCCTCCTCGAACAAATCTATGATTTGCATATGTCCATTCTTCTTGAGGTTGAGCTGTAATATAAGAAACACGATGCATTTTTTGTACAGGTAAGAAAGGTTTACTTTGAGGTATATACAAATCTGTAGAACCTTTGTCAGATTCTTCAGGAAAGACTTCAGAGATAGGCTGTCTACTAGAAGAGGATTCTTCATGAAACTGGACAGGAAAGACATGACGTTTTGGTTTAAACACAGGTCTTTCAATCTTTGGTCTGGGTGGAATTAACTTAACTTGACCATCTGAGATAACAACTCTCTTAAACTTTGACTCAGGTTTCTTAAGTTCTTCCATAGATTTATCTTGAAAATACCAGTCATTTGGGATCTCTTCAGGACTATAAAAAGCACCTTCAACTTTTGCATTTGACAATCCAATAGTTACACAATCTTTTAAAACGGGTTGTTTCAGTTTAGGATGTGCAGTGTTTGTTAACTGAAACGAAGCTTGTACTATTACAGATAAATACTCACTATCATTTACTAGGCTTAAACCTTGAACACCAGTCATCATTTTCCAGCAGTCTTGTAAATGAGGATCTGACAGACTTACAGCATAATCTGGAAAAATAGTACCATACTGACAACCAGTAGACAAGTTTCCTGTAATGGTTCCTATACGTGCATGATCATATATTTGATGGCGAGTATCAAAGACTTCTGCTATACAGGGAGTATTAATTCCATGCCTAAACAATGGTGCAAGGCCAATACGAATACCTCCGAAGTGGAGATAGTTATATTTCTTCTCTACCACATATTGTCTGAACTTTTTAATTTCATCTTTAGAAAAAAGGTTCAGAGCTACGATTTGAACAGAAGGGCCAGAGATTCTAATCGTCACTTCAACTTCTTTCAGAAAGGTTTTTCTTTTAAAAACATGGGTGATCGGGAGTTTATAAACTTCTGTAGCATGGAGAGAGGGAGGATTCCAACCTTCAGGGTTATCTACTTCATCATGCTCAATTTCTTCAGAACGGGATGTGACTTCATTAACTATCTTTCTATCAATACCAGAAAAAGTGCGAAGTAAATGTGCCATGACAGAATCAGAAACAGGGCTCCGATACCAATTTAGAGATGAAGGACTCAGCAACTTACTTGAGATTCGATCCTTAAATCCGCTAGCACAACACAATATATTAGGAGTAGATAATGATGACTTTGAAGTTCATTATGATAGAAAACAAGGTCTATATACACCCTATGATGATAAAAGAGATGATGGTGAAAGTTATTATCAAGACATGGAAAATGTTATCATAGAGCCTCAAAAGGAATATGACCTTAGAAGCAAAAAGAATCTAGAAACTCCCAACAACAAAATCTCTGAAAAATCTTCACAAAACAACACTGTAAATAAACCCAAAATTGCAAAACAAAAGGAAAAGACAGTGGTTGTAAATTCTGATAAAAATAAAGAGAAAAGCACCCAAAAAAATGAAAAACAGAGTGCAGACCTTAGTAGTACTAGCACCTCAACTAGTACTCATGTTAAAAAAAAAATTCCAAATGTAAATAGAGCAAATCAACAAACTAATTTTACTGATAGAGTGGCAGTTAACAAGGCTGAAACAAGCGCTTTAAAGAATCGGATGCCTTTTAGTTTAGAGCAGGAAATTTCCAGAATTAAAATCTCTATTCCTATAATTGAGTTAGTTGCCCAAAATGTATATAGAACCCAAATTTTGAAGGCTTTAAACATAGAGGAGAGTAATGACACTATCAATCTTAACGATGACCAACCAGAGCTTATTTTTGGTCCTAAGATTGAAGGTAGATATCAAGAAGGACCGGTTCCTCCTTTTTACATTAGTTTAAATATTCATGACAAGATTTTGCATAACGCTATGCATGACCCAGGGGCCTCTCACAATTTAATGTCCAAAGCTGTAATGGAGAGCCTGGGTCTTGAAATCACCAGACCTTACAAGGATATTTACTCCTTTGACTCAAGCAGAGTAAAATGTTTAGGATTAATTAAAGAACTTTGTGTGAACTTAGCACAAATCCCAGCCAATGCTTAGTAATGGATATCGTTGTGGCTGATGTACCCCCAAAGTATGGTATGCTATTATCTAGATCTTGGGGAGAAAAGTTACAGGGAACTATGCACATGGACATGACCTATGTGACCATCCCTATTTTCAATTAGACTAGAAGACTTTACAGGGAGTCTCATATGCAGTACATGGTTACTAGCCAAGACAGACCATAAAACTCTCCCCTTTATTCTGTAAACACAGGCCTCGATTCATTTATCCTTTTCAACAATGAAACATTCAGTGAACAGGTGACTTTAACTGAACTAATGGCCGATAGACAAGAGGAGAAGGACATCACAGAATTGTCAGAATAGTTGGCTGAATCCGTAAACTAAAGCAAACCAAACACGGGTCTTGAGTTGCAAATCATGCACCCATTGTTTTTAAACCTTGACAGTCAATAAAACATTCCTCAACACAGTAAAAAATCTGAGGAGTTAAAACAAGTTCAACTGAGTGCTAACATTCAAGAACAATATGAAAGCACGTTAGTTGAAGAGGATAGTCAAAATGATGAGCCTGAGACTAGTCCTCTATGGAGTATGAACTTTGACGGGTCTTGCGCTAGGAGTAACGCTGGTGCAGGGGTCTGGATACGCAACACTAAAAACATCCACACAAAAAGCCTTTCCTATAGATTAAACTTTCAATGTTCTAATAACATAGCGGAATATGAATCCCTTCTTTTAGGATTACATTTGTTGAAGAAGTTAGAGCTAAAAGAATTAAAGTGCATGGGGATTCAAAACTAATCATTAAGCAAGACAACAGGGAATACAATGCTAATCACCCCAGACTCAGAGCCTATCGAAACAATGTTGTGGATTTACTAAAAAATTTTGAGGAATCCCAATTGATTTTTGTCCCAAGAAGAAAGAATAACATGGCCCACAGTTTGGCCTTTGCTGCTAGAACATGCTTAACGCCATATGAAACCAAAGAATGCACAACTCAAATTAAATTCAGAACAGCCATTCCTGATAGCGAGAAATATTGGCAAGTGTTTGACGGAGACAAACAAATAGAAGACTTCATGTAGTTCAGAAATGAATTTGAACTTCCCAGTTCGGATTCAGATTATGAAACAAACTGCCCTAGTGAAGAAAATTTTCTTGGTGAAGAAGAAAATTCTCCTAAGGTTGCTAATGTAAACCTGTTATCTAGCAAAATTGAAAATAAAACACAAGTGATTACAGAGTTAGAAACAGAGGACTTAGAAACTCTACAGTCTAGCAATCAGAGTTTGACAAAGGTCTGGCCCCTCTAGAAGAGTTGTTTGATTTCAACGATGTGGCCAAGAAGCCAAAACTGGAGCCTATAGAGACTGAAGTTGAAGAGTGTAATATAGGTAGTGAAAAGAAACCAATGATGATCAAACTGTCTAAGACTTTACCAGCTCACATTAAACTCAAATACATAGAGCTGTTTAAAGAATTTTCTGATGTTTTTGCGTGGATTTATGAGGATCTGAAATCCTATGACACTGAAATAATTCAGCACAAAATCCCTCTCAAGGAAAACCAAAAGCCATTTAAACAAAAGCTGCGCAGAATAAACCCTGTTCAGTTACCTTTGGTTGAGAAGGAGATCAAGAAAATGTATGAAGCTGGTATTATTGTCCCTATTAGATATTCTGAGTGGGTGTCTAATCTGGTGTCAGTTAAGAAGAAAACGGGAGAGATCAGGCTTTGTATAGACTTTAGAGACTTAAACAAAGCTTCACTAAAGGACAATTACCCTTTACCCAAGATGGACCATATTTTACAAAGAGTAGTTGGTTCCAAAAGAATTTCTTTTCTAGATGGCTATTCGGGGTACAATCAGATTTTAGTCCACCCTAATGATCAATTAAAGACAAATTTTACTAGACCTTGGGGCACTTTCATGTATGTGAAAATGCCCATTGGTCTAATGAATGCTGGAGCAACTTTTCAGAGAGCCATGGACATAGCATTCTCGGAAGAATTAGGCTACTTCATCATTATATATCTTGATGATGTCACTATTTTTTCAAAGAAAGATGAAGAGCACTTAGAACATTTGAGAAAAGTTTTCGAGAACTGCAGAAAGTTTGGGATATCCTTAAACCCTAAGAAAACTCCTTTTGGTCTCCAAGAAGGTAAAATTCTTGGGCACATTATTTCAGAAGAGGGTATAAAGATAGATCCAAAGAGGATTGAGGCCATATTGAAAATATCTCATCCTAAAAACATCAAGGAACTACAATATTTCATTGGAAAGATTAATTTCTTGAGAAGGTTCATACCCAACTTAGCTGAGCTACAAACATGCTGAAGAAGGAGCAAGGGGTTAAATGGACCTTGGAAGCAAAGAAGTCCTTTGAACTGGTCAAACAAGCATTAACTAAAACACCGGTTCTAATAAGTCCTTATTTTTCAAAAGATTTTTATATTTTTTCATTTGCATCAGAACATACAATAGCTACTGTCCTTTTACAGAAAAATCCACAAGGACAAGAGCAGCCTATTGCATTCTTTAGCAAGGCATTGAGAGATGCTCCTCTGAAGTATAACATTATGGAAAAACAAGCTTTTGCTTTGGTAAAAGCTTTAAATGACTTCAGAGTATACATCCTTCACTCACACATCATTTCCTTTGTCCCAAATTCAGTTGTGAAAGACATTTTAACACAAGACCCAGATGGTAAGAGAGGTAAGTGGATAGCTGTAATACTTGAATATGATTTAGAGATCAAGCCCACTAAACTCATCAAAGGCCAAGGTCTAGCTAGATTAATGGCTGAATCCAATTTTGAAGTTCTTGATATTAATATGATTAATGCTTTAGATGAACAAGAAGAATTCTCAACTCTCATCGTTGAAGATCATCTTATGAATTCCTCTTGGTATGCTGATATTCTATATGTTTTTCTTAATTTGAATACACCTTCTGGTTTATCAAAAACAAAGGGAAGGTTTTTAAAGTTAAAAGTTGTAAACTACTGCATTATAGATAAGTGTCTTTATTGGAAAAATGCAAGTGGGATATTGCTCAAATGTTTTCCTGAGCATGATGCAGAGAAGGTTAAGCACGAGTTCCATGAAGGAGAATGTGGAGGCCACCTCTACTGGAAGACAACGACAAACAAAATCCTTAGAGCTGGTTACTATTGGCCCACCCTCTTCCTAGATGTACATAAAATGATCATTTCCTTTCATAAATGCCAACTTTTTGAAGGAAAAAGAAAGCTACTCCCTTTACCTCTGCATCCAATCACTGTTGAAGCTCCATTTCAGAAGTGGGGACTTGACTTCATAGGAGAAATCCATCCATCCTCATCTGCCAAGCATAAATGGATTCTCACTGCAACAGACTACTTTACCAAATGGATAGAAGCCATCCCTTCTAGGCAAGCCAATGACTCAGTCATCATAAAATTCATTGAGACCCATATTCTCTCTAGATTTGGCTGTCCTAGGAAGATCATCACTGAAAATGCTGCAGCATTTGGATCCAATAAAATGGTTTAATTCTGTCACAAATATTAGATTACATTGGGTCACTCTACTGCTTATTACCCTCAAGGTAATGGGTTAGAATAATCCTCAAACAAGAGTTTGGTGAACATCATCAAGAAGTTGTTGGAGGAAAACAAGAAGTCTTGGCACACAAAGCTAGTTCATGCACTTTGGGCTGACAGATTGACACTAAAGAAATCTATTGGAATGTCACCCTATCAACTAGTGTATGGTACAGATGCAATTTTTCCGACCATCCTTGGTGTACCAGTTATGAAGTTCATTCAAGAGGTGCAGTCTGAAGATAATGACATGATCAGAAGAATAAATCAGACCATTCACCTTCAGCAAACCAGAGAGGAGGTTTACAACAAAGCATTACAAAAGCAAGATAGCATCAAAAATATTTTTGATAGAAGAACAAAGGCTAGTAATTTCAATGTTGGGGACAAAGTTTTAAAGTGGGATTCAAGGAGATAAGACAAGGGCAAGCATGGGAAATTTGACAACTTATGGCTTGGCCCTTATCTCATTCATTCTACTACTAGTAACAACGCTTATTTCTTACAGGAGTTGAATGGAGATGAACTGTTTGGGGGTCATGTCAATCGCAAGATGCTCAAACATTACTTCTCTTTATCCATGCCATGTTTTGAAGCCTTTTATCTTTTTTCCATTATAAATATTTCACCCATCATTGCATTCAAAGTTAGAAAAATCAAAAATACAAAAACAATAGAAGAAATAAAAGAGGGCAGATTGTAAAAACAAGAAAGGTACAGCCCCATACCAAAAAGAATGACAAAATTTGAAAGTGTGCAAGATCAAATGCCACTCCTGAAAAACACACTTCTAGTTAGTCATACAGCCTAATCATGACTAATTAGTTTTAAATTTACTGTTGATAGGCTAGTGAATCAGATTTTCCAAACAACTTAATCTTGGCTTATCAGCTAGGTAGATTAGGATAGAAATTAAAGGTTCAAACAAGCTCAAAATCCGAACCTAAGACTCCAAAAGAAGAATGACACCTATCTGTTTTAAATCTGAGTCAAAAACAGAAGTGAGACAGGTTCTAATGAACTCAAAATCTAAACCAGAGAACAAGGAAAAACAACTCAAATAAACTCAAAAACAGAGCTATAGAAAAGAAAAGGCCGTGCTGAGAACTTTCAGATTTTAAGCCTTCCATTTTGATTTAATTTTCTGCAAAATAATAATCTATGTACAACTTGTTTTTTATGCCATAGATCAGCAACAAGTTAGACTGTTCAATCCTGACTTGTATGCTTTTAAATTTCTATTTTAAAAATTAGAGAAATAAAAATATGTTAGACTGTTTAATCCTAACAGATAGTAGATTAGGTAGAGAATCATATGAACTCAACTGTTTAATCTGAGTTCATGGAGAAATAAGAAGTAGAAATAGATTAGATTTTTTTCTTTCAAAAGAATAAAATGTTGTAAAAGATTTTTCCAATCCAAGTGCACTCTAAAGAAGAAAAAATGTTAGATCAGTAGGATTGGGTAGGTAGAAAGCTTGTGTTGATGAAGTTCCATTGTTTTTCATGGCTGCTAATATTTTCAGAGAAAAATAAGATCATCCATGAAGAAATTTGTAGCCCAATGGATAAGGCACTGATCAGCCTCTCGGAGAATGCAAGTCTGAAGTTCTTGATGCCTTCAAGAAGGCACCATCCCCATGTGGAGCCACTGTTAGCCACCTATAAAATTTGTCATATCAAATGGTGGCTAAATAATTTTCGAAACCTTCAAGAAACAAGTTTTATTACAAAATTGTTAGTTCTTGAAGTCTTGTGAAGGCATCTTTTCTTTTGATTAAACTTCACTGCTGTTTCCCTTTTAAACTCAGAAATTTTGTTGTTTTCATGAACAAAAGACTGTTGCAAAAATCCCCATTTTTCCCTCATTTTACTCCTTTTTTCTTTCATCATTAACCTTCATTTTTGTCCCTTTTTCCTATAAAATTCCTCCATTTTTCATTTATTCCCCTTCCTTACTTCATGAAACCCCTTTTATAAGGTTTAAAACTCATTTTCAAACCTTACCGAAACCCCCAAATCCATCAAAAATCCTTGAAAAATTCATAAAAAATAAGTTTTTTTAACTATTGGCCTAAGCCCCTTTGGGCTAAGTCCTAAACCACTTCCCCACATATTCCCACACCCTATAACTAGGCGTTAAACCCATCGAGCACTTATCGCATCGGAAAAAATTGATGCACGCATGTCTTTTGGCTTTTACGAAACCTCCGATGTGATTGGCCCTTTTTATATAAGCCCCGATCCTTTGCATTATTCACATAACCTTGAGTTTTTTATCAGGTGCTTAAAACATTATATAAACCTTCCCCGATTATATTTTCTCTTTGTAAATTCATAAAACCCACTTTTTCCTATGTTTGTATTAAACCCGACGGTTCAATGTTTTTTACGAAAAATACTGTCGATCTAAAAGGTCGATCAACGATCCATAGGATCTCACATCGAAGATTTTCTAAATGGGTAGATTGAAAAGGCCCGCACCATTGTTCCGATGTGATTGGCCCTTTATATGTTTAAACCCTGATCCCTTTATCTTTCTCATGTATCCAAACGGCCCTGCAATCGGGTGCTAGCATTATAAATAACCCACCCCGAATACAAAAATCCTTTGTATTACGGAAAAATTTTGATTTTTTATGGACCCGTCGTTCATTGGTTGGAGCCCTTCTCCACCGTTGATAATGGACCAATCAAACGATCAGCTCTATATCGCATCGAAGATTTCCATTGGCGCAGCTTATTATTTTATTCGTCACCTCTGATTGGCAGTCTTCCGATCCATCCTCCACCGTTGATCTGATCTGCAGATCAACAGCCCACAGCCAATCGCATCGGCACTGCCCAATCCATTGCCCCTGTCGACCGCGAAAGCTCCGATTACATTTGGGCCATCCACGTGTCAAGATCCGACGGTCTGGATCGCACCCCTCGACCTTTGTTAAAAATTATACAGCCCCGTTTTATAATGTTTTTCCGACCGATCTCTGCCATTGATCTCTGCAGATCAATGGCCCATATTAATCCTTTCTCTTCATTATGTATCATTTCCATTTAAACCCAGTTTCGATCTCCACCGTTGATCCTTTTGATCCAACGGCCCAGAATTACCCCGACAGGCCCAACCCCTGTGGGTCTTGCCTTCCTCCAGATTTGATCTTAGCCATCCAAGCTTAGATCTAACAGCTCAGATCAAAACCACCTTTCTCTGCCCCCACCTCGTTTTGCTCGCGCATCTTATCAATATCGCGCTCACTCCCCATCGTTCGATCTAAGGCCCCAGATCTAACGACTGACATTCCATATCACGTAGATTTATGCCCGAGAATTAATTCTCAGAAATCACATGATATGGGTGGTTTTGAAATGCCACGTGTTTCCTAATAACGCATATCACCTTCGAAAAATGAAAATCGCCTATTCCCCTTTTGGCCGCACAATACTGCTAGTTTTCCCTCCTGAAACCGCTTTTCCCATTTGCATTATGTTTTATCGCGTGCGCTTCCCGCCATTGATCTCTATAGATCAACGACTTAGATCTTATTTGGCCTTTGAACTATCGCCCTCCGCCTTTTCCAAAGGGCCTACATCGATCAATCCTGACCGTTGATCTCCGTGGGCCAAACTAATCCGACGGCCTATGATCATTTGGAAACCCCAATTTTCCTCTTAACCTTTATCACTGCTGATTAAAGTTTTAACCCCATTTCTTTGCATTTTTCACCTATGATATTGAAATGTGACCTTGTCGCATTATATTATTACGTTTTCTCCCGACCGTTGATCTCTGCAAGATCAACGGCCCTAATTTAATCTCTCCACCATTTGCTCCAACCGCTCTCCTTTTGACCCCCACAAACAAATCTCCACCGTTGGATGCTTTCATCCAACAGTCATGATCCAAGCCTGAACCTTTGAAGTAGTTTTACCTAGCCACGTAGGATTTTATAACGTTTTTGTGTATTTTGCAGGTTTCAATGGTTTTTTCCATTATATTAAAGGAAAACCAAAGGCCGGGGATGACGATCCTCCTTACCTTTGTGCATAAAGAGAAATCATTCTACGGGGTTCAAATACCATGTTTCATCAGTGCATCATGAGCATTGGTGCCATGAGAACCCTCTATGCACCTGCACATCAACAAGACACAGCAAAGATTAAAACAAATAAAGAGTATCAGTGTCGAAGATCCAAACACAGCAAAGATGAAGAATTAAATATTGATTATACAGTTTGGGGTGGATTATGGCTAAGATCAACATTCAAAAGCCTAATCCACTAAATTAAACATAGTTAAAGAGCAGAAGATAGAGTTTAGGCCTGATTAAGCCTAATACACAGAATCAAATCAAATTAACAATGTTTAAAGAAAATTGAAAATATCTATCAGACAGAGAAAGCCTCCACCACCACATCAAAGGCTAATTGATTCCTCTCAGCTACCTAATGCCACCTGTAGCATCAAAGCATTCAACAGAGGCCGAGTAATGACTAGAATAGAGGATATTTTCCTCAATACGGCCGAACAGTTATTCCAAGCCAAATAGAGTTATTGCAAAGATGACACAGAGCCTTAAAGTCAACAAAAGCTTTCAGGAAGCTTAATACTTAAAGTAAAACAATTAATACAGAGGAAATATCTGTAAAATTATCCATTGAGCCCCTCAAAGGCCAAGAAGCATTAACTATATTAATTGAACTCAAAATATTTTTTCTCTCTTTCGACCTCCTCATTCTTCCTATAAAATCTCATTGAGGAGCTCATTGTAAAGCGTTGGTTGCAGAACTTTGAAATATACTTGTGCTCGAAACTTCTACATGTAAATAGTGTTCAAAGGCTCTTGAAGCTATGTTTTTGATCTAATAAGTTAGGCTGAGAAGTGAAGATGATTGTTGAACTGAAACATTGGACTTGAAGATTGTAACTGGTTTGACATCAATATACAAGCTGATTCTTGGGATCCTGGTCTATATCACTGGTGAAGTGCTTCTTTCTTTGTTATTGTTTTTCCTCTCATGTATGGCATATTGTCCATTAATTATCTGATAAATAACAGCAAGCATAGAGTTAGGTTTTACTGTTTACAGTACCCTTCTCTGACTGATAAGCTTTATCTCAATGTTTTCCTCCAATTTGTTTATTTAAGAGTGATTCAATACAATTTAAGAAATTAGGAATGCTAGCGTTCCCTAGTCCTACTGTTTACTTTAAACAGCGTTCTTGAATGTTATTTTCATTATTTACTTAGTAAAGATAGACTAGAAAAGTGATGGTGTGCCCTATTTTCTAGCTTCTTTCTCCAAAGGTAATTCTGAAATTTTCCCTAAGTGTATGCTGAAAGAAAACTAGATTTAAAAGTATCTTATCTGATCTTAAGTTGCACTTTGTTTCTCTTATCTGTTTTCATACTTTCTGAAAGTAATTATGCAGATTACTGGATTTTTTGTCTATTGAGTTAGCTTTAATACGAACTTGCCAAAAGAGGTTTATGGTGAACCCTGCCCTTTGGCAAGTTTTAAATAGTTACTTAAAAGACATTTCTTGTTTGGACAGACTATAAATCCTTGTTGAAATTATTATCTGTTTCCACCCCTCCAACACTTTTACTGTTCCATTCCATCATTTTATCTCAAAAGATATTGTGATATAGATGACCTGCCCCTTGGACCACTCTTGAATTGTTGCACAATTAAAGCCTTATTATGACTCCATAGCCCAATGGACTAAAAACCAACATTATATCTATCTTATCAGCCAAAACTTGTTCTGATTGCTTGCAACTTCACACCTTTGAAACTCTTTCCATTTAGGACTTTCCACTCAACTAATAATCATGCTCAACCATCCAAAACACAACAAAACCCTTGTTCTTAATAACTAGCCTAATATAATACCCAAAAGCCTTAAAGATAAATCAATCTTTGCACTTTATTGGAGAGATCCCTCTCCGGATTCAGGAGGGCTAGATCCTAGAATCCCAAAGTGGTTCAAGTGTCCTCTCCGCAGTTCTGGTCTCACCGATATGCTGGAATTACGGGGAACTAACACAACTTTTAAAACTTATTTCAAAACAAAATAAAAACAAACTTGTCCTGGAATATTTCCACCACTTTTGACTCCAAGTTAATTAATTTTAGAGTTAGCCACTTTTACTTTTATTTTCTAATTTCACTTTTCTTGAACCATTTTACTTTTCTTAAATATAATTGATAAAAGAAATCATAAATATTTTCTTTAATCAAAATTTGATACAATTTCCATCCACTTCATACTCACCAACTTTTTCACGTATTTTCTTTCACGTTTCTTTGTTTCTTTCTCTATTCACTTTCACCTTTCAGCTTCTACTTCTTTCTATCTTCACTTTCACCTCTCTACCTCTGCCTCTTTCTTTGTTCACTTTCACCTTTCGTATTTTTCCTCTTCCTTTGTTTACTTTCACCTTTCTGGCTATGCCTCTTTCTCTATTCACTTTTACCTTTCTGCCTCTGCCTACTTCCACACAAAGATATTGTTTCTGGAAGTAATATAAAATATATATGAAATGTATTCACCTTAATTGTGGTCTCATATTCTGGAAAAATGTATCCATATTCATTTAATTTTTACAAATCCTTGTAAAAAATTCTGTAATTTTTTTTTATTTTTTTTACTTTCACTTTCATGAACCTTGAAGCATTCTCTAATTTCTGGTAATATGTGGATTAAATTCAAAAGACAAACATGGAAAGAAAATTATTCCACTAAAAATAATTAATAATTCACTTCCAAAAAATGCTTTAAAGCTTCGATAATATTCAATTTTATTTATTCATTGTCGATTGTGCCAATAATAAGAGTTACTGGTGGGTAATCACTTTTACCTTGGTTGCTTTCAACTTGATTTCCAGCACTCCCGCAATCTTGATATCATTCATTTTCAAGAAATGTGCTCCTCCAAATGCGTTTTACGAAACTTATATATTCTTCCCTCCATAAACTTCAAACAACGACTCCTTAAAAACAAATTCAATAGGCATGGAGTTTATAAACAACTCAATCGAGGTTATGATACCACTGTAAAGGATATAATAAACTCCATAATGAAATAACACAATGAAAGAGCATCATATTAATGATATAATCACAATCTAGGTACGAGACAGTTGTGTCTCAGAAGAGTTACTAACTGTAAAAATGGAATATGAAACTAATTACATATTGTACAATAACAATCCCGAAGGATTAGTTTAAAATTTTAATAAAATGAAAAATAAATGAAAATACACATTTATATGTACCTTTATCATAAATATATACATTTCTTAGAAATACTGTATTATCCTCTATATAATAGATTTTTTCACAATTTTTATTAAATATTTTCAAGTTTATTTGAATATAACATTCATGTATATATGGCAGTTGCATAAATATTATTTGATGAAATAAAATGATGGAAGAGATATTGTATTGGTTAAATGTGTTTTTTAAAACATTGTTACATTCCACTTCATTTATGGAAATATATTACATGTTTTTATATAGAGGCTTAATTATAAAATTTAATTATAAAGGTGATCGAAAATAGATGTGAAATAAGACTGCATATTTTCCAAAAGTTAATTGATTGTTAACTTGATCACTTAGTGTGGAAGACTTAAGGAAAGTAATTGATTTTATGACTTAATCCAGAACTTAAGAAGCATAATTAAACATGAATTTGTAGCAAATAATAGAGATATAAGACAAAAAACATTGATTACGGAGTTCGTCCCTGATGGACTATGTCTCTGGGCCCGCTTTCAAGATGGTCGCTCATTTTATTAAGGAATGATCCAAGGAATTATTTACACATAAATTAACTAGACTGAACATGCTCACAGGCAACTTTGGTCTCTGTCAAGAGAAATATCTCTCTCCTAGCTTTCCAACGCCTGTCTCGGTGCCCAATTCCGCTTCCGGACAACCAAAATACACCTGAAAGAAAATTGTCTCCTCTCTTCACAAAAGTCTGAACAATGCTCAAAGCACTCTCCCCTTCTCATCATGAGAAATGGTGTAATTTATAATATTGTGCAAAGGTTCAGGTCGAACCTCTTGGCCTATACATGGAAAATGGTTTAATATTTAATTTTAAAAAACTCTTGTTCATGTAAGAATGTAACACCTAGCAATTGGGTGACATGGTGTGATTATAATACATAGCGCACATAATAACAAAAAATCCAAAATAAAATTTATGATAAAATAACCTTCACAATTTTGCAAATGACGGAAAGCTCTAACGGTGCCGTTCACTGCTCCATGTGACAGGTCAGTAGACTAACCACGGAATGCCACCTCACAGGTTAGGTCAAGATGGTTTTACAACTGTGCGGTGACTCTCGCATATGACAAGTGTCTGTGGTCAACTCCACCTGACGGTTGTGGTCTTCCGGCGGTCAGCTACACAAACTGTGCGGTAAACAGTGGACTCTTCAAACCCCGATCACATGTTTGCGGTCAAGCTCCTTCCATGCAGTTAACCCCGTTGCGGTTTTACTTTATTATATGTAATATGGCTATTGCATATGGTTTATAACCATAGTCCGAATGGTTTTGTAACATAGGTTTTTAACACAGTTTAAAACCAAAAATTGTTACATGTCATTTGCGCTAGGTCTCCATAGGTTTGATATGGGCTAGGTTTAGCATAGGTTTATAACCATAGATTAAATCGAGGACTTTCTCTTTCATCCAGAACACTGAAGAACTGAAGATGATACTGGAATTCCCTGTAGATCTGAACTGATGCAAGATCCTCCTGGATCAAAAGGGTTATAAGCATTTGACATGATTTGAAATAAGTAGGGTTGGAGTTTGATATACAATTATTTCATACGTCCAAGTCATATAAATTAAATCTTATATCATTGATAAACATAGATAGTCATCATCTCACCATGGTAAAAAATAAAAATATCATAAAAGCTAACTAAATTATAATTTCTTTGTTATTATTATTAATTATAAAAAAGATTAATATATAAGTTAAACATGTATACATTTAAATAAACATGGCACCAGATTTCTATCTAGAATATGTATCCTCACTTTACTATAGAGATTCTTAGGCTTTGTTACAATACCATGGGTCAATAGCATAGCCTTTCAATATCAAATGTTACAAAAAAAAGCTTACATATTTAAATGATGTTTTTTCATTACTCGATTTAATTAAAAGGAAAAAATAACAAAATTACTTTGGATACAAATCTCAACAAATATTCTAAAAAATAACATTAAAGTTAAATCCCTTCCACTCATAATTAAATAAAATTTTGAAAGCTCAAGATAGAAATATAAAAATATTAAAAAATATTAAAAAAACATAAAAATTTACTAAAATACACTTTGAACATGTTTTTGAAGTTTTTTTGTTTAATTTAATTTATTTTATTTTAAGTGTCATATTTTAAATTTAAACGTTTTAGTCACTGGCAATGAGAGTATTTTTAACTAAAATTATGAAATTTTCGATTTATTTTATAGAGTATCAGATTTTTCAAATTTATTTAGGTCATATTGACTTCAATGGTTAAAAGAGGCATGCAGAGATATTGTCTTTTGATTAATTTTATGCTAGTGTGGTCTTGTACAACCAATACTTTATGATTACTTTGATCAAAATTCGTACTTTTTTCCCTTTTTTAATTTGACAGGAAAATCGATATTCAACATCATTGTTTGAATGGTGTTTCATTTATTTAATCTTCAAAAAAATGGGAAGATTTAATTTATCTAAGTGGGATCTTATTTTTTCGGAATTAGCCCATAGGAATATCTCCAAAGATTGTTGAGAATATTTTTTTTTAATTTTATGCGATTACTTTATTTTTCAGCCTAGTGGTGACTAATTTTACGCCATTGGGGTATTAATGATTTTATTGAAATGTGGTATATTTACCATGATTTCTTAAATGTCACAATCTCGTTTATTCCAATAGAAACCCAATACTTCTAGATTTTATTTATCTTGAAATATGTCACAATTGCTAGGGCCACGATCTGCACTAGAGGTTGTTTATCTTCAAAAATAAGATCATTCCTAGATCGCCATATGCCCCACAGGACATATAGAGGGACCTTCTTGTAGGCCTTAGGGTGAAGTTCCCAAGAGGAGTCCATCATTCAATAATAGTGGAGAAATCTGATGATGATGTGCACACTCTAACTGATGGACTGAAGCATATGGACCTTTAGCATAATGGTAGTTGAATTGAGTTTTTGAAGATTGAAGTGGATCTCGTCGTTCTACAACAAACTTCATTTTTGTATCTAGGCAGGAAAATGAGTTCTCATACTCCACAATATACTTGCAAAACCAAAAAATCTCTCTACAAAGTGTTCTAGTGCTTCTTCAAAAAGCACTTCTTCTTAACTTCTCGAGAACCTCTCTCCCTTCTCCTCATGAGCCTTACAAAACATTTTTATAAGATGAGGGCAATTAAATGGCATTAAACCACTATCTTTATCTTCATATCTCGAATATTTTATTGGTTTAAATGTATACTCCATTTTTAACAATTATTAAATGAATCATTACCCTTTCCAAGCCTCTTATCCCATCATGGATCTCTTCGAATTTATCCATTACAATAATGTGACATGGGTTGATCTCGGTCTTCTTGACACCTAGGGTATTAGGATAAGGTGTTCATTTAAAACAGTGCCATATTTCATGCATTAAAACCCATTTTAGACTTTAGGATATAACTTATCAGCTGGCGGTCTGGGAAATGGTGCGGAGGCGAACCATTGTCATGTGAATAGTCAGATTTGCTGGCATCTAACTCTACAGTTTTGGATCCGGCAGTTGACTCTGACATTTACTGTAACATCCGCATGTGATAGCAGATCTGACTGGCGATCACGGTTTTAGAAACCCGACAATAAAGTTGCGGCTTATCCCTTAACATCCGCCTTGTTCACATGCGACTCCTTGACAATTAGCTTGAACTGGTGGATATCGTTGTGGTAGCATTTTCCGCTACTGTTAACTCCGTTCACATGGCTTTCCCAACAGTTACCATATACGGTTTCAGGCTGACGGTCTTTCCAAATCCACTCACATAAAACTCGATGGTTGTTCGCTTGATCACATGGAACTCCAATGTGGTCTTCTTGATGCAGTTGGACTGCTATTGAAACTGCGAGATTTCAAACTTTTAACACATCACAGTTTCTGATACAGTCAACTTGCTGACGATAGCATCCAAACTTGACATAAAACAACTGTGGTTAACCTTTGTCACATGAAAACGGTTCTTTCAATACGGTTTATCAATTGTTTAAATATTACATTTATTTTGTAATTTTTTTACATTGTAGTCCTAAGTTTTATTAACAAGCCCGAAAGTGGGTTATTGCATAGTTTTGATACCATGCACTTATACTTAGGTTAGGACTAATACTTTAGCGCTAGGTTTTAGGATTAGTCATTTCACCTTAGGATTTCACCTTAGGTTTACAATTAGGACTTACACCTAGGCATTTACATCTTCATTGTGCCATAACTTCAAGACCATAGTCACTTAGGCATTTTTAGGATTTTAGTCTTTAACAAAAAAAATTTAAGACTAACATTTTTGCCTAACACTAACATTTTAGCTGACTTAGAGTTATAGTGCTAACGCTTAGACTTAGGATTTTTTTCCTTAAGTCTTTACATGAACTTAGCACTTTACAATCATGACTAATGCTCTTTACTGTTTCAATGTCACAGGTCGACATAATGATGAATTTTTCTTATGACGACAGTTTGACTTTAATTAGAGAAAAACATTGATGATTGTTGTCGAAGTCACTGATGTTGATGTCGAAGTTGACAACGAACTTGTTGAACTTAAATTTCCTATTCTTAGCAAGAATGTTGAATGTGACCATCTTGGTCACTTTCCAATTTCAACAAGATTCCGCTTGTCCACTTATGTCGATAAACCATTGCACATAAGACCATCTTGGTCGATACAATTTTTGACTCAACCTGTTTATTACAAAATCGATGACTAATTACTTGAAAATGACCCTCTTGGTCATTTTTGTAATTTTGATACAAACTTTAGAATCCAAATTGAATCACACCTTCCCACAAAAATAACTTTTGGTTCTCCAAAAGTTTTATTACAATGCATTGAAGAAAAATAACTCTAGATCCTAGTTACAGACTTTATCTAGATCTAGAAAATTTTTACAGACTCAATTTAGACATAAAGTCTGCCCAGTTCCATTTGGCAATTGAATGTTCCCCAGCAGGTGAATTGGATGTCTCCTGTGCTGCTGATGTCAATGTTGTTTCTTGTGGTAGGATTGGACAGTTGCTCTTAGCATGCCCCATCAATTTTCAATGTGGACAAATTCTCTCCTTAGAATTTGTACTTATTTCCTTTGATTTTTCTTAAGGTTGTTCCTCTTTAGCAGATTCATTGATGGATTGAAGCGATATTTTACCTGATCGCTTCTTTACTTGAAGTGTCTCATCATATTCTTGTGGTTGGCTTTTGGTAGCTCCAAATTTCTTTCTATAGGCTCTATGCTTCCAGAAATGTTCTACACAATGCCAAGAACTTCCACAAAATGTACATGGATATATTCTTTTAACAGTTTCTACAACCCAATTCTGATAAAAGAAATCACTTCCAGAATCACTACTAGAGGATTTTTTTTGCTTACCCTTTTTGTCCTGTAGCTTCTTTGGCATAAGCTCAGGATGAAAAGACCAACATTGACTCGAAATGTGGCCCATATTTTCACAATAGTCACACTTCATTATACCATAGCCTAGACCTTGATACTTAGGTCTTTCTTGTACAGATATTGGTAGAAGTCTCCCTTGACCATTCTTTCCAAGGCCTTCTCCTTCATGATATCCCATGGCCTTCATCATTGACAAACCTTTTCTTTCAAAAACTGCACTTGGCTTCTAGCTAGAAACTTCCTCGGATTCTGAATCACTTTTTGGTGATATCCGTATGTTGGGAGTTTCCTCAGCAGGTGAGGAAAAGGTTCCAATGGCCTCTCTTGATGATTTTGGTGATGATGAAAGGGAAGAACTATCTTCATACTCCCAATGAAGAGATAGTGTTAGCTTCTTTCCATTAGAAGTTGTATCTTCTATTAGAGGATTGTTTCCTCTTTTGTTCTTTCTCAAGACTTCAAGTTCAGACAACAAGATTTTCTTGTCACTTTCCAGTTCTTGCACCATCCTCCGTAATGCAGTATTCTCCTACAGAAATTGTTGTTTGAATTCCTCAAGTTCTTTCAACCGAAGCTGTTGTCTCGAGTTCTTTCCCATTTTGTACCTAAAAAGGAGCTAGTATGCTCTGATACCAAAATATGATCTGAATGTGGAATGACAAGATCCTTTCTAACTATTGAAAAAATGTGAATTGCAAGAAATAATTACTGAAACACTTAATTTTATGTGAATCTAACTTCTTAGCTCAAAGTGGTTTTTAGATATAATCCGTTAATGTTAAATTTTAACAATTATGCATCATGCATAACAATAAAACCATAAAACAACAAGAATTAGTGACAAATTTCTTCCCTCCTTGACTACGTCTCCGAGCCCACTTTAGAATTGTGGGACCGTTGTATTGCTGAAACCAAGAGAAAGAGGACTACAATGATCTATTAGTTGACAAGTTCCAAACAACACTACTGATGTTGCAGAATGCAATTCTCCTGATGAGGCTTTATATATACAATCTCTTTCCTTTGATGGGTCTTTAATCAACAAAGAAAATCTGATGATGATGTGCACACTCTAACCAATGGACTAAAGCATATGGACCTTTAGCAAAATGGTAGTTGAACTGAGTTTTTGAAGATTGAAGTGGATCTTTTTTTTCTACAACGAACTTTAATTCTGTATCTAGGCAGGAAAATGAGCTCTCATACTCCACAATATACCTGAAAAATCAAAAACTCTCTCTACAAAGTGTTCTAGTGCTTCTTCAAAAAGAACTTCTTCTTAACTTCTCAAGAATCTCTCTCCCTTCTCCTCATGAGCCTTACAAAATATTTTTATAAGATGAGGGCAATTAAATGGAATTAAACCACTACCTTTATCTTCATATCTCGAAGATTTTATTGTTTTAAATGTATACTCCATTTTTAACAATTATTAAATGAACCATTACCCTTTCCAAACCTCTTATCCCATCATGAATCTCTTCGAATTTATGCATTACAATAATGTGACATAGGTTGATCTTGGTCTTCTTGACACCTGGGGTCTTAGGATAAGGTGTTCATTTAAAATAGCGCCATATTTCATGCATTAAAACCCATTTTAGACTTTAGGATATAACTTATCAAATGACGGTCTGGCAAACAGTGCGGAGGCGAACCATCAGCATGTGAATAGTCAGATTTTCTAGCTACTAACTCTGTGGTTTTGGATCCGGCAGTTGACTCCGACATTTATTGTAACATCTGCATGTGATAGCAGATCTGACTGGCGCTCATGGTTTTAGAAACCCGACGATAAAGTTGCAGCTTATCCCTTAACATTTTCCTTGTTCACATGCGACTCCTTGATAGTCAGTTTGAGTTGGCGGATATCGTTGCGGTAGCATTTTCCGCTACAGTTAACTCCGTTCACATGGCTTTCCCAACAGTTACCATATATGGTTTCGGGCTGGCAATCTTTCCAACTCCACTCACATAAAACCTGACTATTGTTTGCTTAATCACATGGAACTCCGACATGGTCTTCTTGATGTTGTTAGAATGCTATTCAAACTGCAGGCTTTCAAACTTTTAACACATCACAGTTTCCGATACAGTCAACTTGCTGACAGTAGTTTCCAAACTTGACATAAAACAACCACGGTTAACCTTTGTCACATGACAACGGTTCTTCCGATACAGTTTATCGACTATTTAAACATTACATTTATTTTGTAATGTTTTTACATTGTAGTCCTAAGTTTTGTTAACAAGCCCGAAAGTGGGCTATTGCATAGTTTTGATACCATGCACTTAGACTTAAGTTAGGACTAATACTTTAGCGCTAGGTTTTAGGATTAGTCCTTTCACCTTAGGATTTCACCTTAGGTTTAAAATTAGGACTTAGACCTAGGCATTTACATATTCATTGCTCAATAACTTCAAGACCATAGTCACTTAGGCATTTTTAGGATTTTAGTCTTTAACAAATTGTTTTTAAGACTAAAATTTTTGCCTAACACTAACATTTTAGCAGACTTAGACTTATAGTGGTAATGCTTAGACTTAGGATTTTGTTTCCTTAAGACTTTACATGAACTTAGCACTTTACAATCATGAATAATGCTCTTTAATGTTTCAATGTCACAAGTCAACATAATTATGACAGTTTGAATTTAATTAGAGAAAAAAAATGATGATTGTTGTCGAAGTCACTAATGCTGATGTCGAAGTTGACGATGAACTTGTTGAACTTAAATTTCTTGTTCTTAGCAAGAGTGTTGAATGTGACCATCTTGGTCACTTTCCAATTTTGACCAGATTTTTCTTGTCGACTTAAGTCGATGAACCATTGCAAATAAGACCATATTGGTCGATACAATTTTCGACTCAACCTGTTTATTACAAGATCGATGACTAATTACTTGAAAATGACCATCTTGGTCATTTTTGTAATTTCGATACAAACTTCAAAATCCAAATTGGATCAAGGACAATTTATAAAAAGGTGTGTGTAGTCCTTTGGATCCATCCCACATAGGGAGCATCTACCAGGGCCCATGAAACCCTTCTTAACCAACAAGTCCCAAGTCAAAATATGATTATGAATGGTCAACTATGAGAAACACTTAATATTTAATGGTGTGTCCCACTTCCAAAAATGAGCAGTAACCTCAGTAAATGGTAGGATTTGTGAGCTAGATGTTATATGGGAATAGAATTCATCGAAAACAATTCTATCAGACCCGAAATATCCACTCCACACTAGCTAGTATGAACACACTGAGGGACAGATGTCAGCCAAGCAAAGGAGATTGCATTATTCTTCCCATTCATCCACCATATGTTCTGGAATGTCAATTTGCTAAGCATGCAGCCAAGCAAGGGAAAAATTGATGAAACATGCCTTTTCCCATAAGTTAGAAAGCAATGTAATCCCTTGCGAGTTCAGAAATAAATAAAAAATAAAAAATAAATTAAATTAAATTAAATATATAAAAAATTAAGAATTAAAATTAAAAAACAAATAAAATAAAAATAAAAATAAATAAATAAAATCATGGGAGTCAAAATAAGTTAACAGCCATGTTGAAAATGCAACAAGAAAATCTCAGTTTGACTTTGCCTTGGTCAAACTAGAGAAAATGTGAATTTCAATTTCAGTAAAAATCTTGGAGGTAGTTAACTGAGGTGACATGGCTCTTGTCACCCAGTTAACTCAGTTAATTTGAGTTGAAGGCCTTTAGTTCATATAATCATGAGTGATGACTAATTTGTAGAAATTTAATTCAGATAAATTGAGTTATTATCAATTAGACTAGCTCTAACTATTGGAGGAACTAGTGGAAGGTCAATTGTGTAAGTGTGACTTCAGTCAAACTCAACAATCTTCTAGATAACTGATAAATTAACCCGAAATAATTCTTGCATGCAGAGAATTAGAGTGACCCAATTGAGATGGAGATTCCAACGCAACGTACTATTAGTTGTAGACTATTCCAATGTGTACAGGTGGTGCTTGCAATCATAGATCCAACCTTATGGATTCAGCAATCAATTGAGGCAAAATTCTCTAAATAACAAGGGCCAATTCTTGAAGGAACAACATAAGGAAATAGGGGCTTGAAGGGCTTGCAATTTGGCTAAGAGTTGGCCAAAGTCAGTTAGTTAGGTAGAGAGATATATTATATACTTGGAGTTTGAACTCAGGCTTGAGTAAGCATATGTATTGCATCTCTATTCTTTGATTAATGTAATACAGATAGGAGGGGTTTTGAGCAGTTGTTTTCCCCTAGATAAATATTTTTGCATGTGTGTTATTTATTATTTAATGTTCATGATTTATGTTCTCGATTGTGAATTGATTTCCGCATAGCAATAGGGTAGATTTTAGTCTTATGATTTTGTAAATTTCATGAGCAGTTTCAAATCTACACCATAATTTCTACAATCCATTCATGACTTTGATGACATCTAGTCTAACTTGTACTTTATGTCCATCCCCAACCATCCAACGTAAATTGAATCACAACCATGGGAATTCCTTCCTAAGACTACACCAAATAATAGATGCACCATTGTTTTAAGGCACCCCCACAGCCACCCATTTCTCCATGCCATTCTGTACAATGTATTTACTGAACATGATTCTCTGGTACAAACCCCTACCATAAAAAATCCTCTAGAGGTTCCAAGCTAACAATGTGATATTAAATCTCCAGGAATCTAGGAGTCCCCATCCCCAAAATTTGACATGGCTATATATAATGCTCAAGCTAACAAGATGTATCTTTCTCTTAGCCTTTATGTTTGACCATAAGAATTTGGAAATGATAGAATTTATTTGGCGAATGATGGTCTGTGGGATACAAAAAAGATGCATCCAAAATATTGTCGTGCCTTGGATCATTTCTTTAATCAAGATGACCCTCCCCCCAACATGAGTGATCCAGGTGGCTCTAGAGACACCCAGAAGTCTAAGAGGACTCAGAATAGGTCACAAATAAAAGTGTTCAAATTTCTCTTGAACCAAGACTATATCGAAGTGTTAATTTCCCTGATTCCAATGGTGTGAACAACATTCCAATCCAAGCTCATATGAAGGAGATAGGTTTGGTCAAATTTTTGGTCAAAGTGAGCATGTGGGCGAGGATTAATGGTCCTACAAATTGAGTGAGTCCAGGTGTTGGAATCTAGCTCCCGAAAGAGGGAAAATTTGTTGTCTACTTAAAACTCCCATTGACCCTTAATTTCAAAAAAAATTGAAAAGGCCTATATATTATGAAAAATAAAATTAATGGGGTGGCGGGCCACCAACCCCACCACCCCCAACAACCATATCAATATAATATAACTTTTTTATGTTGGGGTGGTAGATGGTCAAACCCCGCCACCATGGTACCTTACACTATACATTATAACACATATATGATGTGTTGGGCGGGCTGCCTGCTGGCAGACCTGGCCCACACAGTACCACCAATTGACACCCCGAAGGCTGGTACCATGGGTGGACCACTAGAACATGTGCCAACACTTGAAAGGAGAGGGAAAAATGGGGGTGGAACTCGCCCGACCCACATGGTTTGGCCCCCAAACAGACGGTTCCATATTTCAAATAACACAAAAAAAACTAATATATATATATATATAAATAACATATATTAATGGTCAAACCTTAACCACCAATGTTATATGGCATGCCACCAACCAATAGCATAGCAATCATGACATATTTAGTTCATCAAACAAAACACTGGTTAAAAAAATAATAATATGTGGCCAATGGATCAAGGGAGAGGCCTGCGGGTTTGACCCCGGGACCTCTGCCCACCTCAACTTAACCTTTGGTGTAACGGTCGTTACACCAAGTGGCGGGACTTGGTAAAGTCTGCCACCATATCATTATTTAAACTTGCATGTTTCATTTGCACAGAGGTAGCGCCGAACATACCAATAACAGAGCAGACTTGTGGAGAAGTGGAACCATGCATAGTGGACGAGGTAGAACCATGCCGGCGGAACCTTTCCCAGGAAAAGAGGGTGTGGAAACCTAAACTTGGAGAATTTTCCCCAAGACGTAAAATTTCACATTGTCAGAATGATATCAACTTTATAGTCATTTTTCACTAAATTTTGTAGGGAGCGCGATGGTGAGGTAAGATTTTCCATTTGAGTAGAAGAATTGCAGGTGCCCCATGGAGAAGAATCTTTGTGGAATCATGAGGAATCTAAAAGATTCTCAAAAGCCCAGATTTTGACGATGTTAGAATTGCATAAGTTGATAGTCGATTTTACACTACTCATCGCTAGAAATTCATTGGTGCAGTCAGTTTCAATAGTTGAGCCTTTCATTTTTCAGCAATCTTCAAAAGTGGAGGTACATGATGAAGTCATGTTATGTTTCATTTTGTTCTTGCTGAGATGATGTATTATTCTTGAGATCCCTATTTGCTACTATGTTTAGGGATGCTTGTTGACAGATTATTGTGAGATTGTATTAGCTTGTCATGCTTAAGGAAGCCCATTTTGAGTGACACTTCTTGTAGGGAGAACGTCTCATGGAGAGACAAACCACTATGGTTGAGGGTTCATGTCCTTGTTATGACAAAGAATATTACATGTACATCATCATCATTTACAACATTATATGAAGCGACCTCCACTCTCTTGACACCAGGCCCGGAGACATAGCCCACACTAGGTGAACTCCATTATCAAATGTACCATGTTCTTGATTTTTTTATCGTCATTATCTTTCCTCTTATTTAAGCATGCACATGTGGTTCTTTATTCTCTTTTAAATGCAATTATTCTAACATCACAGAAGTAAAATATCTTGGATAATTCTAGTAGTTGAAGGAACCTGGATCAAGTTTGGTATTAGAGCGGTCTTCTCGCTGATGTGAATTATGAGTGTGGGCAACTGAACGAGAAACAATGGAGGATTACAAAGAAATGTAAGAGGTATTTCTCAAGATGTCCAAAATGGTGGACATAATGTATGAATATTATGAGAAGGAACATGAGAAACAAGGAGCAAAGAATGATGCCCCATCCACATGTTCTAGTGATCATTCTTCCTCTTCATAATCTTCTCATCATTCGAATGAGGAGATTAACTAGAGCCTTCAAGTAGAGAACGTTGAATTGAAGAGACTTCTACAGGAAGATAAAGAGGATAATTAGAGACTGAAACTTTAGCTACAAGCCATGAAAGAGGCCTTGCAGGAGTTGAAGTGCACCGAATGCTTAGAGAAGCCCTCATCACCCATTTTAGAATCGATAGTTGAGGTAAACAATTTTGATAGTTTTTTAGTTTCAACTACACATGATGTTATTTCTATTGGAAATGCGGAGGTACCCATTACAGGAACTGGCATGAGACTCCTTACCAAGATGGGGTACAAAGGAGGAGAACTTGGTGTTAATGGACAAGGCATGACTCAGCCATTGGAGGTCATGCAAAGGTCTCAATTCTCAGGTTTGTGATACACTAAAGGTGAATGCTCAAAGGTGTTAGAAGCTTCTAAGACATTGTTGAGACTGTCAAGGAAAGAGAATGATGGGAACACATCACCATCATCCCATTACAGTGCAAATTGTAGAGGAAGAGCTAAGATAAGCTCTCATCACCATAATTACACCAGAGACAACCAGGAAAGGAATAAAAAGTCTTAGTATTCTCAAGTTCATTTTTATTACAAGAATGTTCCTAATAATGAACAGCCATGTTGAAAATGCAACAAGAAAATCTTAGTTTGACTTTGCCTTGGTAAAAATAGAGAAAATGTGAATTTCCATTTCAGTAAAAATCTTAGAGGTAGTTAGCCGAGGTGACATGGCTCTTGTCACTTAGTTAACTCAGTTAATTCGAGTTGAAGGCCTTGAGTTTAGATAAGCATGAGTGATTGCTAATTTGTAGCAATCTAATTTATTTAAATTAAACTAGTTCCACCTATTGGAGGAACTAGTGGAAGGTCAATTATGTAAGTGTGACTTCAGTCAAAATCAGCGATCATCTAGATAATTGATAAATTAACCCAAAGTAATTGTTGCATGCAGAGAATTCGAGTTACCCAATTGAGATGGAGATTCCAAGGCAATGTACTATTAGTTGTAGACTATTCCAATGTGTACAAGTGGTGCATGCAATCGTAGATCCAACCTTATAGATTGCACAATCAATTGAGGCAAAAATCCCTAAATAATAGGATTTAATTCCTCAAGGAACAACACAAGGAAATAGGGGCTTGAAGGGCTTGAAATTTGGTCAAGTGTTTGCCAAAGTAAGTCAGATAGGAAGAGATATATACTATATACTTGGAGTTTGAGCTCAGGCTTGAGTAAGCATATGTATTGCATCTCTATTCTTTGATTAATGCAATACAGATAGGAGGGGTTTTGAGTATTTTTTTTTCCCTTAGATAAATATTTTTTCATGTTTGTTATTTCTTATTTCATGTTCATGATTTGTGTTCTCGATTGTGAATTGAATTCCGCATAGAAATAGAGTATATTTTAGTCTTATGATTTTGTAAATTTCATGAGCAGTTTCAAATCTACACCATAATTTCTACAATCCATTCATGCCTTTAATGATATCTAGTCTAACTTGTACTTTATTTCCATCCCTGACAATCCAACATAAATTGAAGCACAACCATGGGATTTCCTTCCTAATACTACACCAAATAATAGATGCTCCAGCGTTAGAAGGTGCCCTTATAGCCACCCATTCCTCCATGCCATTCTGTACAATGTATTTACTTAGCATGATTCTCTGCCACAAGCCCATACCAAAAAAAATCCTCTAGAGGTTCCAAGCTAACAATGTGATATTAAATCTCTAGGAATCTAGGAGGCCCCATCCCCAAAATTTGAAAGGCCTAGATATATTCCTCAAGCTGACAAGATGTATCTTTCTCTTAGCCTCTATGTTTGACCATAAGAATTTATCAATGATAGAATCTATTTGGCGAATGATGGTCTATGGGATATAAAAAAGGTGCATCCAAAATATCGGTATGACTTGGATCATTGATTTAATCAAGATGACCCTCCCCCCCAACATGTGTGATCCAAGTGGCTCTAGAGACACTTAGAAGTCCAAGAGGAATCAAAATAGGTAAAAAATAAAAGTGGTCAAATTTCTCTTGAACCAGGACTAGATCAAAGTGTTCATCACCCTGATTCCAACGGTGTGAACAACACTTGAATAATTTATGGCTCTTTCCATGTATTTACTTGTAAATGAATGCACAATGTATCTATGGTAAAATATATGGTATTTTAGCTAATGATGCAAGGGAGTAATGATTCTTATCGATTCTCAGTTAAGTATGAGACGGCTATGATTAAATATGTTGTTTACGCCTGTAGATTCAATGTTTGTGACATGTTTGACAAAACTTTTGTCATGTCTAGTAGGGGTACAGATGAGTTCTTGTTGAGGTGATTACTTTCGTATCATTTTCGTATTGTTATTGAACATCCCTTAAGTTTTCATGAAGTTATGGGAAGTGACCTGGGCTCTAGGCCTAAAAAGGTGGCTCAAATCCCAAAGATGCAGGCACAAAACTGACCTTTTGGGGCCCTGATCATTGGCATACATTTTTGTGCATGTGTGTATAGCCTTCTAGCCCCTAAAATATACTGATATTCCTACGACTATGGCTCAAAGGGTGTCAAAATGTCAGTGTGACCCAGGGGTAAGAGGCCTGAGTGGTTGGGTTACCTCCAAGGGTGTCGTGGTTGTTGTACAAGATCTGTAGGTTGTGTTTTCTACTAGTTCCACTTCCTTAAGGTCACATAGGAGGTTGAATATTATTATAGTAGCATGTCATCACATGTTTACCCTAGTTAACTAGTTACTTGGGTAGATGTGGGAAGGGGTGTTATAGTCAAGTCACTAGGGACAGAGCCAAAAAAAATTTATTTTGGTCTAAATCCCAATAGAAGGCATTTGACGAGTTGAAGCATCGCCTTTGCTTTGCACCATTGATCACATTACCATACCTATAGAAAACATTTAAAATTGAGACAGATGCCTCTGACTATGTTATTGGTGCAGTTCTTACCCAACATGGGAGTCCAGTGGCATATCACAGTGAGACACTTTTAGATACAAGTATCCCACTTATGAAAAAGAGATGTATTATGTTGCGTAGGCATGCCAAAAATGGAAGCATTACATTCTGGGGAAGGAAACATTCATCAACACAGACCACTAACCCCTGTAGTTCATAGGGACACAAGGAAAGTTTTAGAACAATTGGCATAAAAAGTGGTCCACATATTTGCAACAGTTCCAGTTGAACATCAAGTACAAGAAGGGAAACACCAATAATGTTGCAGATTGTCTTAGTCAGCAATTGATTATGGAAATGACCATTATGCTCGACTCTTGTGGACACGAGACTTTGGGGTGGCCGAATCTTTGCAAGAGTGATCCATAATTTGGCAACACATACCAAATGCTCCTGGAAGGCAAGCAAGTTCCAAATTTTCCCCTCCAGGGTGAACTATTATGCCACTTATGACACCTCTATGTTCATTCAAGCAAGCATGCTAAGATGATTTTGGAGGCACACTACAATCGGGTCACTGGACATTTCAGAGTAGATAAAACATTGCCAGTGCTGCAAAAGTATTTTGATTGGCCGAGCTTTCGAAAGGATGTTGGGAGGTACATCAGATCCTACATTTCCTGCACCATTTCCAAACCGACCATAAAAAATCGAGGCCTATATACTCCTCTGCCTATTCCTAGTTGGCCTTGGGAATCCATCTTCATGGATTACATGTCGGGACTCCCTTCTACTAAGCATGGCAACGACCATATTTTCATGGTCATTGATAGATTCTCTAAGATGGCATTTCCAACGACCTGTAAGAAGAGTATCACGACAAAAGCCACTTCTAACCTCTTCTTTGAATGAGTTTGGGTACACTTTGGGATCCCACAATGCATTATATCATATTAGGATAACATGTTCCTAAGTACATTTTGGTCAAGCCTTTGGTCAATTTTGGATACCAAGCTCACTAAGTCCACGACCTTCCACCCCCAAACTAATTTCTAGACAGAAGTCGTCAGCATGATGATCGTGCACATTTTACGCATGCACAACTCGAAGCATCCATGCACATGGGATTCTCCCCAATGTCAAACATAGCTTCAACAGAGGTCTCCATAGATCAATTGGACATATCCCCTTTGAGGTGGGGTTGGAGTTCAAGCCACTATGTCCCATTGATGTGGCCATCCCATTTGCAACTACTCATGTCGATTCGACTCATTTCCAGTCTGAAGCTGGAAGGGCTAACAAATTCATTGAGCGCATTCAAAAAATCTTCCAACAGGTCCATGAAATATTGGACAGAGGCAATGTTAAGTACAAGTAGCGGCATGATCAACATCAAGTGCCACACACGTTCCATGTGGGTGGAAAAGTTTGGTTACATTTGCAAAAGGAACACCTAATTGGGCCCCACCGCAAGCTTCACCCACTCTGATATGAGCCATACACCGTCACCAAGGCTGTTGGGGACAATTACTTCAAGCTTATCATTCCACCATTCCTTGTCGTTCATCAAGTATTCAATGTGGATTGGTTGCACCCATATTTTCCCCCATTGTTGGACACATCCGACATTGTTAAGCAACTAAACCAATAGAGCTCAACCCAAGCTACATCAAGTAGGCCAAAACTGACAGAATCATGGAAACACAGATCAAGAACACTTGTCAGCAAATAATCCAACTATATCAAGTTGTCAAAGTAGGCCAACTCCTTCACTAGGGTAAGTGGTTCACCAGGGACCATGTTTAACAGAAGTTTCCTCACCTCATGGAGGCTCTGCACGAAATGGGGACCATTGCTTCTTGTTTTCCTCTGAGATAATTCTAGGTCAATTAATCATGCCAGAGCATCTATAATGTTTTACTTGTTTTAAAAGGGTTTTTTTGGATGACCAATGTATTAAGAAAATACAAACAGATGTTTTAAACCTTTGATAATATTGGCAATTAAGAAAAGGGTTGTTACTTTACTTCAAACAACGATTTAATTTTTGCATATGTGAAGGCATAATTGTAACAAAATATGATCAGTTAAATATTTAGATTGAATGTTTAATTTATCATAAGCATGAAAGAATGTCAAACAATGTTTAACAACTTAACAAAACATATTTAAAATTATGAAGATTATTGACAATTAATCGATATAGAGGGACTTATAATAAAAAAAATAGTTCAATAAGTCAATCTCTAAAATGGATTATAACTTCATAGGATTTAAGATAGACTAAAACACAGTTTTCTCTTACCTACTTATCTTCATAAAAACTGAATATATGTAGAAAACATAGTGAAATGAACACTAGAAGAACTTACAAGGAAACAAATTGATTGAAAGAAATCCATAATCCTTTTATTATCATCAATGATCAAAAAGTTGATACACTTATGCTTACAAATGCTCATCCAAGGGTACAACCCTTAATAAATCTAATGGAGATTTATTTATACTAATTTCTATCACTTCGAAGAATCTAAAATTGATTACAAAAATAGTATCAAATAGTAGGAAAACAAAAAGCGATGAGTGATCTTCCACTATCTTTGAGGAAACAGTTGATGATGTGACCCAAAAAATCTTGCCGCGCTGTCATGTTGTTGGAGACAAAAAGTTAGTCGATGGTTTCATGTAAGTGATCCCATATTTCCTCACTTGGAATTTCCAGATTAACTAATTTCCTGAAAACTTCATCTACTTCTTTGTATATTTCAAAAGTAGGCTTGTTGATGAAGAGATGTTTGATTTCATGTTTAATTATCAAATCTAAATCTAAATCTTCCAGAAAATCTTTCTCTATCATGTGGCCTTTAATTCCTGCAAACTTAGCTTTATCAATGGCAATGGTGTAGAGCTTTTTGCAGTACTCCTCCAAGTTGATCAATTTTTCATTAGGAGCTACTAATCCAGGAAAGCTTCTCTGGTTCAGCAGATTAAACTTAGTGTGAAATCTTTGGACAACAATGTCCAAAGTTTGACACTTAGTTTCTAATTGATTCAAAAAATTCTTCTTCTGCAATACTTTCTTGATTTCCAAGATAGTAGTTGTTATGTCTGTAATATTGATCTACTCCAACTCTCCCCTGATTTTTGAGTTAAACACTTTAATGATGTTTGATGCCTCTGCTAGTTTCTGCTTGAGTGTTGCTTTCTCTTGTTCAATGACTGTTTTGCACTTGTTGATTAATTCCTCCTACTCAAAAATTATTTTTATGTATGGCCATACTTATTTCATTACTTGGCTTATTTCAACCCAAATGCTTTCCTTAGCTTGGGCTAAGGTGCCTGCCATTAAAAGCTCAATTTCTAACTTTTGAACCTTCGGTGTGAGTCTATGAGACTTTTTCATTTCTTCCATGTATAGGGTGTCATTTTTTATCTTCTAAGATTCCAATTTTTGGAATTTCTCCAGAAGATTTTCATTCTCTTGTTTCTGTATGGTCAAATCCTGCGCAATTCTAGCTGAATCACCTGTTGATGATGTAGATTCCATTGATGTTGATGAAGATTTGGGCTTTGTACTTGCAACTGCAATTATTACTGTTGCAACAAGGATGCTAGCAAGATGAGTTGACTGTTCTTTTTCCTTAAGCAATCCTTCAATATGCTCCTCCATCTTCTTTATTTGAATGTTCTGCTCAATGATGAGTTTGAGAATCAATTCTCTTTTATGTTCACTCTCCTATATTTATTTTGTTTGGGGCTCTTCTGTGGAAGGTGTTATCACTCAGGTTTTCCTTGAAGTTGTGGAAAAGGAAAGTATACCCGAGGTAACCACAAACCAACCTTCAGATGCAGAATCTAGCCAATCTGCATCTAGAGAGGGCTCTCTCTTTATGATTTATCTTTGTTCTTAGAAAGTTTTAGGCTAGTTATAAGTTCAAGAGTTTTGATTTTGTTTGAATGGTGGAATCCACCAACTAAGGGCAAGGTTGAAGATTTTCAGTCCATTGGGCTATGGAGTCAAAGGATGGCTTTACTGGATTTCTATTCTACACACAAGATGGCTTTACAGGGCAAGATAGCCAAACAGAGAACAATCCTTAAAATTTAAAGTGGATGGGATGAGTTTGAAGGGATGAAAGGCAGCTAAGAATCTTTCACCATGTTTAAAAAGAAAGAAATGAAATGATTACAAACAAAGAGCAGTGAAGAATTCTTTATTATAGTAATCAAGAATGTTTAAATTAGCAAAGCAAGAGCATTTCAGAATTCGTGCTTATAACCAATTTAGAGGAAAACATTAAGAATAATCACATTTGAAATCAGAGTACAGTTAATTAAATTCTGATTCAATCCTTTATGTAAATTATTCAGAAATGAACACAATGATATTATTAACAGATATAAAACTTAAGACATAGGATAGAAAGACTTATTGAACTGATGTTCGACACATGAATCCTGCAAAAAGTCCTGAGCTTCAAATTGTCATCCAGTAAGCCACAAATAAATTTCTCCAAAATTATTTTATTCCAAAAACTTCAATGTCACAGCAAAGTAATAGAATCCACCCAAAATACTTCCAAGAGTGAAGTATTTATACAAATTCTAAACTAAAATATCTTAAAAAAATATCAAAATTGGTTCACAAATCTCTCCAACTATTTTACATAAATAGAACTTAAGTAAAGGAAACTCAAACTAATGCATATATTTGGCACTATTTTGTATGGATAGGTGATGACAAAGAGGATAATTCGAATTTTATCCAACTCTTAGTTGATGATGAGGCATCCAAGTCACTAACTGCTTCCTTTCTTTGTGCATTCTGCTCCAACAATTCTGCAAACTTGGGGTCCAATGATATCTTTGTATTTCTCAATCCGTAATAGATATGTAAAAAGTGAAATAGGTTATTGTGGATAAATATGTTGGTGAGATAAACCTCTTTCAATTTCCTAAAATTACTCTCCAGCTATGCACAATAGGCTCTGCAAAAAGATGTGTAAAACAGAGTTTTACAGAGTTTGAAAAATAGCCTGTAAAGATGTGCATGTATCTCTCAATATGAAATCACTGTGAAACAAATGAGATAGGTTTTTGTACATGAGTCTCTTAGGAAAAAAACCCTCCTTCCGTTTTGTATGATGTATTACGGATTGGCCAAAATATTCTCTACAAAATGATGATTTGACTGTAATTTTCTGCAAAGAGTGTTTTCCAACATTGTTTAATATTTCCAGAACCATAATATTTGTTAGAAAAGTGAAAGAGGTTTTTGTATATGGTACTCTTAAAAACATAAACCTCCTTCAGTTTTTCAAAATTCATCTTGGATTGATCACAATAGTTTCTGCAAAACTATGACTAAAACATGCAATTTCTGCAAAAATGTTCCTTCTTGTTGTGTTTTTCAACTTTTCACTTTTTTGTTCTTTTGACTGTTTCACTTTCACTTTAGAAAAAATTAAATGTTGGTGAAAGTATTTTCATTTCTTTTTACCATTTTACTGCCTCTGTAACTTCATTTTTACTATTTACCTTTTACTTTTTACTGCTCTATTTTTTATCTGTCTTCACTTTGTCATGAACTTGTATGTTCTGTTTTGTAACTGTCTTCCCTGATGTTTATCTTTATGCTAGCTGACTTACTTGACTTGGTCTTCAATCTGATACTCTTTAACCCTGATACTCTTTAACTGTTATGCTTTTACTATCCCTGTAAATTCTCATTTCACTTTTACCATTCACTATGCACATTTCATCATTCTAATCTCTCTCTGACTTTGTATACAAACTGTTTGTTGAATGAAAATATTGAATTAAAATCTGAGAATTTGGAGCAAACAATTTTGTCAACTAGTATTGAAATTGTTGGTCCAAATCCATATTCTGATAGTAACCTGCTAAAATCAAACAATTTGTTAATGAAATCTAGGTATGCAGGGAGGTGATTGTAGGCTTTTTGAAAGACCTGTGGAATGAGATCAGTCTGTGAAGGTTTAACTCTTCATGAGATAAATTGGCAGATTTATCAAGCATATCTCCTATGGACAGGAGAGTCAAGGCTTGAACAGGTTCAAAATTGAGCATATCATTGATAGACTGAGCAGTAATAGGGAAAATGACATTCTGGTTTGGGGATAAAACTGCTCTTTGAATTGGATCATAATTAGCATGGAAATAATGGATAATTTCAGGAAAGATATGGACTGAGGGTAAAAGGTATCTCGGGAAATTAGATTCCCATAACCCAATAACATCCAAGCCATTCAAATAATTATCTCTGCAGCGACAATGAATTCGAAGGGGGCTTTCACTGAAAACTAAGTCTTTGATCTGAAAATCTTTATCCACTAATGGCAAATATTCCAATTCTCTATGAGGGGCGTTCAATGGAGCAACATTTGAGGCTACAGGAGCTTCCATTCTTGGTTCTTGTGTATTCAAAGATGGAAATTTGGGGGGTTTTATGAAAATTTAGCAGAATTACAGGTTTCGACAGGGAAACGGGTATAATTGCAAGTTCGGGAATATAATTTACAGTCTTTAGGATCAAGGAACGAACTAGCAATTGACTTTAACTCTGTTTCAATGAAAAAACAAGGAAAGCTGAGTTTCTTTCAGAGTTCAGGGCGAAATGGAGTAAATACCTATTTTTAGAGAAAAAAATGTGATTAACAGGTGCAAACTGGATGTGGATGGTCGCTGGGAAACTGGACTGGCAGAGGTCTTCAGCAAAATTCGGTTAAATAGCAGTTGATAGTAGATTTTTTGAATTTCTCAGTATGGAGGGCGCAGTCGCTTTCACTACACAGAATAATGAAAAATGCGCGAGTTTTTGTTTTATTTACAAAGTCAAACGGGTGGGGAATATTTTATTATTTTATGGGATGATGTCAGCGTACGGAAGGCGAGTCACGGGGGAACGGTGGTAAGCGGTTTATTCCGCACCACCTTTGGAGGAGGGTGGTTTTATGTGAATCGGCAGCGATTCCACAAATGGAATGACACGTGGTTGAGACACTATTTGAAAACTTCTTTGATCCCGCGAGTTAACATTCGGACGAAGGATGGGCAGCGGAATGGATATGCGTCGTGGATTTTCGATGGGATGATCCAACGGACGACGGGACGGGGAGATGGCGGGGGAATTAACGCGCGGGCCCAAAGTAATCAATGTTAATTAACTATTCCGGGCGGCGTCTGATTGGCTAGGAATGTTGGTTATTAATTAATCCAAATGATCAATTAATCCCTTGGTATAGTGAATGGTTGGGGTGAAAAATTACGCGTGGTGTTTCCAAAGTTTAGTTTTAATTAAACTTTGGTTTATTTTTGTTTTAAACATACAAAATATATGTTTAAAGGATTTTTCGATATATTTTTTATATGATAAATCAATCAATGTAATTCATTTATCTAAGGGGCGGAGTTAATTATATAAGGATATATTTTAACCAAAGGGCACATAATGTGGGTCTTTTATGAATAATTGGAAAATAAATACTTTGGTTAAAATTTTATAATAAGATGGGTTTTTGGGATATTTATGTAGAAGGAGTTATATACTATAGGATAAGGTATTTTCACTAGGGATTTAATAAATAAAATCATATGTTAATATGACAAGGGAACAAGGAAACTCAAAATACTTAACAAATCTAGGAAAGTGAAGATTTCTGAAGCAAATTGTATTATATCAACTTCAACACTTAGACTTAGAAAAGCAAGTAATTTTGAGGGTTTATTGTGGAATTTTGCATGATTTTCCTAAGTAAAATGGGATTTTACTTAGGAAAATATTGAAAGTGAATGAGTGCAATGATGGATAACTTCAAGTACTTAGGTCTTGTTGATCATTAGGCCGAGGGTCTGGTCCCTCCAAAAGTCAAGGAAATGCCTTGAGCCCCTCTAATCTTCAAACACCTTAGCACTTTTAGGGAAATTAGTAAAAATCTTAGGGAAAAAGTGATGTGGGAAGTTAATGATTTCGACTTTTCTTTCTTTTAATTTTTCAGTGCATTTCTTGCTTCAGTACTTGTGATGAAGGTAAAAGATCAAACATATTTAGCACCATCATTCATCATATAAAACTTTGCAACACCATCTACCTACCCTATCTACTTGACACTACCATTTTCTCTTCTTTATTAGGGTGCATTTGGACTTGCAAACCCTTATCAACCCTTTTTCTTTTTACATGGCCAATCTATCTAATTCTACCCTTATTACATCCAAGGGCTCAGATTAAACTGTTGAGCACTTTTTATTAACTCTACCTATCTACTTATCTGCCAAGATTAAACTGTTTGGTCAGATATTCATTCTCTATTCTACAACATGAAATTGAAACATGAATAAGTCAAGTTTATACAGTTTGACTCTTCATAAATTGTGGCAAAAGTCTGACAAGATGCACACAATTTTGCTTATTTACAAAAAAATGAGATAGTAGTGGCATTTGGATTTGCACACTTTCCTTGGTATATTTTTGTTTGGGGTTCATTTCTTTCACTTTTTTGACCATTTTATTCTTTTCACCCTTTGATTTCTCTTTTAGGGTACCCTCTTTACATTTTTTTTTAAATTTTTTTTTGATTTTTTGGTTTTTCAAGAATATGGAACACCTTTGCTCAAGAAAAAGGTTTGAACATATTCCATAGTTCAATCAAGACAATCATGAAAAATGACACCTATTGGTATAGGAGTCTAACAGAAGGTAGGTTTATCTGTTTTCCCAGAGATGCAATGTTTGCATTCTTCTTCTTTAAAATCTCTTCAACAACTTTACAATCTGTTGGGTCATACCCAATCTTCATCACAATGTCATCTAGAGACTTTAACTTATTGTCATTAGCTAAAGAGGAGATTTTTTATATTTTAAGCTATGACTATACATTTGATAATGTTTTTCTCAACCTAGAGAAATTCATAGCTGTATTAGTCATGGTAGAGAAGAGCATCTCTCCAGACTGCCTATGCATGTCCATCTGGTATATTGGGTGAATCTTATTTGCATCAAATGAGAAAATTGTATTTTTATAATCAGATGGAGTTTTGGGAAAAGGGACATGGGCTTGTAGAAAATCCATCTGCATTCTTCCCTTTTCATTGTCAAAGGTTGTCAACAACCTGTGTTGTGATGTGGAAGTCTACTTCCAAAACTGATTGTACACATTGGCCTTCAAGGTTTCATTTTTCTGTTTAATCTCCAAGAATTTGGAGAATATATTCTGATCATCAAATGAATTGGTTCCAACTGATTGAATGATCTCCATAGGTTGTTGAGACGCTGAAGAAGATTATGGAGTATTGGGAACACTCCCTCCTTCTGATGTAGATACCTCTGGATCTCCCAAATCTATGATTTCTGGTTCTTTTTGGCTCGGATCTGTAGAAATTGTAAAGTCAGTCTTCTGCTTCTTTTGCTGGATTATGAATTTTTGACCAAATCTACAGAAGTTGATGTTTCTTCTCTGGACCTTTTCTGTTGTTTTCTTTGGGCAATTGGAGTCTACAGATTAGATGTGGAAAGGATCTGCTCCTTTTCCTCCTACAATGTATTCTCTGTCCACTGATCCTGGTTCATAAACTTTTCCATTTCAAGCCTTGATGTATGATTATATGAAGTTGTTTTCAATTCAACCCTTAGATTTGAAATTATACTGAAAGGGTCATAAGATCAGGTGAAGCTTGGTTGGAAATTGATATTTTTAAGAATAACATCTGCCTCAATCCCTGCTGATCTGGTATTACAAATAAAAGAGCCTATCTTTGATTTAATCTTAAACTGTGATTTTCTCTTCCCTTAAACAAAATGTAAATAAACCATATTAATCATCTACCTAATATATTCCAAAGAGAAGATTCTCATTGGAACATATTTGGGTAATTTATAGGGTGCCAACTCACAACCATATACTTGAATCTCTGTGTAATTTTGGTATAAATACCGATCTCTAGTTTAAACCCAAATGAAGGTTTCTTTCGATGTCCTGGCCAATTATGGGCTCATTCTATATGCTAAGAAGTTGTGAAACTATATGGATGAATGAATCAACGAAGTATGAAAAAGAAAATTTATCTGAAATTGATTTGACCAATTATGTCCAATGAATTACTGACTGGTTAATTCCCTGATCATCTTTCTTGTTCAATATAATAGGCAACGAATCTTGTTGCTGAAACATAAACATATGAGTAAGTACAGAGGTGTACTTAAACATTCCTTGGGTTGTTAAATTCATCATTTTTTCATGCATATTATCAACCAAAAATTGACTGTAATTGTACATGAATGTAGGTTGATGGTCTTTGGAAAAGATAAAAAAATAGCTAAGGATGGGTTCATCTACTGTTCTGTCATCTGGATATCCTAATAAACAAGAAAGTAATGAGATGATGTGTCTAGTAGCTTCAGGAAACAGTGAGGATGGATAAGGTGGGTTTTTCTTTGGCAATTTAGCATCATCAGGAAGGAAGGTCTCAAAATTTTGGGCTTTCTGAGGGAAAGTGAGTTTATGATACAACTCCATAAGAGTTGCTTGGGAGAAAATTCTTAAAGAGTCATTTTAAGGGATCAATAGCATGTTTTTTATGGTTTTTGGAGTGATGGATATCAGAATGTTTCCATTCTGAGATACCACTCCTATTTTGATCGGATCATACTTGGTTTGACACTAGGTGACCAGGTCTGGGAAGTCATGGGTTTGAGGGAATGAAAATAGAGGCAAAAGGGATTCCTAGATCTTGATATCATCTTGCTGATCCAAGTACTTCTGTTAGCCACATGTGCAATTCCTGAAGTTTGAATTCACACTCTATGGAAAATATTTTGAAGTATGAATCAGCCAAGGGGACGTAGTCGAGATCGATCGGGGTAGAAGCAACAGGGTTTTCATCAAAATATGGTTTTTGGATTTTTCCCTTGGGGGCCATGTTTTCTGTAGAGGAAAAAGAAGAAGAAGAAAAAGGAACTTTCTCATGAAATAAAACTATGTGGTAGGGTGACATATGGCTGAACCAATAGCGCGATTATCTCTTTGTAAAATCTACAATTCAACAACAAACAGTAGATGAAACAAAGGTGGTATAAGTTATGATGAAGTTTTATTTATAACAACGTTTGGATTACCGTTATGGAATGATTGTTGGGAAAATGCAATCGTAGCAATTTAATGCTAACTACAAGAGTTGGGCGATGAAATAGTTAGACAACGGCTACGGGAGCGAGTCTAATAGGACAAGAAGAATAACGGTAAGGGAGCGGAGTCTCAACAGAATTCACATGTGTTAGCATTTTATTTGGCGTCTGGAAATGGTTAAGAGGAAAATTCAAATGACTGTTGGTGGGAGTGGAAAATCATCGTCAGGAGGAAAGTGAATTTCGAAGGAGCTAGGCAGCGGTAAACGGTTTTGAGCGGGGTGGGTGTGAAGTGTTGTGGAGGCGACACGTAGGTAAGGTCCTCTCATCGAGAAAAATACTTTTCAAACCCCCACCCCTATTAACGAGAAATGGGCAAGGGGGATGTGAAAAGGCTCCCCCGTCGTTGATCTGGGTGGGGAAGAGATCTACCATTGGAACTTGCTTGGGAGATAATTTCAACACGATAAAATCCCTTATCATTTTGTGAACTTAGGATAAAAATATGTGATGTTTATTACAATTAAATTTAATCTCTTAATGAAGAAATTAACATAATTAAACAAAATTTTAACTCCTAATTTTAATCTTTGGCACATTTAGACAAGCAACCATTATTTTCTTTTCTTTATTCAAACTAAGCAAATCATTTATTTTATTGCTTTCAAACTATGCGTAACATTTTTTCAATACTTTTCCTTCATTTTTTAGGGCAACTATTTCTATCATTTTCTTGATATGAATAATTTATTTACCATGATTTCTAACATTTTTTTTTTCTATTCATATCTAAACTTAACATTTTTTTTTTTTTTTTTCATTTTTTCTAAAACACTACCTTATCAAAACCAAATAATGTTACAACACTTCCTAACAAGGGAGGACTAATCCAAGTGCATATTGCTCGTCACCCACCTATTCCACCTAGACCTCCAGTCAGTTTCATCAGTTTCCTTGTTTCTAGGAACATTTACTATTTTTAGCATTTTTTTGGGTCTTGAACTTCTGGAGCAGTTTTGACCCCTTAAACAACAATTTTTAAGGTTCATAGCAGGACCATAACTACAAGTAGAGGCCTTCCAAAAATCATGTAGTACTTAGAGAGATCTTTTCAACGAGGTATCATACAAGCTAAACGAAGATCATATGACCAAGTTATGACCCCGGGAAGTTTTCTTCCCAACTAACCCCAACGGGGCCAACAAACTCTTGGTGTTTAATCTCCTGGGGTTAGGGTTTTGGTTTTATATGGTTTTCCTTTGATGTTTAACAATAAAAATTCCCTTGAGCCTCATTGTAACACAGTTCAGAGGCATGTAGCTGCCACATCGCTTATCAACGATGAACTACCATTGCCTGAGCTAGTTTATTTCCATTATGTCTGTCAACATATTTTACTTTGTTGATATTAATTAAATGAAGTTTTATTCTTGATTCATATTTGTGTTTATGCCTATATTTGTATTATGTTGTGTTCCTACATAACAGTTTTATTCCTATTGAATCTCTATGTTTATTCTTATATCTGTATTTTATTGTGTTCTTGCGTCAGTCTGGATCAGTCCAACAATAGTGCTTGACCCAATCTTTCAGAGTGCTAACTAAGGAGGATTTATTGTGTCCTTAATAAGACTACCTGACTACCCTTGGTATGTGTGAATAATCTCCCTGAGTATTTTTCTCGGTGTATTGTAGCAACAAGACGACTGCTAACTTATCTAATCTTGGTTTTAGGGTAACATTGGGGGACTTTTGATATGCTAGAGGTACATGGAAGAGTAGCCCATGTACTAGTTTTTTCTTATCTGTTACTACTCCAAGGGGTACCAATAAGGGTTACAAGGGAGCCCAACAGACGTGACTACCTCTTTTAGTTCTTGCATGTATGCTTCCCCAAATGCAGGTCAATGCACATAATGATAGATCTATGTAGTTTAAGGGCACTGGTACACATCTCTAGACTATTCTTTTTTTTGCTAAAATAGGTGGTGCGTATGGCTTGAGAAAGTGCTTTGATACCACTTGTAGTATGCTTAACCTATAGAAAATATAAGAAGTGATAAATATGCTAGAGATACCACAAAAAATAATGTAATAAGATGATAGAAAATATAAATATTATATTAAGATCTACAACAATATTTTTCACTTTCCTCTTCAAGGGGGAAACCAATAGTCGAGCAGAGCTCAATTGCACAGGACAAGACAAGACTTCCCTTACTATCCTCGACTATATATAGTTTGATGAGATACAAAACCTAGCTACTCATGGTCCCTTGCATAATGTCGGTTAACCCATTTATTTATTAGTTATGACCTGCTATAACTAATTGTGGTATTTTTTTATAATGCAGGTCAACCACTTACAATCATCATTAATGTGGTTAACCACTTACGGGATTTATTTATTAAACTAGCTCACAAAATAGAATAAAAGATACATCAACGAATTAGAAATCAACCTCTTCGAGTGGGCAACCTCCTTTACATTACATAAATGAAAAAAATTTGGATGATACAAATGGCAAAACCTCCTTTCTATATACAGGAGTCCAAGTGATCACAATATAATCCTAGTCTACATAATAATAACAATGTAAGTGCACAACAATAACAATAGTGAGCTTCTATGGGGCACAATAATAACAATATGGGGACCACATGGGCAAAACAATAACAATAAGGGGGCTACACTAACAATAACGAGATACACTAGTATTATAGGGACCTAACATACCACTTGTGCTATGCTTAACCTGTAGAAAATATCACAAGTGTGAAATATGCTAGAGATACCACAAAAAATAATGTAATAAGTTGATAAAAAATAGAAATATTATATTAAGATCTGCAACAATATTGTTCACTTTCCTCTTCGAGGGGGAAACCACCAGTCGAGCAGAACTCAATTGCACAAGACAAGACAAGACTTTTCTTACTATCCTCGACTATATATAGTTTCATGAGATACAAAACCTAGCTACTCATGGTCCCTTGCATAATGTCGGTTGACCTGTATATTTATTAGTTATGACCTGTTATAACTAATTGTGGCTTTTTTTTTATAATGCAGGTCAACCACTTACAATCATCATTAATGTGGTTAACCACTTATGGGATTTATTTATTAAACTAAATAATCATGACTCTTATGGGCCCCCTGGGCCTATTAAATTAAATAAAATGATTAGGGTTTGAACCTAACAAAATAGCATAATATTTGTCAACAAATGTCAAGCCTTTTTCAAAACATCAAAGACATTTCTATGACATGGAGGGACCCTTTTGGGGGTATCTTACCCCTCTTATATTGTAATATTTAGCATTCAAAATATTTATGTTCTAAAAAAAATCATCTGATTCTTTATGAAAATCAACATAGCTATCTTTCAAAGAATTACTCAACATCATCTCAACAATTTATTTCTACAACTACAACATGTTTCTTTTCTTCTCTTCCTTCAAGAAATCTTTCTTCAAATATTTTTTTTTGTTGGGCACAACAATCCTACTAGGATATGACACCAAATTATCTAAGAAGAACATGCAACAATACCAATATCAAATATCTAATGAGAGATCATAGTTTATTAAGTAAAATTTCCAACTATTACATTAGATATAGGGGTTGTAATGGAAAACACATTGAAAATTTCCTACCATGGATGTAAAGGCTTGACTCACACACTAGAGATTCTTTCTTTCGATTTCTCTCTCTTCCTAGCTTTTAAATCATTTTTTGAAATATATAATAGACGTGCTGGAATATTGTTAAACATTAAAGAATTTATCATATCTACACCATGAAAGGAAGCAACATGTACCCTTTTTTTAGACCATCTTTTGCAAGCACAACAATTGGACACTCATCCTTTTTGTCTCATAATATCTAAATTCTCTTAAGCATTCTTATTATAATTCCTCAATCTTATATTTCCTCAAATATTCATTTTGTTGTAATTTATGGCTAATGCACCTACATGAAATACCTATGATAAATCCCAATCATTAGCAAACTATTAGAAACCAAATATTTCATTTTGTGAGTGGAAAGTTTTCATAGTGTGTATGAATTTTAATTTTAGTGTGGACATTGTCAAAGGTTGGAGTGTTTGGATTTTATTTTTTCTCTAAACATTTTCAAGATTAAGGAATAGAATATTTTCCATTCTAATTATAAACTAAAATTACTTATTGTCTTAAATATTACAAGAAATAATTATTAATAAATTAAAAGTATTAATAAATGGAAGAATACAAAAACACATACACATTTATGTTACTATTATTGAATACCACAATTAAAAAAACCTAAAATAAATAACTGAAATTGTCTTGTTGGTCTAAATTATATTTTACTGTCTTATTCTTTTAATAAAAAAGAAAAATAAATATAAATATGCTTATCTATATATTTTCTTAATAAAATATACACATTTCTTATAAAATCATACATATATTTTTTTATTGAAACTTATTATCATTTATATTATAAAACTTTTATATATAATTTTATTAATATTTTTAATTTTTTTTTTAATATTACCTTTAAACTTATATAACAAATATACAAAAGAATGCAATAAAAAAAAAACATTGCCTTTTCCAAATGTTTCTATTACAACAATAATAACCATACCATTTACCAAAATGTGTAACATAAAAATTCTATTATAAAACATATTATAAATTCTTATTACATCTTTATTTTCTAAATAATAGAAATATTTAACATAAATTCCGAGTCTAGATTAGAAATATTTAACATAAATTACGAGTCTAGTTTTATCGACAACTATAAAAATTCTATTATAAAACATATTATAAATTCTTATTACATCTTTATCTTCTAAATAATAGAAATATTTAACATAAATTCGGAGTCTAGTTTTATCGACAATTATATGTCGCCCTTTTATTATTGGTAATTAAAATTTTGAAAATTTATGAAATGTAAAAGAAAATATAAATATTCACTTTAATATTAATTATTTCCTTTTATATATAATGTACAAATATTTGGATTTTTTTAATTTATTTTATCAAATTTGGTATTTCGCATTTGACATTTAAAAGGAAGAGACTTTTAAGAGACTATAGGTAAGGAGAAAGATTTATGATTACTTTTATAGAACTTTTTGATTTATTTAAGGGTGTGATGTTTTTTTAAATTTATTTGGTAAGTGTACTTAATGTTTGAAGTAATATTGACTTTTCACTGATTTTATTAGAGTGGGGTCTTTTTGCACACTAATTCTACTCGCTGGAAGTGCAAAGGGTATACTCCTTCCCTTATTTTGCGGGAAAGTAAAGCATCATCGCTTAAAGGTTAGTTTAATTTATTCAAACTTCAAACCCGAATTTTTGGCTGTACTTTTTGTGAGTGGGGTCTTCTCTTTGGAAAATTAACGGATCCGAAGTTTTCGAAAAGGTTTCTGCTTTTCTTAATTTTAGCAGGACACAGCTATTTTTGAATTTAATTCATGTGAGTAAAGCAGTTTTTTGGAAAATTAACCCACCCGAAGATCTCGAAAACATTTCAAAAAGATTTCGAAGAGATTTCTGCTTTTCTTAATTTCTCTTCAGGTGGAAAATTAACCGACCCGAAGATATCGGAAAGAATTGATTCTCTTCTGTCAGTGCAGCTATATAGCTACGCTACGAAACTCCATTTTCTCATCCACAAACAGCCATTCTCTCACGGAAGAGATGCAGATTACCACAATGCTTCTCCTCGCCCTTTCTTTCATTCTCTTTCTCAATCCTTTTGTCTTTTCCACACCAACACCCCATTTCTCTCACACTCACCATCCTCCTCTCACCAATGCTTCCGATCAACACGCTCTGCTTGCTTTCAAGTCTGCAATCACATATGATCCCTACCAATCCTTAGCCACCTGGAAACCAAATGTTTCATTCTGCCACTGGACGGGTATCATATGCAGCAGCCGCAGGCAGAGGGTGGTTTCTCTCAATGTTTCAAGCATGGAATTACAAGGTACAATCTCTCCCCTTCTCTCTAATCTATCATTTCTTACAGTACTCAGCCTTCGCAATAACAGTTTCCACGGTCCCATTCCCTTCACAATAACAGTTTCCACGGTCCCATTCCCTATCAATTGGGAACTCTATTTCGCTTAAAAATGCTTCGCTTGTCTCGGAATCAACTCCAGGGTTCCATTCCGCCCACTCTCCAGTAGCTGCCGCAGTTTGCGGAACTTGACTCTCTCCTATAACAATCTCACAGGATACATTCCCCCACAACTGTGTGTTCTCCCCAACTGCTTGGGAAACATATCCTCTTTGCAGTACTTCGAATTAGATCACAACAACCTTCACGGCAGTGTTCCCTCCGAATTGGGTATGCTAAGCCAGCTCAGATTTCTTCTTCTCGGGTCCAACCATCTCACGGGACATATTCCGTCTTCGTTGTCTAACTGCACAAAAATTGAAGTATTGGATATAGCTTTTAACCAATTAGTTGGCCACATTCCGTCGAAGTTGTGCAACAAGAAGACCACCCACTTAAAGGAACTCTATCTGCATAAAAATCAGCTGAGAGGTAGCATTCCTGCTTCCCTCTTCAATTGTACGAAGCTTCAACTGATTGGTTTAGTAGGGAACCAGCTCAGCGGAACAGTGCCCATGGAGCTGGGTAAATTGACACATCTCCAGAGGCTTTTCCTTAACGGCAATTACTTGATTAGCGGCAGCACCACGGTATGCCCCATTCTTACTGCTCTTAATAACTGTTCCAATCTACAAGATGTAGACTTATCCGAAAATAATCTCACAGGACAACTTCCCTTTTCTATAGGCCACCTCTCTACAAAACTCCACTACTTAGACCTGGGTTTCAATGAATTATCAGGAGAAATACCTCAACATATTGGAAATCTAAGTAGCTTAACATTTCTCGGTTTAGACGCTAATTCTTTTACAGGGTCAATCCCTTCTTCAATTAATATGCTTCAAAAATTGGAGAGATTATATATGGATATCAACAATTTTCAAGGAAATATCCCTAAGGAAATTGGTCGGCTAAAAAGCTTAGGGCTCTTATATCTCTCTGGAAATAATCTCTCAGGAAGAATCCCTGATTTTGTGACCAACCTTCAGCGACTAAGCTATTTAGATCTTAGTCATAACCAGTTATCAGGAAATATACCTACAAGTTTAGGGAAATGTGTGAACTTACTAGAGCTGGACCTATCATACAACAAGCTTAGTGGGAACATACCTCGAGAGCTTGCAGGCCTTGCAAATTTAGCCTTCTATTTCAACTTGTCAAACAATTTATTACATGGCCACGTGCCTTCAGAACTAGGAAAGTTCAATATGCTTCAAGCTATAGATATTTCTGCAAATCGGTTAACTGGCCACATTCCAAGTGCACTTGGAAGCTGCAAAGAAGTAGAATATCCGAATCTTTCTTCCAACACACTTGAAGGTCCAATTCCAATGTCACTCAGTGAACTTCTAAGTCTTCAAGACATAGATCTCTCCTCCAATAATTTGTCAGGTACAATACCTGTATCACTGGGAAATCTCACAATGCTCCACCACTTGAATGTTTCTTTCAACAAGCTGTCGGGAGAAGTCCCTAAAGAGGGAGTTTTCAAAAGGATTGGCGCCACAGCATTTCTGGGAAATCTTGGTCTATGTGGACCTTGGGTAGGTCTATCACCATGCTATTCTCACAAACATAGAAGTGTTTTGAATCTAAAAAGAGTTATCATTCTTGTTGTTTCTATTGCAACAATTGTTGCATTATGCTTGTGTCTTGCAATCTTGTGGAGACGAAATTGCAAGAGACATATTCAAATAGAGACTGGTCCATCATTAAATGTGGGGCATCGAAGAATCTCCTATGCAGAGCTTGTCATTGCAACAAATGAATTCAGTGATGCCAACTTGTTAGGAGTTGGTAGTTTTGGAAAAGTATACAAAGGGGTTTTGAATGATGGCACAATGGTTGCTGTCAAGCTTCTCAATCTACAAAATGAAGGGGCTCAAAAGAGTTTTGATAGAGAATGCAAAGTTTTGGGTAGAGTTAGACACCGGAATCTCATTCGGGTCATAACATGTTATTCAGATCTCCAAATCAAAGCTTTGATATTTCCATTAATGCCAAATGGAAGCCTAGAAAAGTGGTTATATCCTGATGATGGAGAACAAAGTGGTTTGAATTTGATTCAAAGGTTGAATATAGCAATAGACATCGCCCAAGGCATGATATATCTCCATCACCATTGTTTTGTTCAAGTAATTCATTGTGATTTGAAACCCAACAATGTCTTGTTGGGTGAAGATATGACTGCATATTTAATAGACTTTGGCATCGCTACTATATGTTTTGCAAATAATGAAGATGGATCTCTCACTTCCACAAATGCACTCAAAGGATCTACAGGGTACATTCCTCCAGGTATGATTTAAACTATATACCATATTAAGCAATGTTATGACTTTCTTATGTTTACTTAACATTTTAAATTAAAGTAAAAAACTTAATATGAAGATCTATGAATGCAGAATATGGAGTGGGAGGACAAGTTACAACAAAAGGCGATGTTTATAGCTATGGAATAGTGCTATTGGAAATGCTCACTAGAAAGAAGCCCACCCACAACATGTTTGTGGAAGGAATGAACTTGCAAAAATGGGTGGGTAGCCGTTTTCCAAACCGAGTGCAAGAAGTGGTGGACATGGGTTTATTTAAGAGGCCTATTAGATGCAATGAAGAAGATAAGGATCTCAATTGCCTCAGATCACTAATAAATGTGGGTTTGCTTTGCATAAATGAATCTTCTCGAGGGCGACCTACTATGATGGGCATTCTACGCACACTGCAAAACATCAAAGACACTTTTTTGAGCCATACTTCCATTCCCAAATTCCAATCAAATCTAACACATTTGTTGGGTAGTACAAGTACTACTATCAAAAACATTTGTGAAGGCCAGAGTTCTTCCACATCTTAGTCTATTCTAACAAAATGGTAGTCGTGCTACCAAACCATGAAGTAATGTGAGTCTTATTTCCTATGGTAGTTGTGTTACTAAACCATGAAGTAATGTGAGTCTTATTTCCCTTGTTTGTACATAAATATTTGAAGTAATGTGAGTCTCATTTCCTTTGTTTGTACATAAATATTTGAAGTAATGTGAGCCTTATATCCCTTGTTCGTACATAAATATTTGAACAAAGTGGTAGTGTTTTAAAAATGTCTTTATGATTATGAAATTTCTTATCCTATCTTTCAAAAAATTATATTCAATATCTTTACATCTATAATTGAATGTATCACTGTTCTAATTAAATGTATCACACTCTTTTGGTATTAAATACATAAGGAGTTTTGTATTTCTTTCAAATCACTGATATTAGAAATATATTTTAATTCCAGAATTTTCTTTCAAATGACTGAATATAGAAATATATTTTAGTTCCAGAAATTATTGAAAAACCTATTACATGTATCACTCTTCTAATTGAATGTATCACATTCTTAATGTATCATAGTTCTAATTAAATGTATCACACTCCTTTTGGTACTCTTTTGGTATTAAATACATAAGGAGTTTTGCATTTCTTTCAAATTAAAAAAATATGGAAATATATTTTAGTTCCATAAATTATTGAAAAAACTATTATATGTATGACTCTTCTAATTGAATGTCACACTCAATGTATCACACTCTTTTGGTATTAAATACATAGAGTTTTGTACTTTGAATATTTCTTTCAAATGATTAAAATATAGAAATATATTTTAGTTCTAGAAATTATTGAAAAACACTGAAAAAACTATTATAATGAATATAATTCTAATAGATGAATATAACTATTTCTTTCATATGATTAAAATATAGAAATATATTTTAATTCAAAAAATTATTGAAAAAGCTCAAAAAAAACTATTACAATGAATATTATTCTAATAGATGAATATAACTATTGTTGTTTATTTTTTATATAGCTTTTTAAAGAGTGTGATACTACTAGCCAATTTAAAACAAAATCAATTAACACACTTCTATGACAACTCACAAGCATAAATAAAAGAAAATTCACAATTCACACCAGTATCAGCTTTAAAACAAATTATATCATGCCACATATTTAAAATATTATTTTCATAATAATATGATACCAGGAAAACATATGACTTTCAAATCATTCAATAAATTAGTAAATTTCATTTTTAACAAAATATATGTTTTATATTTCAAGGAAAACCTATAGCTTTTCTATCATTCAATAAATTAGTAAATTTCATTTCCTTTTAAGAGTAAGGTATTAAAAGGAATATGTGTTTTAAATTTCAAAATATAAACATTATATATTTTATAAAATATAAATATCTTATAAATATAAATATAAATATGTTATAAATATATATTATGTTCTATATTTTAAAAAAGATATATATTCAATAAGAATAAATTTTGAGAGTTCTAATTTGATTATATTATTAAGTTAGATTGTTATGATTAATGAATTCATAGGCACAAGTTAGAGAGCTAAAATTGTTAATCAAGCTCTAATTTGATCATATTATTATCAAACCGGAATTGTTAATCGAGTTCTAATTTGATCATATTATCATTAAACTAGAATTATTATGTTTGAGAGCTCTAATTTGATCATATTATCATCATGGTTAACATAAATCATAGGATCATATTATCATCATATTAACAAAAATCATAGGCACAATGTTAAGAGCTCTAATTTTATCATATTATCATCATGATTAACATGAAATCATAGGCACAATGATTAACAAAAACTTAACAGTTAACAAAAACATAAATCATAGGCACAAGTTTGAGAGCTCTAATTTGATCATATGGCCCAATGAATAACAAAAACAGAAATCATAGGCACAAGTTTGAGAGCTCGATAATTTGATTATATCATATTATCACCATGATTAATAGAAATCATAGGCACAAGTTTGAGAGCTCTAATTTGATTATATTATTATGAAAGCTTGAGAACTCTAATTTGATCATATTAGGGCACAATTTTGAGAGCTCTATTTTGATTACATCATATTATCATCATGATTAATAGAAAGCATAGGCACAAAGTTTGAGAGCTCTAATTTGATTATATTATCATGAATGATTAGCAAAATCATAGGCACATCCATACCCATGAGAGAATTGTTATGATTTATGATTAAATTGTTATGATTTATGAGAAAATTGTTATGATTTATGATTAAATTATTATGGTTTAGGAATTGTTATGCACGTCCATACCCATGAGATAATTGTTACAATTTATATTTAAATTATTATGATTTATGATTAACAAAATCATAGGCACATCCATACCCTGCTGAAGAGGTTTTCTATCTTATTGAAGAGGTTCTCTATCTTGCAACATAAACTAATAATAGAGTAAAAAGTTGGGTGTTATTATCCTACTGTGAAATAAGCCCTTGCCCTTGCCCTCAAAGGTGTGGAGTTATACATCAACAAAACGAAGTTTACATATTAAACATTCATCCCTTTTTCAACACTCTATTTTGATCCTAGAGATACCCTGATTCGGAGCCAACCACATTAGTTCTGTCAGTTTTGATTAAATATTACTAAATTATCAGAGTCATAATCAATTCTTGAAAATTGTCATTGATATTGGAGGTTGGATTAGTGGTAGTTCTATTTTTATAATGTTTTGCAGATTCTATGTGAATTTCATGTTGGGTGGGTGTGGGTATTCTTCAAAGAAACTAAGGTTTTGTATATTTTATGTGAATCTCATGTTGTGTGTTGAAAAAATAATCTCAACCACCACGTTTAATTTTCTGACAACAACCATGAAACCAATGTTTTGTAGATTCTATGTGAATTTCATGTTGTGTGTGTTGGAAAATTAATCTCAACCACCGCGTTTAATTTTCTCACAATGAACATACCTCATGTTTTGTAGGTTGTGGATTGAGTTTGCAGGGAAGGACATGGGTTAAATGAAAATCTCAACAGAGTAAAATCACCCATTCCACAACAAATTAAATAATTAAAATTCAAATAGAAATTTAAAGCATGGTTAGTAAAAGGGTATGGGCAAACATTTATTTTGCAAGTGTTCAGAAATGATGTTCGCCCATATTGGTGAATGTAAATCAACAGTTTTTTTACTGGTGAAGAAGTGACAATCTCCATATGAATTACTTTTAGTTCTTTTGAAATCATAATATAATGTTTGGTTAGTCGATATATGATGTAGCTATATGCTTTTGGAAAATTTCACATATTATTTTTACCGCAATTACTCTGTTCTATGTTTCACCGTGAGTGAATTTGTTTGAAGTTTATTTGTTCCACTATAGTTGCTATTTTAATCCACTCTATATTAAGAGACAATATCTTAATATTTAAAGTTTATTTGCTCCACTATAGTTATGATTTTAATCTCCGCCACTCTCTATTAAAAGGGAGTCTCTTAATATTTAATTTCCCCAACTATGTTGTCTTGTTTAAGACCTCTCCGCAACTCTGTGTGAATTATATGTTTTGCGAAAAAGAAATTAAAAGGGAGTCTCTTAATATTTAATTTCCACAACTATGTTGTCTTGTTTAAGACCTCTCCTCAACTCTGTGTGAGTTATGTGTGTTGAGGAAAATAAATTCCCTTGTCTCAAATTCTTAAACATGGCCAAGTAAAAGAGGAAGGAAGAGCAACAAGCAACTCTTGGAGAATATTGCTGATATATATGAGTCTAGAAATTCGGTTCATATCTGAAATACAATTCAGGGATGGGAGCGACAAAGTGACGGTGAAGATGATGACCTGAAAGAGCAAGAGCCCAAAATGGATTTTATATCAGACCCAGGTAGTACAAGAGGCCGTGTATCTCTGTTTCAGCCATTAGTAAAGACTTATTGGAAAATGAAATGCGTCCTGGCAAAGGCAATGGCGAGCAGGGAAGTAAGAGAAGGTAACTTATCAGTGCTTTTTGAACTTCAACAGATAAAGCAAGACATTCATGAGATGGCTAAGGCACAGATCCAAGCAAATGCCAAAATTGGGAAAATTGAGTGTCAACTCCAAACCATGCAGCAAGTGGAATTGCTGGGTTCCACTGCAAAGGACCCAGCCCCTGTGGATTCTTCGGATGGCAAATCTTCTTAGTTTATAGTTTCATTTCATGTTTTTGGTGGTTAATAGGTATAGTTTCTGTTTCAGTTGTAAATGTTATGGACATGGTAAAGTGATAAAAGCAGTCACTAGAAGGAAAAAACAATATCAGTTTTGGTTAGCCTTTAACTCTCTCTGGTGGCCAACAGACTTGGTTTCCTTCGGGCAGGTTGAGGCTACCGTAAATGATTGAATATGTATAGCAACTTTCTCTTTAAAAATTTGAAAATAGAAATGTACTACGAATTTTACCAAAAAAAAACATGGTATCATAGTTGGTTTAAAGTTTTATTACCCCAAGTGTTTTTACTACAGAGTTAAAAGATGTTCTGAAATTTTTTGTGGAGCATCTTCACTAGCAAGGAGAAAGTTTTTACACAGTGAGAAAGTATTTTTTTTACACAGTAAAAATGGTAGCAACAGGCTTGAATAATCCACAAATACCTCATTTTAATGGAAAAAATTACGACTATTGGGCTATTACAATGAAGCCTTTGTTTTCTTCTCAAGACATTTGGGAATTGGTGGAGAATGGTTTCCAAGAACCAACAGATGTAGTAGCATACAATTCTTTGGCACAAGCATAAAATTATGTGTTGAGAGATAACAGGAAGGACTCAAAATCCCTCTTGTATATTTTTCAGGTAGTGCATGAAAGTATTTTCCCAAAGGTTGCAGTAGCAACGAAGTCCAAGCAAGCATGGGATACCCTCTAGATAGGCTACCAAGGCATGGCAAAGGTGAAGACAACAAAATTACAAATGTTGAGAAGAGATTTTGAGACAATTTGTATGAAAAAGTCTGAGAATGTAGACTAATTTTTTACACATGTAAGTGGTTTGGTTACTCAAATCATGTCTCATGGTGAGACACTTGAGGAAAGGAGAATCATTGATAAATTTTTGAGAAGTTTGCCAACAAGATTTGATGCCATTGTTGTGGAAATAGAAGAGACAAATGATCTCTCAAAATTTTCAGTGGATGAGGTTCATGCATCACATATTTCTCATGAACACAGATTGAACAGAGGAACGAACTCTTCATTGGAGCATGCCTTCAAGACACAAGTTTCATTTGGTCAAGGTAGAGGTTGAGGAAGAACAAATTATAGAGGAAGAGGAAGAAGCCCACATAGAGGTGGAAGAAGCAGCCCTTCAAGCTCAAGTGGAAGGGGCAACAATCAAAGTTCAAGTCAAGGCTCAAGCCAAAATCAAGCACAATGTCAGAGGTATGGTAAATCTCAAGTTCAATGTATGGTCATTATGCAAATGAATGTAGAAAGAAGCAATATGACATAAGTAACAAACCAAGTGCAAATTTCATAAAGGAAAATTAGAACCATGATAACATGTTTTTAGCTTGTAATATAGCACAAGAAAAACAAGGAGATGTATGGTTTCTAGATTCAGGGTGTAGAAACCACATGATTGGGAACATAGAAATGTTTTCAAATCTAGATGAAAGTGTGAAATCTGAAGTGACATTAGGGACTGACAACAAAGTCTTTGTCATAGGAAAAGGAAGAGTCAATATTCTAACAAAGAAGGAAGAGAAGAAATACATTTCATATGTTTACTTTGTCCCTCGTTTGAAGCATAACCTCACAAGCATTGGACAACTCATGCAAAAGGGCTACAATGTATTTTTCAAGAATGATGTGTGCACAATTTTGTATAAGTCTCCAAGCAGAAAACTGATTGCAAAAGTTCATATGACAAACAATAGAATATTTTCTCTCAAGCTAAAATCAGATTTGAAGGAAGAAGGTGCTCAAGCCCAACTATCAATGAATTCACAAGAGAATGAAAGAAAAGTTGCAGCTGCCATACAAGTAGACTTTCAAGCAAAGGTCAAAGATGAAAATTGGTTATGGAATTTGAGATTATGTCATCTCAACTTTGGAGGTTTGAATTTGTTGCATAGGAAATGCATGGTGAAAGGATTTCCTCTCATAGAAAAATCAGACAACCAATGTGAAGGATGCATCTTGGGCAAACAACATAGAGAATCATTTCTATCGGAAAGTCAATAAGGGCAAAGGCACCCTTGGGGATTGTCCATTCAAATTTATGTGGACCAATGCAGACACCATCTATTGTTGGAACCTATTATATTTTGACTTTCATAGATGATTATACAAGGAAGACATGGGTTTACTTCCTAAAACATAAAAGAAAAGTGTTTGTGCGCTTTCACCAATACAAAGATCTTGTTGAGAAGCAAAGTGGACATAACATCAAAGTTTTGAGGACTGACAGAGGTGGCAAATACATCACAAATGACTTCCTATGTTTTTGCAAGGAGCATGGAATTCACAAGCAATTTACAACAAGGTATACACCTCAACAAAATGGTGTTGCAGAAAGGAAGAATAGGACCATTATGGAAATGGCAAGGAGTATGTTGAAGGCAAAGAATTTTCCAAATGATTATGGGGCTGAAGTTGTCACTTGTGAAAAATATATCATTAATAGATGTCCAACCAAAAGTGTCAAGAACATAGTTCCTGAAGAGGCATGGAGTGGAAGGAAGCATAATGTCACTCACATGAGAGTGATTGGATGTGTGGCGTATGCACATGTCCTGGATGAGTTGAGGAAGAAGTTGGACAGCAAGGGGGAGAAATGTATATTTGTTGGATATAGTGATGAATCAAAGGCATATCAACTCTACAATCCATCAACCAAGAAATTCATAATTAGCAGAGATGTTCAGTTCATAGAAGATGAAGCATGGGATGGACTTTTAGAGAAGAAAATCAATGTGAAGACATGTATACCACATGAATACAAAGAGGAATTGACCACAACAAGTAATTCCTCAACGGTGAGTCCTCCTACACCTACACAATCTCAACAAAGCAGTCGCCAAGTAACACCATCAACAAATACTAGGACATCGTTGTGCAACCAAGTAAGTGTTTCTCCAAGCACACCACAAAGATCAGAAATGCCATCTACTTCAATCACAACACCAAGTGACATGTCAAGCCCATCTTCCACAACCATAAGAGGACAAAAATTAAAAAATTTAAGTGAAATTTATGAGCAAAATGAAGTTGATAGTAGTGCTAGTTTGAATTCTTTATTTGCATAATTTTGTCATGTAGATGACCCAATAGATTTTGAGGATGCAGTCAAAGAAGAGAAATTGGTTGCGACAATGGATGAAGAAATATGAATGATAGAAAAGAATGACACATGGGAGCTAGTGAACCTTCCGCAAGGAAAATAACCCATTGGAGTGAAGTGGGTCTATAAGACCAAGAGCAACATTGAAGGAAATATTGAAAGACACAAAGCAAGGCTAGTTGTTAAAGGATACAAGCAGCAGCATGGAAGAGATTATGTGGAGACATTTGCACCAGTCGCGAGGATGGAGACAATGCGTACAGTGTTGTCAATAGTATCACAACATAAATGGAGAGTGTATCAAATGGATGCAAAATCAACGTTCTTGAATGGAGTGCTAAAAGAGGAGGCATATTTTGCACAACCTCTTGGTTATGAGATAGAAGGCCAAGAAGACAAGGTGTGTAGGTTGTGAAAATCTCTTTATGGGCAGAAGCAAGCACCACGTGCATGTTATATCAGGATAGATGCTTACTTGTTGGACAATGGGTTCAACAAATGTGATGGTGAGCCTACTCTCTACATTAAAGAAACTAACGGTAAGCTTCTTATTGTTGTTTTGTATGTAGATGATTTGATTTTTATAGAGAGTGATGATTTCCTCATCGTTGAATTCAAAGAAGTCATGAAAAGTGAGTTTGAAATCACTGACTTGGGATTGTTAAGATATTTTTTGGGCATATAAGTGAATCAAACAGAAAATAGTACTTTCATTTCCCAAGTAAGGCATCTAGCAGAAATTTTGGAGAGTTTTAATATGCAGAACATCAATCCAACACCAACTTCAACTATCATGGGGTTGAAGTTGAACAAAGATGATTGCAGCAACAATGTCAATCCGACATTATACAAAAGTATTGTGCGCAACCTAATGTATTTGAACGCAACTAGGCCAGAAATAATGTATGCAGTGACTTTAGTGTCGAGGTCCATGGAGACACCCAAGGAGACATAGTGGCAAGCAACCAAAAGGATGTTAGAGTATGTCAATGGGAAAAAAGAGTATTGGTGTTTTGTACATCGAAACATTAGGCTGGTTGGTTACATTAACAGTGACTGGGCAAGAAATATTGTTTGTGAGAGAAAGAGCACGTCAGGATATTTTTTTAATTTGGGTTTGGGAGCCATTTCATGGCCTTCCAAGAAGCAACAAATATTGTCATTATTAACAACAAAAGCTGAATATGTCGCCGCAACAACAACAACATGTCAAGAAGTTTGGATGAGAAGGATGTTGCGGGATTTATGTCATGAACAAGAGGGAACAACAATTATTTTCTGTGACAATGGTTCATCAATTGCACTATCAAAAAATTATATTTTTCACAAGAGGACAAAGAACATTGATGCTAAATATCATTTTATAAGAGAATTAGTTAACAATGGTGATATTTTGTTGCATTTCATAAGAGAATTAGTTAACAATGGTAAGATTGTGTTGCAACACTGCAGGTCAGAAGAACAACTTGTAGACATCTTCACAAAGCCATTAGCACATGGAAATTTTGTTTGTCTCAAAGATTGTTTGGGAATGGTCAATGACAACAATTGTGATTAAGAGGGAGTGTTGGAAAATTAATCTCAACCATCGCGTTTAATTTTCTGACAACAACCATACCTCAGTAAATGTTTTGTAGGTTGGAGATTGAGTTTGCAGGGAAGGACATGGGTTAAATGAAGTTCTGAATAAGAGGACAATCACCCATTCCGCAACAGATTAAATAATTAAAATTCAAATAGAAATTTGAAGCATGGTTAGTAAAAGCGGAAACATATTAAATAATTAAAAGTCAAATAGAAATTTAAAGCATGGTTAGTAAAAGCATATGGGCAAACATTCATTCACTAGTGTTATTTACACCACACAACCTCTACAAGTTCAAAAATGATGTTACCCCATACTGGGTATTAAATTTTTTTGTCAAGTATTAATGTCTTAGATATATATGTTTTGAATTAACAAGCAAGAATAGGTTGATAGACAAGGAGAGAAAATAGTGGAGCCAATTTTGGTGGGCGCATGAAAAAAATAGTTACAAGGTTTTGCTGTATGTTACTCTGCAACCCTGGTGAATGTAAATAAGAACTTACTCCGCAACCCTGGTGAATGTAAAAAAGAACATTTGTTTTACTGATGAAGGAGTTGCAATCTCCATTCGAATTACTTCTAGTGCTTTTGAAATCATAATATAATGTAATGTTTGGTTAGTCGAGATATACCTCTCAAAAATTTCATGTATTATTTTTACAGCAACTACTCTGTAACTCTGTAAAAAATACTCTCTTAATATTTAATTTTTGCAAATATGTTGAACTTTGTGTGTTGAGGAAAAGAAATTCCCCAAAAGATACTCTCTTAACATTTAATTTTCGCAACTATGTTAAACTCTGTGTGTTGAGAAAAAGAAATCCCCTGCCTCAAATTCTTTGACAACGTAGGTATTCTTCAAAGAAACCATACACTAGCATCAATGTGTATGGTGGCAACTATTCCATTGGGATTTTCTGCATAAAGAATGTGTATGGTGGCAGCTATTCCATTGGGATTTTCTGCATAAAGAATGTTTCAATGAAGCAAAGATTTATGTTACAATGAAGCAAAGATTGTGGAGGATCATAAAGGGCAAAGAGGTGTGGTCCTATGAACATTGCTTTTTGTATCTTTGAAACATGTGATGACAATGCACACTATTACTTCAACTCTATTATACTGTAAGTCATCATGTCATTCCTTCTAACATTACTTCTGGTGATCTTTGAAGCATGCTTCTAACATTTCTTCTAGTGATCTTTGAAGCATGTGATGATGATGCAGACTATAACTTCAACTCTATTATAAGTCATCATGTTATTCCTATGTTAATCATAATATAATATCCGTATAAGACCTCAAATAAATCTAGTGTCCTAGGCAAATTGTTTTAATTGATGTTGTCGCACTCCCACTATATTTATGTTAGCTGTTCTTTTTTAATCTCGTTGACCAACATTGTGGTCCTTTATTTTATGGACTTTTGCAAACAAACAATTGTAGGATTTGAAACATATTAAGAATGAGACTTGTTGATTATATAACCAGTATGGAAGACTTTGCAACCAACTTCTTGTTGATACTGTCGAACTGAAGAAATTGGGTGCTCTGACAATAAATTTAGATAAAAATCAAAGGATTGCATTGCTTTAACAAAGTGATTGGTTGATTTAGGTGTTTGAGCCATCAAGGAAGACTTGTACGGTTTCACTTTGAAGAGCTTGGTTCTATGCTCCTTCAAAAATAACAACACATTCATAAATTCAAAACGAAAGTTTTGATTAGATGCTTATTGTGAAGACAAACAATAAGAAAATCTAAGGAAATATATTTAAAACTTAAAAATTTCAAATTATAAAAAAAAAAACCCTTAAAAAATTTGCATTTTAAAAAGATAAATTATAATTTATACTGCATTCTTGAAATAAATAAATAAAATATATAATATAATATAAATTTTATTTAATATTATTATTTTTAATATATTCATTTATGATTTTTAATTTAATTGATTTAATAAAATAATATGATTAAATTTTTTAATTAAGTGCAGTCTTATCTAACTTATTCATGACATTTTACTTGTGATAACCCTTCACCATAAAATTAGATGTATTATTTATGACCTCTAACTTAAGTCCTTAAAGTACTTGAATTAGCTATGTTTCTTGTCAATGGAATTAGCTATGTTTCTTACCATTTCATTGGCCACAGTGGCTTGTAAAATCCAAACTAATTGGAGTTGTTATTGTTCCTATAATAAATCAACATTAATATCAATAATACCAGCCTAGATCCATATTAACTCTGGATCTATCAAGCGCCAAGAGGGATCAAATCTCTAGAGGTGCAAACCACTTTTTTTGAGTGCAAGACTTGAGGAAAGGTTTGCACCTCGAGATATTTGATCCCTCTCGGCACTTGATAGATCCAGAGTTAAGATGGATCTAGGCTGGTTTCAGTCATGTGTAGCCAAGGAAAATCTATCGAAAATATGATTAATTTTATCAATAATATGTAAATACAGATAATATAAATATAATAATTTTATATATGCTAAATATGTCTGATATTTATCTGGTCATTTTAATTTTAAAATTTTCCTAGTTACCTCAGTTTTTTGAGATAATAAATATTGTTAATACATTTAATGACGAAATAATTTTTTTGAATGCAAAGTGACAATGTAATAGTGTTGAATGATAAAAAATGAAAATAATAAGAATGTAGTCAATTACAAATAGTCTTCATTGTGATCAATCTCAAATTATTTTCTTTTTCTATTCTTATTGTCAATGGTCACCCTTGTTAGTTTTGTCATCTTTTCATATCGATTATATGAAAAGGACAATTGAAATAATAAACCATTTAAATATTTAGATTGAATTATTGTACTAAACATCATACATTGTCTCTCTTGCTCTTCAATATTAATAGGTTGATTTACTATAACACAAATATTAATGTACATTGTTAATAATTTTGTGTGCTTACACTGAAATCAATGCACAATCTTAATCCAATCACTTTAAAATTAATGTACCATCAATGTACATCAAATCAGAAATCAACGTCTACACTGAAATCAATGCACCTAATGCAAACAATCAAATAAGATTACAAAACAACATCTACACTGAGATCAATGCATCTAATGCGGGTAATCAAATAAGATTAGAAATCAACATCTATATTGAAATCAATGTATCTAGAGCAAGTAATAAAATAGGATTAGAAACCAACATCTACACTGATATCAATGCATCTAGTGCAAGCTATCAAATAGGATTATGAATCACCATCTACTTCCCTATCTCCCCCCTTGAACTACATCTCTCTTTCCCTCCATCTCTCCACTCTCTCACATCCTCCCTCTTCCTTCCTCTCTCTCCATTTCTTTCCCACATATATATCTCCCTCTCTCTTCACCCTCGAACTATGTTACTCTCCCTCTCTCTCTCTCTCTCTCTCTCTCTCAACATCTACACTAAAATCAATGCATATAGTGCTGCAAGAAAAATAGGATTAGAAATCACCATCCACACTAAAATAAATGCATCGAGTGCAAGAAATCATCCTCCCTCTCTCCCCCCTCCAACTACATCTCTCTTTCCCTCCATCTCCCCTCCTCTACACTGAAATCAACATCCACACTAAAATTAATGCAGCTAGTGCAAGCAATCAAATAGGATTATAAACCACCATCTACTTCCCTATCTCCCCCCTCGAACTACATCTCTCTTTCCCTCCATCTCTCCACTCTCTCACATCCTCCCTATTCCTTCCTCTCTCTCCATTTCTTTCCCACATATATATCTCCCTCTCTCTTCACCCTCCAACTATGTTACTATATCCCTCCCTCTCTCCTTCTCTCCATATCTCCTTCTTTATCTATTTATCTCACCCCAAAACATATACACACTCTCTCCATATCTCCCTTTTCACTTCATCTCTCTCTCCACTTCTCACTCTCTATGTAATCCTTCTTCCCTCCCTCTCTCCATCCTTCCATCTCTCTCTCTCTCTCTCTCTTTCTTTGCCCTCCAATTTTCTCTCTTCCCCCATAACTCTCTCTCTCTCTCTCTCTCTCTCTCTCTCTCTCTTTGCCTTCCAATCCTCTTTCCTCCCCCAACACACACACACACACACACAATCTCTCTCAACATCTACACTAAAATCAATGCATATAGTGCAAGAAAAATAGGATTAGAAATCACCATCCACACTGAAATCAATGCATCGAGTGCAAGAAATGTCTTCCCTCTCTCCCCCCTCCAAATCCATCTCTCTTTCCCTCCCTCTCTCCACTCTCTCACATCCTCTCTCTCTTCCTTCCCCTCTATCCCTTTCTCTCTCCCTCTCTTCACCCTCCAACTATGTTACTATATCCCTCCCTCTCTCATTCTCCCCCCATTCCCTCCATCTCTCCTTATTTTTCTCTTTATCTCACCCTCAAACATACACATACTCCTCTATTTCTCCCTTGTCACTCCCTCTCTCTCTCCACTCCTTGCTCCCTATGTAAATACATTACTCTAGATATAGAGTTTGATATTATCTGTATTTACACTGAAATCAATGCATCTAGTGCAAATAAGAAAATAAGATTAGAAACCAACATCTACACTGATATCAATGCATGTAGTGTAAGAAATAAAATAGGATTAGAAATCATCATATTAATGTACATTGTTAATAATTTTGTGCGCTTACACTGAAACCAATGCACAATCTTAATCCAGTCACTTTAAAATTAATGTACCATCAATGTACATCCAATTACATCAAATCAGAAATCAACGTCAACACTGAAATCAATGCACCTAATGCAAACAATCAAATAATATTACAAAACAACATCTACACTGAGATCAATGCATCTAATGCAGGTAATCAAATAAGATTAGAAATCAACATCTATATTGAAATCAATGGATCTAGTGCAAGTAATAAAATAATATTAGAAACCAACATCTACACTAATATCAATGCATCTAGTGCAAGCAATCAAATAGGATTATAAATCACCATCTAATTCCCTATATCCCCCCTCGAACTACATCTCTCTTTACCTCCATCTCTCCACTCTCTCACATCCTCCCTCTTCCTTCCTCTCTCTCCATTTCTTTCCCACATATATATCTCCCTCTCTCTTCTTTTTTCTTTTTTTTTACTCTCTCTCTCTCTCTCTCTCAACATCTACACTAAAATCAATGCATACAGTGCAAGAAAAATAGGATTATAAATCACCATCCACACTGAAATCAATGCATCGAGTGCAAGAAATCATCTTCCCTATCTCCCCCCTCCAACTACATCTCTCTTTCCCTCCATCTGTCCTCCTATACACTGAAATCAACATCTACATTGAAATCAATGCATCTAGTGCAAGCAATAAAATAGGATTATAAATCACCATCTACTTCCCTATCTCCCCCCTTGAACTACATCTCTCTTTCCCTCCATCTCTCCACTCTCTCACATCCTCCCTCTTCCTTCTTCTCTCTCCATTTATTTCCCACATATATATCTCCCTCTCTCTTCACCCTCCAACTATGTTACTATATCCCTCCCTCTCTCCTTCTCTCCATATCTCCTTCTTTATCTCTTTATCTCACCCCAAAACATATACACACTCTCTCCATATCTCCCTTGTCATTTCATCTCTCTCTCCACTTCTCACTTTCTATGTATTCCTTCTTCCCTCCCTCTCTCCCCTTCAAACTCCATCTCTCCATCCTTCCATCTCTCCTTCTATCTCCCTCCCTCTCTCCTCCTCTCTCTCGTCCTTCCTCTCTCTCCCCTCTCTCTCTCTCTCTCTCTTTCTTTTCCCTCCAATTTTCTCTCTTCCCCCATAACTCCCTTCCTCTCTCTCATGTCCTCTCTCTTGTCCTTCATCTCCTACCTTCCTCTATATTTTCCTCTCTCTCTCTCTCTTTGCAACCCAATTATCTCTCTCTCTCTCTCTCTCTCCCCCCCTCTCTCTCTCTTTTCCTTCCAATCCTCTTTCCTCCCCCAACACACGCACACACACACTCTCTCTCAACATCTACACTAAAATCAATGCATATAGTGCAAGAAAAATAGGATTATAAATCACCATCCACACTGAAATCAATGCATCAAGTGCAAGAAATCATCTTCCCTCTCTTCCTCCTCCAACTCCATCTCTCTTTCCCTCCCTCTCTCCACTCTCTCACATCCTCTCTCTCTCTTCCTTCCCCTCTATCCCTTTCTCTCCCACATCTATCTCTCTCTATATCTCCCTCTCTCTCTGCCTCTCTTCACCCTCCAACTATGTTACTATATCCTTCCCTCTCTCATTCTCCCCCCATTCCCTCCATCTCTCCTTATTTTTCTCTTTATCTCACCCCCAAACATACACATACTCCTCTATTTCTCCCTTGTCACTCCCTCTCTCTCTCCACTTCTCGCTCCCTATGTAAATACATTACTCTGGATCCAGAGTTTGATATTATCTTTATTTACACTGAAATTAATGCATCTAGTGCAAGTAAGAAAATAAGATTAGAAACCAACATCTACACTGATAACAATGCATCTAGTGCAAGCAATCAAATAGGATTAGAAATCACCATATCAAAAGTTTACATTACTCTTGATCTATCAAACTTTACATTAGAAAGCACCGTCCACACTGAAATCAATGCATCAAGTGCAAGAAATCATCTTCCCTCTCTCCCCCCTCCAACTCCATCCCTCTTTCCCTCCCTCTCCACTATCTCACAACCTCTCTCTCTTCCTTCCCCTCTATCCCTTTCTCTTCCACATCTATCTCTCTCTCTATCTCCCTCTCTTCACCCTCCAACTATGTTACTATATCCCTGCCTCTCTCCTTCTCCCCCCATTCCCTCCATCTCTCCTTATTTTTCTCTTTATCTCACCCCCAAACATACAAATACTCTCTCTATTTCTCCCTTGTCACTCCCTCTCTCTCTCCACTTCTCGCTCTCTCTATGTATTTCTTCTTCCCTCCCTCTCTCACCCTCCAAATCCATCTCTATATCCCTCCCTCTCTCCTCCTATCTCCCTCCCTCTCTCCTCCTCTCTCTCTTCCTTCCTCTCTTTCCCTTCCTTTCCTACCTCCCTCTCTCTTCCCCCATCTCTCTTCTCTCTCCCTCTCTCTCTTTTCCCTCCAATATAAAATGGAAGAGAAATAGAAAAATATGGTATTTGGCCCCACTGTGTTAAATTTATATATGTACGGAGAGAAGTGATTTTTCATTAGGGCCGACATTAGATTAATTATATTAAATTTTAAATGTTAAATATTAAACATTATTTTTACATTTACATTTACGTTTACATGTTTATTGTTACCCGAGATAGGCAATGCATATAGTGTACTTTAATTTGGCCCATGGTATTTAGCTGAGCATTCACCTAAATAAAACCACTTTTTGAGTGTACCTAAATATAAATAAGATTATGGAGTAAATATAAAAAGACGTTTTATTTATTTACCATACCTATGGTTTATTTATATTCTATTTATTTACCATACTTCTTTTATAAATATGGTATTTGGCCCATGGTATTAAAGTGGTACATTTCTATACACTCAGACATATCAAAATTTTACATTAATTAAATTTAATAATATTAATATTATAATATAATAATGTGAATATTATAATTAATAATAATAATAATATTAATATTAGGGTTAATAATGTTTTTTTGGCATGTATTAATAATAATTTGGAAACCACTTTTTGATGTTCATAAATATAAATAGGATTATGGAGTAAATATAAAAAGCCTTTTTTATTTATTTATCACATATATGGTTTATTTATATTTTATTTATTTACCATACCTCTTTTATAAATCTGGTATTTGGCCCATGGTATTCAGCCCATGGTATTAAAGTGGTAAATATATCAAAAGTTTACATTACTCACATAACATCTACACATCTATATACACTCCGACATATCAAAAGTTTACATTACACACATTACATTTATACATCTTTATATATTGGGCCCCACATATCAAAAGTTTACATTACACACATTACATCTACACATCTCTATATATTGGGCCCAACATATCAAAAGTTTACATTACACACGTTACATCTACACATCCCTATACACTGGGTTATAGAGCGCCTCTCGGCGCAATAAAATTATGTTGAAAGTACGCCAAACTTCACCTCGCAACATTCAACTTCTCTTGAGTTCACATTAATGGGACAACACGTGGATTGAAATTCGTAATCCACAACATTATTATGCTGAAATTAGTAATTTGTGACATTATTATGATATTATGCATTTGGTAAAAAATTGAATAGATATTAGTTTGTTTAAATAAAATAAATAATTTTCAACTTTACAAAATAAAATTTTGGAGATTAATTTTTTATTTATTAAAAAAAAATATTAATTTTTATCTATAATATTATTGGTTTTAATTTTAAAATTTTTATTGAAACATGTTTTATAATTTTTATATGATGATAACCCTTAAAATTTAATGTTGGTTAAATCACATCCTTAATATCTATACAAATACCTAGAGATTTCATTTCATTAAAAAACAATAATACCCAGTAAACCCACCAAAGGGATCTGAAATCGAATTGCACCCAACAGATCCCAGATCGAATTGCAGAAGAAGATTCGGATGACCATCCACATTACTGGTCGACCCAATGGCGACCCTGCCTAACCGGGCTTAGTTGCTCGTCTCTACTGCTATATTTCTGGTATAAAAAGTCAAAAAATGAAAATAAACGAAATTTTTAAAATTTTCATTTTCATTTAACACTTTGTAATAACACGATGCTATTTTAACACTTAGTTACTAAGTTAGCCTCACCTCAAAGTAAAGTTTGTGGTTTTATCACTGTGGGGTACGACGATAAACTTGTAAGTAGAATTTACCAAATATGGGGTATAATTGTTATTTTTTACTCTTAAAAGAATTTTGAAATGAACTTTGGATTTTTGAATAATGTATATTAATTTATTTTAATATTATGAAAATATTATAATAATGAACAATATAAATTTTATTAAATTAAAATTTAGTAAATCATATTTAACTAAAATTAGTGGATTGTATTAGCTAAATGTAAATGAGAAATTCCAATGTATCATGTTTCACTAGCTTTGTATATTTGGATGTATTATTAGAATCATGAAAATATTTGATTAATTAATCATAATAATAATATTAAATTATGTATAATATAATTTTGTGAAAAAATCTAACTTTCTCACCTTGTTCTTGAGATGAACCAAATTAGATGGTTAGAAACGTGGACCAAATCCTAATGATGTGATTAATCTGAAAGACATTTATCTACATTATGGATCACAAAAGTCTTAAATTTAACATATGCATTTTATTTTAAATTTTATCAGAAATATATATCGTATTATTATAGCTACTACAACATGTATTAGGCATTTAGGAAAGAGTAGCCTATCATAAATAAGAAGGCAATAGCATAGGAAAGAGTAGCCTAGAAGAAACAAGATGTTGTAGAGAACAAGTCATCGTGAAGGAATGAAAAGAAAATTTTGCTTCCATAGAAGCAAGTTTTGGAGTTTTCAAAGATATTGATGATAAGAGTTATCAACCAAAAAAATTTGTTATAGATTTTGAAATACTCAATTGGGGGTGAAAACATATATGTAAACCAACATAATATGTTCACATATATACAAATTTTGTTATAGATATTGAAATACGAAATTGGGGGTGAAAATCCTTTGGTGATTAATAATCCAACACGTAACTCAAATAAGATATTTTAATTACATTCAAGTACAATCTAGCTAGCATAGATGTCAATAAAAAGAATTTTTATTAACAAAAATAGAGTTTACTTCAAGTTCATCTACATATCTTAGCGGCTTAGAAATTGTATATGAAGAACAATAGTCTTGGTATACAAGAAAGTGAATATCATCTTAATATGGGGACATTTTTGGAAGGAGATATTGTTTTTTATGTTATGGTTTATTTTCTTAACTCCAAACTTGGTTTATTCTTTCTCTATATAAATAAGAAGAAAAAAAAATACAAAGTAAATTCACAAATTTAGGTTATAGTTTTATATTTCATAATTACAAATCTAGTTCCTTATTAAAATATTTTACACATCCTAGGTTATTCTAAATTGATCAAGAATATAGAATTATTAGGGTGATGTTCTATGTGCATTAAAATTCCCATGAGGTCCATCACAATGTATGGGGTTCATTGCAACCTTGGATATATTTTGTGATTTTTTGTGATTTTTTGCTTGTGGCTACAACTTAGTTTTGGTTTTCACCTAGTTATCATGATTCAAAACTTTGTTATAATCTTAGATCCTTATAGCATTATATATATTATGTGAGTTAATGTGATGTTTTGTTTGTCACAATGATTCAAAAATCAGTTATTATACCACAATATTGAATTTCTTGTTGTCTGTTTTTGTTTATCTTATTAAAATATTTTACACACCCTAGGTTATTCTAAATTGATCAAGAGTATAAAATTATTAGGGTGGTGTTATATGTGCACTAAAATTCCCATGAGGTTCATCACAATGTATCGGGTTCATTGCAACTTTGGATATATTATGTGAGTTGTTGTGATTTTTTTCTTGTGGCTACAACTTAGTTTTGGTTTTCACCTAGTTATCATGATTCAAAACTTTGTTATAATCTTAGATCCTTATAGCATTATATATATTATGTGAGTTAATGTGATGTTTTGTTTGTCACAATGATTCAAAAATCAGTTATTATTCCACAATATTGACTTTCTTGTTGTATGTTTTGTTTATCTTATTAAAATATTTTACACATCCTAGGTTATTCTAAATTGATCAAGAGTATAGAATTATTAGGGTGGTGTTATATGTGCACTAAAATTCCCATGAGGTCCATCACAATGTATGGGGTTCATTGCAACCTTGGATATATTCTGTGAGTTGTTGTGATTTTTTGCTTGTAGCTACAACTTATTTTGGTTTTCAGCTAGTTATGATGATTCAAAACTTTGTTAATATTAGATCCTTATAGCATTATATATATTATGTGAGCTAATGTGATGTTTTGTTTGTCAAAATGATTTAAAAATCAGTTATTGTACCACAATATTGACTTTCTTGTTGTCTGTTTTGTTTATGAACCCCTTAAAAAAACCAGAGGAACATTTGATTTTACAGTGTGATCTCTCCAGCATGGGTGGGGGTTCAACTTAATCTATTGTTAATCACATAGTGTCAATTTTGTAAAAATATAATCTACGATAAGGACTAAGTGGGTTTTTTCTTTTGTAAGTTTTGTTTGGAATTGAAAAATAAAATAAAATTATAAAAGCTAAAATTATGTAGTGAGAAACATTGTTTAAAATTTCATAATAAAAAGTTGAGTAAGTTTGACATCATATAATATGAAAAAATTTAAAAGCTAAAATTAGGTAATTAAAGATATGTATATAGTTTTTTTTGAACCGAAGAAAGAGTATGTATGTAGTTACAAACTGTTATGTAGTTACAAACTATTACAATTAAGTAATTAAAGGTAAATTTAGTGTTATTTAAGAAATAAGAATTATGAACATTCATCATCATTGCTCAAGATAAATATGTCATGTGAAATAATTTGGAGATTTAAAAAGATCACATATTTTAAAAATTTTGGTTCTTAATTTAATTTTTTATATATTAAGAAATACTACTCATGAATAATAAAACAATTGTAACATAAATAATATATAACAAAAAAACCATGTATTTTTGGAATAATAAAATATTTGTAACAAAAATAGTATAGAACAAGAAAAACTATGTATATTTGGATGTATGAAATTTAGATACATTTTATTAAGTGAAATTTTAAAAGAATAATGGTTATAAACATTTAAAAATAATTTTATTAAATAATTAGTTTAGATCTAAATTATTGATGAGAGGGATCAATGAGGTTTGCATATCAAGACATTTGATCCCTCTTGGCTCATGGTAGATCTAGAGTTAGGCCATCTTAATTTCCCCCTTTAGATAAACCACATTCCACATGAATACCATGAGTCAATGTTGAGATTTTCAGTTTTATTAAAATAGTCAAAAATCTCAGTAGGTGACAAAAATTAGGTTGTGTTGCTAAATTAGCTCTATTTTGTTGGGAGAGAGTTAATGCATCCTATATTTGCTGTAAGAGGATTTATGAGGCAGTTAGATTCTCTTAGCTATAAAATGTAAGCCCGTAGGGGCAAGTATGCATGAGGAGGAATGTGTATGAGGAAGACTGAGCAGATGAGAAACTCTGCGGTTGATTTTCTCCAGTTGATTAATGAGATTGATCGATGCCCTGTTAGGTGGACGTAGCCCAGATTGGTTGGGTGAACCACGTTAAAAGCTGTTGTCTTTATCTGTGTTTTTTTGAATGCTGCGTGTTCTGTGTGTCATTCGTTTTATATTTCCGCTGCCGTATCTCTAACAAGTGGTATCGGAGCGAGTTGGAAGAGTGGCGCAGCGGAGGAGTAGCGGGCCCAAGTCTGGCGTAGACCGTTTGACTATCAAAACCGTGTGGTCACGTATTGTATGGCGCACTGTATATCTGCATAGAGGACGATAGAAGCCGTGAGGCCAGTTTTTAATGAGCACAGCGACGCCGTGGGCCTGCTGAGAGGGCGTGAGGTCAACGTTGAGCCGCGTTGAAATGCAGAGAGGCGTTGGCAGATTTGCAGTTTTATAAAGCCAGTTTATAAAGTTAAATGTCGTGAGTCCACTCTGCCAAAAGCGCAAGAATACAGAGCTGTGAGCTGCCGTAGAGCCGCTGCCTGCTTCCGTTTGAAGTGTTTCCGCGTGAAATTGCTTGAACGCTGAGAGATATGAGCTCCGGGCTACTCCATTGACTGTGGACTGAGCCTGTTTCAATGTCAAACAGTGATTGCTGAGCACAGTTTGAAACAAACAAAACGTGAGTCATTTGCTTTTATTAAAATCGTTTTTGATATTGGAGTATCAATGCTATGCCTTTTGTTTTTTAAATCGATTTATTGGAATGCTCACAACTGAAGTTCGAGTTCGTTAAATCGATTTGTATGTTTTTGGTTATGATCTAAGTCAATTAAATTTCCAGTTTTCACATGGTCGGTTTGAAGTGGAGCTTAAGATGGATTTATTTTATTATAAATCGATTTGAATATTAATTGCCATTTGCATATGGTGTCAAATGAAAGGCACTTTAAAAGTGAAGGATATATTTTTGTTTTTGGGCATTTTTATTAAAAAGGGCATTCTTCATTAAAAGTTGCAATTGGAGGTTTTTTTTTTTTTGTGACTCGGTATGGAAAAAACACAAAGTGCCCGTTTTGAGATCGAGAAGTTCAATGGCAAAAACAACTTCGAGATCTGGAAGGTTAAGATGCACGATCTGCTGATTCAACAAGGCGTGGCGAAAGCGCTGTTGGGGAAAAGCAAAAGGCCTTCTTCCTTGACGAAGGATGAATGGGATGAGTTGGATGACAGAGCTCTGAGCGCAATTCGGTTATGTCTGGCGGATGACGTTCTATTCAACATTGTGTCAGAGAAGACCACCGCAGGCTTGTGGATGAAGCTTGAAAAGCTCTACATGACGAAATCTTTGACAAATCGGATTCTCCTGAAGCGAAAGCTTTATGGTTTGCGGATGAAGGAAGGTACCTCGATTACTGACCATCTGAATGTTTTCAATACTCTATTGGTACAATTACAAAGTCTAGATGTAAAATTTGATTCAGAGGATAAGGCAATAACTCTATTGTTTTCATTGCCCGAATCGTGGGATCACTTTGTTACTTCCATAAGCTTTAGTACTGCAGACATCCTTGAGTTTGACAATGTGGTTGGAGCCTTGTTGTCTGAGGAGACGAGGAAGAGGTCGAATGCAGACACCTCTACATCAGAGGCAATGATGGCTAGAGGTCGTTCTAGAGAAAGATGCTCTGGTAAGCACATCGATTCGCGTTCAAAGTCGAAAGGGAAGAAGAGCAAAGTAAAGTGCTGGTTTTGTGGCAAATCGGGGCATTTGAAGAAGGACTGTTGGAAGAGACAGCAAACAGAGAAGAAAGGAGACTCTTCGACAGAGAAGAAAGAAGCAAACACGACAGATACAGGTTCGGCATCTGGTTCAGGTATGAGCGACGAAGTGTTATCAGTTAATTTGTCAAATCATGATCAACATTGGTTGTTAGATTCCGGTGCATCAAACCACATGTGTATCCATAAAGACTGGTTTAAAACGTATAGATCAATTAATGATGGAGTCGTGTACATGGGGAATGATGTCACATCTAATATTGTGGGAATAGGGAGTATACAGCTGCAAATGTTTGATGGGACAACTAAAATGTTAACTGATGTAAGACATGTACCAAATTTAAGGAAAAATATAATTTCACTAGGAGCACTTGATACAAATGGATATAAAACTGTAATTCAAGGTGGAGTTATGAAAATCTATAAAGGTATCTTACTAGTAATGAAGGCTAAGAAAGTAGGAAATCTGTTTCAATTAGAAGGAAGAACAGGGTCAGATCATGTGTCTACGGTGTCTGAACATGATAGTAGTTCCATTCGCCTATGGCATCAAAGGTTGGGCCATATGAGCGAAAGAGGGTTAAAGATTTTGGCTGATCGCAAATTACTTCCTAATCTAAAGTCTGGAAAGTTAGATTTCTGTAAACATTGTCTGTTTGGCAAACAAAGTAAACAAAAATTTAAAACAGGAAAACATACTAGTAAAGGGATACTCGATTATATTCATTCATATGTTTGGGGTCCAGCCCCTACAGCGTCATATGGTGGCTCGTCATATTTTGTGTCGTTCATTGATGATTTTTCTAGGAAGGTGTGGGTCTACATGATGAAAAAGAAGTCTGATGTTTTTACAATTTTCAAACAGTTTAGAGCATTGGTAGAAAACATCACTGGTAGAACTATAAAATGTTTAAGAACTGACAATGGTGGTGAGTTTACCTCCAAGGAGTTTGAAAACTATTGCAAGGATGCAGGGATCGAGAGACATAAGACTACTGTTTATACTCCTCAGCAAAATGGAGTTGCTGAACATATGAACAGGACTATTTTGGAGAGAGCAAGGAGTATGCTGAGTAACGCTGGTTTACAGAAGGAGTTGTGGACAGAAGCGGTGGCTACAGCTTGTTATGTGATAAATCGGTCGCCATCGACAGCGATAGGTTGCAAGATTCCTCAAGAGGTATGGAAAGGTCACCCTTGTGATTATTCTAAACTCAGAGTGTTTGGTTGTGATGCATATGCTCTAGTGCCTAAACATCAGCGAAAAAAATTAGATCCAAAATCAAAAAGATATATCTTTGTTGGGTATGGTGATGGAACAAAGGGATTTAGATTGTGGGATCCTACTACTCGCAAAATCATCATCAACAGAGATGTAAGGTTTAATGAATCCTCTCTTGTACAGTTAGATGTAGATAGTAGATTGAAACAGGATGATGTATCTGATTTACAACACATTCAGTTTGAAAGCTCTTCTAATGATAGCTATGATGACCATCGTTCAGATACTAGTCATGAACAGGTTTCAGAATCAGATTATGAACAGGGTTCAGATATAGAGCGTGAACAGGTCTCAGATGCTGGTCATGAAGAAGTTCCTGCAGAGGGTAGTCAGCAAATTGTGGAAGCACCAGAAACAGCTTTAAGGAGGTCTACAAGAGTAAAACGCCCTCCTAGAAGGTATGATGATTATGTTACTTCAGTTGCTTTGACCGCTAACGATGATGAACCTCTGTGCTATCAGGAAGCTATAGAAGGTTCGAAAAGTGATAAGTGGAAAGCAACTATGAAGGAAGAAATGATGGCCTTAGGTAAGAATGGCACATGGGATCTGGTTGAACTTCCAAAAGACAGGAAAACTGTGGGATGCAAATGGGTTTTCAAGGTGAAACAGGGAGTGAATGATACGGAGGATAGGTACAAAGCGAGACTAGTCGCAAAAGGGTTTTCTCAGAAAGCAGGCATAGACTTTCATGAGATTTTTTCACCAGTTGTTAAAATAGTTTCAATTAGAATTGTGTTAGCATTAGTTGCTTTGCTTGATTTAGAATTACAGCAACTAGATGTTAAGACTGCGTTTTTACATGGTGATTTAGATGAGGAAATTTATATGGAACAACCGGAAGGGTTTGTTCAGCATCGCAATAAGAAATTTTTCTGCAGGCTCAAGAAGTCATTGTATGGTCTGAAGCAGTCGCCTCGACAGTGGTACAAGAAGTTTGATTCTTTCATGTTGAGTCAGAAATATTTAAGAAGTGAATATGATCATTGTGTCTATTTTAAGCAGTTAAGTAATGGCATGTTCATTATCTTAGTGTTGTATGTTGACGATATGATTTTAGCAAGCAAAAGCATTGATGAAATCAACAGGTTGAAGACTCAGATGGCAAGGACATTCGATATGAAAGATCTAGGAGCAGCAAGACAGATTTTGGGCATGGAGATTTTCAAAGACAGGAGTAATGGTAAGCTGTGGCTATCACAACAGAAGTATGTTGAGAAGATACTTTTGAGGTTTGGTATGAACAATGTGAAGCCTGTGTCAGTCCCTTTAGCTTCCCATTTTAAGCTTTCTTCCAGTTTATGTCCTAATACAGATGAAGAAAAGGATTATATGTCTCGAATTCCATGTGCTAATGTAGTAGGATGTTTGATGTATGCGATGGTTTGTACTCGACCAGATATTTCACATGCAGTTGGGGTTGTCAGCAGGTACATGGAAAATCCGGGTAAAGAACACTGGTCAACAGTGAAATGGGTGCTTCGGTATTTGAGAGGCACAAGTAGTTATTGTATCACTTACAATAAGAGTAGTGAATTTGTTTGCGGGTATGTTGATTCTGATTTTGCAGGTGATTTGGATAAGAGAAGGTCAACTTCAGGGTATGTCTTTACTTTTGCAGGTGGAGCTATTAACTGGATGTCAAAGCTACAAAACATTGTTGCTTTATCCACTACTGAAGCTGAATACATTGCTGCTTCGCATGCCTGCAAAGAGGCGGTATGGCTGAAGGTTTGCTTGGTGAGTTGGGTAGGTTACAAGACAACATCAAGTTACTGTGTGATAGTCAAAGTGCAATACATTTGGCTAAGAATCCGGCCTATCATAGTAAATCAAAGCATATACCAATAAAGTACCATTTTGTAAGACAAGTTATCACTGAAAGGGGAGTCTCTCTTGAAAAGGTGCATACAAAGGAAAACTGTGCAGACATGTTCATGAAACCAGTTTTGTTAGAGAAGCTGCGTTGGTGTTTGGCTTCTCTTGGCTTGCAGAAAAAATAAATAATAAAGAAACAGGGCATCAGGCTAATTGTTGTCAAGGTGGAGATTGCTGAGATTTTCAGTTTTATTAAAATAGTCAAAAATCTCAGTAGGTGACAAAAATTAGGTTGTGTTGCTAAATTAGCTCTATTTTGTTGGGAGAGAGTTAATGCATCCTATATTTGCTGTAAGAGGATTTATGAGGAAGTTAGATTCTCTTAGCTATAAAATGTAAGCCCGTAGGGGCAAGTATGCATGAGGAGGAATGTGTATGAGGAAGACTGAGCAGATGAGAAACTCTGCAATTGTATTTTTCTCCAGTTGATTAATGAGATTGATCGATGCCCTGTTAGGTGGACGTAGCCCAGATTGGTTGGGTGAACCACGTTAAAATTTGTTGTCTTTATCTGTGTTTTTTTGAATGCCGTGTAATCTGTGTGTCATTCGTTTTATATTTCCGCTGCCGTATCTCTAACAGTCAATACCATGGATTGTTTTTATAGTTTAATAAATAATTTTATTAAATAATTAGTTTAGATCTATATTATTGATGAGAGGGATCAATGAGATTTGCATATCAAGACTTTTGATCCCTCTTGGCTATTGGTAGATGTAGATTTGGGCCATCTTAATTTCTCCCTTTACATAAACCACATTCCACATGCATACCATGAGTCAATATCATGGGTTGTTTTTATAGTTTAGTATTATTTTTATTTTTTATTTGACCTAGTTAAAATGTTCATTACAATATGTCAATCTTTTTATTTAAATTACTTTTATTTTTATTTTTGTGTAATTTGACAAAGTCACCAAAACCTAAATTCAATAACTTATTAAAAAAAAAAAACTAACATTATAAAAAACATATATAAAACTTTAACTTGTGAATCTAATGGCCTAAAACAAATTTTAAAAGAATAATGGTTATAAACATTTAAAAATAATTTTATTAAATAATTAGTTTAGATATATATTATTCATGAGAGGGATCAATGAGGTTTGCATATCAAGACATTTGATCCCTCTTGGCTCTTGGTAGATCTAGAGTTAGGCCATCTTAATTTCCCCCTTTAGATAAACCACATTCCACATGAATACCATGAGACAATACCATGGGTTTTTTTTATAGTTTAGTAAATAATTAGTTTAGATATATATTATTGATGAGAGGGATCAATGAGGTTTGTATATCAAGACATTTTATCCCTCTTGGCTCTTGGTAGATCCAGAGTTACGCCATCTTAATTTCCCCCTTTACATAAACCACATTCCACATGCATACCATGAGTCAATACCATGGGTTGTTTTTATAGTTTAGTATTATTTTTATTTTTTATTTGACCTAGTTAAAATGTTCATTACAATATGTCAATTTTTTTTATTTAATTTACTTTTATTTTTACTTTTGTGTAATTTGACAAAGTCACCAAAACTTAAATTAAATAACTTATTAAAAAAAAAAACTAACATTATAAAAAACATATATAAAACTTTAACTTGTGAATCTAATGGCCTAAAACATTTCAATCATCTAACATTTGATCCAATGGCTTATACATTGACACAATGGCACCTAGGGGAGTTGTTTTCAAATAAGAACGTCTTACCACGTAATAATTTCCAATTTTACAAAGTGAAACTATAGAGATTAATTTTTTATTTATTACAAAAACTGATAAATTGAAATTTAAACTAAGTAACAAACATTTACTACTATGCAACACTTTTTAATCTAAGACATATTTAGCATATTTAAAATGATTATGTTAATATTTTATATATTTACATATTATTGATAAAATTAATCATATCTTCGATAGATTTTCCTTGGTCGCACACGACTGAAACCAACCTAGATCCATCTTAATTCTGAATCTATCAAGAGCCGAGAGGGATTAAATCTCTCAAGGTTTGAACCTCATCTTGAACCTCTTTTCTGAGTGCAAAACTTGAGGAAATGTTTACACTTCAAGATATTTAATCCATCTTCAAGATAGATCTGGAGTTAAGATGGATCTAGGTTGGTTTCAGTGGTGTGCGACCAAAGAAAATTTATCGAAGATATGATTAATTTTATCAATAATATGTAAATATATCAAATATTAATATAATCATTTTAAATATGCTAAATATGCCATAGATTAACCTATTCATTTTATATTTTATATTTTCTTAGTTCGTTGAGATGATAAATATTGTTAATAACTTTAATGATGAAAAAAGATTAAATACATTTTTTGAATGCAAAGTGACAATAATAGTGTTGAATGATATAAAATGTGAATAATAAGAATGTAGTGAGTTACAAATAGTCTTCATTTTGATCAATCTCAAACTATTTTCTGAACTACTATTCTTAGTCTCACCCTTGTTAGTTTTGTCATCTTTTCATATAGATTATATGAAAAGGAAATTTGAAATTGTAAACCATCTAAATATTTAGCGCAAGTTGTTGTAGTAAACATGATACCTTGTCTCTCTTGCTCTCCAATATTAATAGGCTAAATTACTATAACACAAAAATCCATGTACATTGTCAATAAATTTTTGTGCTTACACTGAAATCAATACATACTGTAAATCCAATCACTTTAAAATTAATGTACCATCATACATCCAATTACATCAAATCAAAAATCAACATCTACACTGAAATCAATGCATCTAATGCAACCAATCAAATAAGATTAGAAAAAAAATTCTACACTAAAATCAATGCATATAATGCAAGCAATCAAATAAGATTAGAAACCAAGATCTACACTGAAATCAATGTATTTAGTGCAAGCAATCAAATAGTATTAGAAATCGACATCTACACTGAAATCAATGCCTCTAGTGAAAGCAATCAAATAGGATTAGAAATCACCATCTACACTAAAATAATGCATTAAGTGTAAACAATCAAATAGGATTAGATATCATCTACATTGAAATTAACGCATCTAGTGAAAGCAATCAAATATAATTAGAAATCAACATCTACATTGAAATCAATGCATATAGTGCAAGCAATCAAATAGAATTAGAAATCACCATCTACACTAAAATCATGCATTTAGTGCAAGTAATCAAATAGGATTAGAAATCATATACATAGAAATCAATGCATCTAGTGCAAGCAATCAAATATCATTAGAAATCAATATCTACACTAAAAGAAATGCATCTAGAGAAAATAATCAAATAGGATTAGAAATCACCATATACACTAAAATCAATGCATCTAGTGCAAGAAATATTCTTCCCTCTCTCCCTCCTCAATCTATATCTATATCTCCCTCCATCTCTCCTTCTTTGTCTCTATATCTGACCCCCCTAAACACACACAATCTTACACTCCATATCTATCAATTTCTTTGTCACTCCCTCCCTCTCTCCATCTCTCTCTTCTTCCCTCTCCTCACCTTCCATCTATATATCTATCTTACCCTTCAGTCCCTCTCCCTTGCTTATGTCTCTATTTCCTTCTTTTGTTCTCTCTCTCTCTCTCGCATTTCTCTCTCTATGTCTTTCTTCTTACCTTTATCTATACCCCTCCAAGTCCATCTCTCTTTCCCTCCCTCTCTCCACTCTCTCACATCCTCTCTCTCTCTTCACCCTCCAACTCTGTTGCTATATCCCTCCCTCTCTCCTTCTCTCCCTCCTTACCTCCTTCTTTGTCTCTTTATCTCAACCCAAACATACACACTCTCTCTCCATCTATTCCTTATAACTCCTTCTCTCTCTCCACTTCTCACTCGATGTCTTTCTTATTCCATACATCTCTCCCCCTCCAACTCCATCTCTCTATCCATCCCTCTCGCCTCCTCTCTCTTAAGTCCACTCCCTTGTCCTTTCTCTCTCTCCCTTTCTCTCCTACCTCCCTCTCTCTTCCCCCATCTCTCTCTCTCTCTCTCTCTCTCTCTCTCTCTCTCGTTTTTCCATCCAATACTCTCTCGTCAATCTCCTCCTCTCTCTCATCCTTCATCTCGCTCCCTTTCTCTCCTACCCCCCTCTCTCTTCCATCATCTCTCTTTCTCTCTCTGCCCTCCAATCCTCTCTCTCTCCAACTATGTTACTATATCCCTCCCTCTCCCCTTCTCTCTCTTTCTCTCCCCCCTTCTCTCCATCTCTCCTTCTTTGTCTATTTATCTCACCCCTAAACATACACACTCTCTCCATCTCTCCCTTGTCACTCCCTCTCTCTCTGCACTTCTCACAATCTTTGTCTTCCTTCTTCCCTCCCTCTCTCCCACTCCAACTCCATATCTCTATCCCTCCCTCTCAAGTCCTCTCTCTCATCCTTCTTCTCTCTCCTTTTATCTCTTACCTCCATCTCTCTTCCGTCATCTCTCTCTCTCTCTCCAATCCTATCACTATCTCCCTACCCCTCTCCTTATTTCTCTCCCCCTCCATATTTGTGTCTCCCTCTCTCTCTCTTACCCTTCTCTACCTCTCTCAGTCCTCACCCTCTCTCTCTCTCTCTCTCTCTCTCTCACCCTTCTCTACCTCTCTCAGTCCTCTCCCTCTCTCTATCTCTCTTCATTCCTCCTCTCCACTCTCCTTTACTTTATCTACATCTCTCCCTTGTCAATCCCCCTATCTATCCACCTCTATCACTCTATGTCTTTGTTCTTCCCTTCCATATATATCTAGTGTTAATATATATCATGATATCTTAATATTATAATATAATAAATTTAATATTGTATTAATCCAAAGTTATTAAATTTAATAATGTTAATATTAGAATATATTAATATGGATATTAGATTTAATAATAATAATAATAATAATATTTTAATATAATATTAGGGTTAATAATATTTTTTTGTATAGTATTAATAATAATTTGGCCCATGGTTATTGGCCCATAGGCTTCACCTAAATAAAGCATATTTTTTTAGTGTTCTTAAATATAAAGTGGATTATGGAGTAAATATGAAAAGATTTTTTATTTATTTACCATAGCTCTGGTTTATTTATATTTTTATTTATTTACCATACCTCTTTTATTTACCATGATATTTGGCCCATAGGCTTGGTATATAATTAGATGTTGATTTCTAATCATATTTGATATATTTTTATTTATTTACCATCCCTCTTTATACCTCCTTTATATTTATTTATTTATCATATCTCTTTATACCTCTTTTATATTTATATTTACCATACATTTTTTATAAATATGGTATTTGGCCTATGATGTTAATATTAATTTGTCTCATGGTATTCAACCAATAGGCTTCATCTAAATAAAACCTCTTTTTTGAGTTTTTTTTAATATAAAGAGGTTTATGGAGTAAATATAAAAAGAGGTTTTATTTATTTACCATATCTCTAGTTTATATATGTTTTTATTTATTTACCATATTTCTGGACTAAGTATAAATTTTTTTTTTTATTTATTTACCATACCTCCGATTTATTTATATTTGTATTTGTTTACCATACCTCTTTTTTGAGTGTTCGTAAATAGGGTTAAGAGGGAGAGAGAATTATTACAAAGATATTACAAATATATTGATTACAATTGAGCCAACATTAAAATTGTTTACATACAATCTTACATTACATTTAACACTCACATAGCTACCTTATACTGGATTGTAGAGGGCATTGGGCAATCACAAAAGTCTTAGATCTAACATATGCATTTTATTTTAAATTTTATCAAAAATATATAACGTATTATTATACCTACTAGAGCAGGTATTAGGCATTTGGTAAAAAGCTGACTAGTTATTAGTTTGGTCAAATAAAATAAATAATTCCTAATTTTACAAAGTGAAACTATAGAAATTATTTTATTTATTTATTAAAAAAATGATAAATTAAAATTTAAACCAAGTAACAAATGCTTACTGTGCTTACTACTATGCAGCACTTGTTTTAGGGTGTGCTAGATTTTTTTCAATTTATTTTGTATGTAACGTTTTGAGTAATATTTACTTTAATGTTTTAGCTAATATTGACTTTTAATTGATTTTATGAGAGAAGTTTTTTTCACACATTCTACTCGTTGGGGGAGTGCAAATGCTGTATCCCTTCCCTTATTTTACGGAAAAGTAAAGGTTAAAGGTTAGTTTAATTTAATTTATTTTGCTTTACACGTGGTGGCATTGCGGATACTAATTTTACGCCAATGGGATGCAACTAATGCTTTGTGATTATTTTTATAAAAATGTGATATTCATTTCTTATTTCTCTGGAAAGGTGAGTATTTACCATCATTGTTTAAAATGTCACATTCTCGCTTATTCAAACAAGAAATCACGTGTTTTGGAAAATGAAGGGACCATATCTCGAAAGGATCGTTAGTGCGATATAGGTAGACAAAGAAACTCCATTTTCTCATCACATCTTTAATACACTAAGAGATGCACATTTTATGTTTAACATAGAATTGCAGTGCAACAACCTTCATGGCAGTGTTTCTTCTGAATTTGGTATGCTAAGCCAGCTCAGAGTGCTTTCTTTGGGGTTTAATCGTCTCATGGGATGCATTCCGTTGGAGTTGTCTAATTGCACAAATATTTGTCTAACAAATGAACTTCGTGATGCCAACTTGTTAGGAGTTGGTAGTTTTGGAAAAGTATACAAAGGGGTTTTGAATGATGGTATAATGGTTGTTGTCAAACTTCTCAATCTACAAAATGAAGGGGCTGAAATTTTTTTTGATAGAGAATGCAAAGTTTTGGGTAGAGTTAGACACCACAATCTAATTCGGGTCATAACCTGTTATTCAGATCTCCAAATCAAAACTTTGATATTTCCATTAATGCCAAATGGATGCCTAGAAAAGTGGTTACATCCCGATGATGGAGAACAAAGTGGTTTGAATTTGATTCAAAGATTGAATATAGAAATAGACATTTCCCAGGGCACACCATATCTCCATCACCATTGTTTTGTGCAAGTGATTCATTGTGATTTGAAACCCACAATGTGTTGTTGGGTGAAGATATGACTGCATATTTAATAAACTTTGGCATTGCCACTATATGTTTTGCAAATAATGAAGATGGGGCTTTCACTTCCACAAATGTACTCAAAGGATCTACATGGTACATTCCTCCAGGTATTATTTAAACTATATACCATATTAAAAAATGTTATGATTTTCTTATGTTTACTTAACATTTTGAATTTAAAAACTTAAAATGAGGATCTATGAATGCATAATATGGAGTCGGAGGACAAGTTACAACAAAAGGCGATGTTTATAGCTATGGAACAATGCCATTGGAATTGTTCACTAGAAAGAAGCCCACCCACAACATGTTTGTGGAAGGAATGAATTTTCAAAAATGGGTGGGTAGCAGTTTTCCAAATCGAGTACAAGAAGTGGTGGACATGAGTTCATTGAGGAGGACTAAGATATGCATTGACGAAGATAAGGATCTCAATTGCCTTGGATCACTGATAGATGTGGGCTTGCTTTGCACAAATGAATCTCCTCAAGGACGACCTACTATGATGGGCATTCTATGTTTGAAATACTGAGAGGGGGGGTGAATCAGTATTTCTTTCAATAGAGAATTAGTTAATCTTCAATTATTATCAGTGTTTGTACAATGATAGCAGCAAACAATAGGAACACAAATGCACACAGTTTTTAAGGTGGAAACCCACTCCGGGACAAAAACCACCTAATGCTTTTCTAATAATTCTTTTCAACTCCAATTGAAAATAAAGCTCCAACTTCCTAGAATCTAAAAAAGCATTCTTCTCTAGCTCCCACTGGATGGACGCTCCAATGCCCGAGATTCCTCAATAGTCAACTGAACGGATGCCCCAACACCCAATGAGCTACAACTCACCCTAACACCACCCTATAGAAGAATAAAAGAAGAATGGACTCCCGTACCAGGGAAAATGGTCCACTTTACAATGATATAGAATGATGCAGAAGAAGAAGATATACTAGACCATAACCCCAACTTTGACACAACCACCTAATGACGATCCTAGACCTCCCAACACTGCCTCTTCAACTCTTGGCAGATAGACACTAGTACAATTTGTACAATAATGTATTTACAATGACTAAGTACAATGATACCTTTACAATGATTGTATGCAGTGCTGCCCACTTGAAGACTTCATATGATAAACTTCTTGTTGTTGTTATGCACCTTGGTTGCTGCTCTTGTCATGCTATCCTTTGCTGCACCTTGTTTTGCTTTTCTGCCGTAGAAATTTTGGTCCTTTGCAATCATTGAAAACACATGATCTAGCTTTTTCTTGCCTTCTAGGAGCTCGATATTGATTCTAGTGTATCTCTGTTATTTTAGATCCTCAATATCTGATTTTTAGTCTTGTAGTATTCCCCGAGTCTTCTTTTCAATTCCACAGGTCTGACCCAATTTGGATTCTTCAAGAGAGAGTTATACCCAATTTCTCACACTGCCCTAATTATGGACTGTTTCAGCAGAGCGCACTTGTATGTCGTGCCACGTGTCACTGTCTCTTCATTTTCCTTTGAAATTGATAGAGCGAAAACTACAGACTGTGCACTATCTTCCAATTTTTACAAAATTCCAATCCGATACTCAGAGAGAGAGTTATGGTGATTTTCCCAAGGTCACTTCTTTGAGATGAATTTCAGGAGCCTGCAAAAACCCTTACTTCCACAGATCATATCTCCAAGAATATTGCGCAAATTCATCTAAAATTTTTATTGCAAATTCCTCAGGATTTCATCTTCACCTCATAAAAATTTCAGCTTCTAAGCCTTCGTAGAAAAAACGTTAGAGTGAAAATGCCACAATGACCTGTTTCAGATGGCTGAATCCCTTACATAAGGAGGAAATGAAGATCACAATTTATATGAATGCTTAAGTTGAGAGGGGCTTCAACAAGTGAACATGGGAGGGATTTTAGGAGCATAAAAAATATTAATTATGACTTTTCATTGACCCATGCCCCAACCCCATGGGGTTTTAGCCCACTAACTGGGGGTACAAACTTCAAACATGAATATCTCTCAAACCGTGAAGAATTACATGGCGTGCCATATATCAACAGAAACATCTCGACAAGTAGAAACCATAAAAACATTATTTACCCGTAATATATTAATTTGGTGTTGGGTGGGAGCCGATTATCTTGTTTACTTTGTACGTTAAACATTTTGACCCCCCGTATTTGTGCAAGAGGCAACGCCGCCCGTAATTAATCGCGTCCGTGGGGGGTCCAGGGGGGGGTGATAAGACTTTTCGCAGCCCCCCGGTGAGCTTTCAGTGGCGCCGCCCCTAAAGCGAAACGTATGTAAAATTTCCTTGTAAAAGTATAGTAATTTCTAGTCAATCTGGGCCATTCATAGGCAGATGATCTGACGGTAGAAGTTATGTTTAGATTAGGGTTTTTTTGCCCTAGAAGGCAACCCCTCGCTTTTATGAGGGTATTGTATTCTGGCTATGTATTGTATGTGTATTATCGAAGCGAGAAACAGAGAGGGAGACTGTGAGAGAGAACAGAGGATATTACAGCGGATCTGCTGTAGGTTGTGTCTCTTCATTTTGCTGGATAATAGAAAGGAAGGACTGGTTGTTCGGGGTGGACGTAGCCAAAACTGGGTGAACCACGTATATTTGTGTCTCTCTGGTTTTATGTATTTTGTGTGCTTGTATTTTCGACATATTTTATGTGTTGCATTGCTCTGTAATATATAATTTTCTAACATTTGGTAGGTCAAAATTCCCATGCAATATTGGGTGAGCCCTTGGTGCTGCTTAGGTTGACATCAATGACAACCGTTGATCAACATTCTAGGCACACTACAAAACATCAAAGACACATTTTTGAGCCCTACTTCCATTCCTAAATTCCAATCAAATATAACACATCTGTTGGGTAGTACAGGCACTATTGTCAACAACATTTGTGAAGGCCAAATTTCTTCCACATATTAGTCTATTGTAACAAGGTAGTAGTTATGTAACCAAACCATGAATTAGTTTGAGTGTACTTTCCCTTTCCTTGTTTATTCTCTTTCCTTGTTTTTACATAAATCTTTGCTGTTGAGTGCATGCAAATGCGAAGAATAAAGTTAAATCTACTGTGAATAGTGTAATGCCTTTACGATTATAAAATTTCTCATTCTATATATATATATATATATATATCTTCAATATCCTTTAAATTTATAATTGATTGCATCACACTCTTCTTGTATTAAATACATAAAAAATTTGTATTTCTTTTAAATGACTAAAATATAGAAATATTTTTTAGTTCTAGAAGTATTGAAAAAAATATCACAATTAATATAATTCTAGTTGATGAATATATATATATATATATATATATAGATATGGGTGGAAAAGTCTATCTTTGACCTTTAAAGAGTGTCATAACTAACATAAATTGATGTTGAAGAAAAATCATTTTAAACACAAGTCAATCGACACACTTCTATCACAATTTAGACAAGCTTTACTGAATCATAACTCACAAATTCTATCATGCCCCATCTTTAAAACAATATTGTCATAACATACCCAAAGAAAAACATGTGGCTTAAATTCTATCTTTCAATGAATTAGTAAATTTAATTTAATAACGTGTTAACCAAATATGTGTTTTATAGTTCACATTTTTACTATGTGCAAAGTTCTATTACACTTTCTATGTAGGGTGTTTTTTTTATACATGGACTCAACTTAACACGAATTACCTATTTATGATAGGAACTAGTACTTTCTTCTTTGCATGTCAATGAAATGAGAGAGTACAACCTGTGTTACAATTCTTGCTTATGCATCAAACCCATATCATACTTTCACACCTTGAATACTGCACACTTATAATGTGAATTTTGAATGCACTAATTATCTTTATGTTCATAATGATGTGCTATGTTGTAGACTTCATTTTTAAGATAACTACCAGGACCATCCTTCTATAGTGAAGGATGAAGAATGATATATCATTCTATCATATCACAGTCTTTATATCATCTAAAATAGAAAACATCAAATAAGTTTTATGAGTTTCCAATCTTAGCCATGATCGTTATACATTTTTTAACTGGAGTTTCTAGCATTCAAAAATTGATACAATTATTTTTCCACGAGATTTCCAATATTTTATATGGATTCATATCTCTTGATGTTCCTAGCATCAAGTTTTTTTTATCTCTTTCAATGCATTATAGATCTAAGGTTAAGATGCATTTATGTTAGTATTTGGACATCTTAATCCATTTCAAAGCTTAATAGATCTAAGGTTAAGATGGATTTATGTTAGTATTCAAGAGTGAATAATATTAGTAAATAAATTTGAATGTGCATAATCAAGATGAATTCTTACGGAAATATCAATGTGATCCAGGTGGATATTGGTGGCCACCCACCTATTCCATTTGGACCCGCACCATCAATTTTTGCAGCTTTTCACTTTCAACACAACTTACTATTTTTAGTATGTTTTCAAGTCATGCACTCCCGGAGCCATTTTGGGACCCTAATGATCCAGGTGGATATTGGTGGCCGCCCACCTATTCCATTTGAAACGCCACCATCAGTTCTTTCAGTTTTTCAGTTTCAGCACAACTTACTATTTTTAGCAGGTTTTCGGGTCCTGCACTCTCGGAGCCGTTTTGGGACCCTAATGATCCAGGTGGATATTGGTGGCCGCCCACCTATTCCATATGAAACGCCACCATCAGTTCTTTCATTTTTTCAGTTTCAGCACAACTTACTAGTTTTAGCAGTTTTTTTAGGTCCTGGACTTCCAGAGCCGTTTTGAGGCCCTAAATGACATTTTTTGGGCATCACGCCTCTGGCGAATATGATTCCAGTTTGGAATTGACATTTTCAAGTAGTAGTTTTAGTCCTTGGATAGATATTTCTAATGATGTATCATGTGCGTCAAATGGAGATAGTATGCCAAAGTTATGACCCCGGGAAGTTGAAACACCAATTTACCCAAACGGGGCCCATAGTTTTGGCACTTCATCTCCTAGGGTTAGGTTTTTGGACGTTTAGAGTTTTCCATTGTTTCTCAATAATAAATAGGCCCTCGAGCCTCATTGTAACACAGTCCAGAGGCATGTAGCTGCCACATCTCTTCTCAGAGATAAGCTATCAATGCCCTAGCTATTTGATTTTCATTATGTCTATAAGCATATTTCTGTTATTTGATATTAATGAAATGAAGCATTATTTCCGCTGCATCTCTGTGTTTATGTCTATTTTTGTATTTTATTTTGTTCCTGCATAAATCCGGATCACAATGTTTCTTCGCCCAATACCAAGATTTTTTTGATTAAAACGTTAATGGATTGGGTACCTTTTTCAAATACCTTGGTTAGGTTAGATATTTTGATTAAATAAAAAATATGTAGCTCTAATTTGATCATATTATCAAACTAGAATTGTTTTTATGATTAGAAAAATCATGGGCACATCCATACCCTATTGAAGAGGTTGTATCTTGCAACATACACTAGTAATAGAGTAAAAGGTTGGGTGTTATTATGAGACTCTAAAACATGTGATAAGCCTTTGGCCTGAAAGGTGTGGAGTTATGTTGTGATAATCATTTTCCCTAAATGGTGTGGAGTTATGCAACAAAAAAATGGCATGTACAAATTAAACATTCCTCCCTCTTCCAACAATCTATTCCTCCCTTTTCCAGCAATATATTTTGATCCTAGAGATACTCTGATTCAAAACCATGTTAGTTATGATTGAGATCCATGTTAGTTTTGATTGGAGAGTCCTAAATTATCAAATCCATGATCGATTCTTGAAAATTATCATTGATATTGGATGTTAGAGTAGTGGTGGTTCTATTTTTATAATGTTGTGTAGATTCTATGTGAATCTCATTTTATCTACTTCTGCAAACCATTGTAGGCTTTGAAACATATGGATAATGAGACTTGTTGATTATATAACCCGCATAGAAATATTTGCAACGAACTTCTTGTTGTTGATACTATGGAACCGAAGGAATTGGGTTCTCTGAAAATAAATTTAGATAGAGATCCAAAGGATTTTGTTTCTTTGACAAAGTTATTGGTTGATTGAGGTGTTTGAACCATTAAGGAAAATTTGCATCATTTCACTTGAGGACCTTGGTGATACGATCCTTCAAAAAGAGAAGTGACTTAATAAATTCAAACAAAATGTTTTAATCGGGTGCCAACCAAGAAAGAAGGTCAAGGAAGGATGTCATGTCTGTGAAAATTCCTAGATCTGACAATCTTAGGAATCCTATAGCAACAACTGAGTGTACTTCTCCTATTATGTAAATTACTTTTACAGAATTAATTCAGATCTGAATTATTGAAGTAACTACTGAAGCATCCTACACTGAATAAAATATGATTTTGAAACAAGGAAACTGAGAAAGAAATAAATCACACATAGGACACAACTATTTTTGGACTAAGTCCTTAAAAAAACCCAATGCGGGAAAACTAGTGTAGAATATCTGAGGGTTTGTATTATTGAACAATAGAAAATCTTGAATAAATCTCTGAATACCTCAAGGGTTATTCAGTTACAGAGAGAAATACTGGTAGAAAGAAATTGTGAGTTTTACCTCACACAATCACTGGAAAATCTAGTTTATATGGTCACAGGAAACGTTTCCTCTGGAGGTATCTACGCAGTGACTGCGTAGGCCCTGCATCACCTCCTCTAGGCACTGCATCACCCTAGAAATAGATCGATTTGAATCCCAGAATAACAGATCTAGGCCTCTTGGTCTGACACCCCAGCTTCTAAATCTTATCCAACAGTTGAATCTCGGAAACCCTCTGAACCTCTGCGCAGCCCTGACTGGCTCTCCGCAGCCTCTACGTCACTCTAATTGACTATGCTAGACATCTTCCTGCCTCTCTCAATTGATGATTCTCCGGCTGAGAAAATATTTCTCTCCAAAATCTAATCCGCCCCTCAATGCACTGAATCACTTAGATTTGATCTTTGTCCAAGCACTGCTCCATTAGAAGAATTTGATCTCAAGATTCACTCCATGTGTGTATTTCCAAATGACCCTCAAGCCTTCCTTTATAGTCTTCTCGTTGAGAAATAAACGACCGATATTAGATTTCCAATCAATGGCTAAGATTATAACATGACTTGATCTCTTTCTTTTCTAGATTATTCTCACTCGGTTTTATTAATGTACTTTAATTATTTTATTTCCCTAAGTTTAAAATTAGGGTCTCCATTAAAATAATTAATTATTTTAATAAAACATTAATTGAGTGGAATTTTCATAAACAGTTTCTTGGTTCTTTGGAATACCAATGTCTAAGCCTCTCCACAAAATTTGGGGCTTAGAGCACTTTTCGATGTTACAAAAATAAACACTCCCTCTTAGCAAGGAAGGTGCATGTTGCATACTGCTCTGACCCTAAAGCATCATCTGTGTTGCTGAAGTCCATCAACCACTGCTTTGCTACTGCAAATGTACTGATGCCCATGACACTGCCACTGCCACTGCTGCATCCGTACGTCTCCCTCTCAAGTGTTGCATCTACTATGTTCCTAACACTGCCACTGCTAACACTGCATCTGCACTGCAACTTAACTGCTAAGAGAAACAACTGAACTCACTTAGATCTGAAGAAGTGTTCATTGGATGCACCTCGGTGCTGAAGACTCTGACTACTGGTAACTATTGTGTTGTCCCTCTGATGCACTACGCTACTATTGCTCTGAAATGTACAACACTGATCTGCACCGCACTGCTATTGCTATGCAGTTGCTACTCTGCTCTACGCTATTCCAGAAATAGGTGATGGTATATACTGCATTGTCGTATCCATCACTCCTCAACTCTCACTGAAACTCCTCCATCCCACTACTATTGATTATGGGCTCCCACTACTGTTGATTATGTTCAAGAAGTGGTAATGATCCATGTGGTGGGCTCCTCAAGTATCCTTCCCAACTGAAGTTCGGACTGAAATATAGTTCTATGTCATCCTACTTCTTACCAGGAGAAGCATGGGCACTCACATCAAACTCATCATGCTTGATCTTTGTGGCTGCAAATTTCGGGTCATGCTTCTCATCCTTGTCATTTTTCTTCAAAGGACACTGTGATGCAAAGTGGCCCATCTCACCACATCTGAAGCATTCCATTTTTGAGATATCTCTCTTTTGTCTTTGTTTCCCTTCCTGCCCTTTCGATGTGAGGGCTGCATTCTCCTCCTCCTCCAAAGTCTTCACTCCGCTATCGCTACTGTCGTCAAGTTTTCACTTGAATAGGTCTCTCCTAAGCTCTTCCTCCTGAAGTGTTGCCAACATCTGCTCCCAACTAGGAAGCGTAGCCCTACCCAGAATTCTCTGGAAAAAATGTTGGCAACATTGTCATTGATAAAAAAGGAGCAGATCAGGATTAGCAAAGGTATAAAGGAGTAGAAAGGAAAAGAAGACAAAAGTGCAGTGAAAATGCTACATTGAAGAATTTTTAATGATGTGAAATTGTTGATTAAGCTAAATTGTGGTGATGCAAATGCAAGACTCCAAGGCAAAGGCAAAGGTGTTGAAAATATTATGGTGATACATTAATGATAAATGTTGTTATTTGATATTGGCATTAGCATGGTAATTTAATCATTACATATGGTTGAAATTGATATTGGATGAACTATGTATTTTTGTTCTAATATTCAAGATATGAAGATTTTGGAAGCGAACGAGTGGAAGGCAAATATTCAAGCCTATTCCCTTCATATTTCTATGTGGAATAAAAACAACCATAAAATTATCTCTATAAAAGATGTCATTTTGGAGTGCATAATGGAAGTTAGAGAGTGGGAGAATGTTTGATAGTTTATTGATATATTTTTCATTTAGTTACCTGGTACATATGAAGCTAACATGAAGCATATTTGAAGGGGAGAAGACACAGAAGTAAACATGGAGGTATGCAGAATTGATAACCGGGTAAATCAACATACTGTTTTCATTTTGTGTCAGGGGATTGTGGTATCCTTTCAAGTTGTGTCTTGATAAAAGTTCAGTTGGATCTAGTTGAGGTAGGAGCCTCTTGTGGGTTGTAGCCTGCAGAAAACACATGGGAGTTGGAGCTTCCTTGCATGTTTTAGCTTGCAGAAATTTGAGGTAGAAGCTTCCTCTAGGTTGGAGCCTACAAAATATCAAATGTAATAATAAGTAGGAGCTTTCCTTTGCATCACAAAAATAATAAAATTGTGGTTTTCAGCTCCCTTATGAGTTTCCACTTATATCTGGTGTCCATATGCATTTTTATTATGTGCTGATGTGATGTATTGGTTTGCTTATTAATTGTTGTTCACATATTCAATTTCTTGGTCATTGTTTGTTAAGTTGCTCATGTAATGTTTCAGTTAATGAATTTAAGCAAACAAATTTAATGTCCATGAATGGACTAAACTGATTCGGTTTCGCCAATTGGTATCAGAGCCCAATTCCTTTGGTGTAAGCCTAATAGCTTGAAGGAGATATGGTTGAGTCATGGACTGCCAAAGTGTATCTGTGTTGAATGCAAAAACTTTCATGAATGGAGAGATAAGGTTAAAACACATTTAATGGATTTTGGATCTGGGGTATGGAAGCTTGTATGTGATGGTTATTGCAAAGAATCTCCCTCTTTTCAATAACAACAGTGGAATGCCAAGGAAAAATACGTAATGTATAACAATCTTCATAAAAAGGATCTTGATACAGTAATATATTTAAATCCTGCAAAATAAATCTGGAATAGATTGCATCTCATGCATAAAGGTGACACCAGTGGCTACACTGTCAAGAAGGAGAAGATAAACAAGAAGAAGAAAAAACCATTTCAAAAGGAAAAGGTTCAGTCAAATGAGGTCTCTTCTAGTATGAACGGACATGATTTCCATGAAGAAAAGACAGTTGAAGAATAAACTAAACTTGACATTGTCTTGACTGAAATAGAAATACTGAAGAATGAAAACAAAGATATGAAGAAATTGGTGCAGATTTGTGATGAGAGAGAGCATAAGTACAAGGAGGAAATTTTTGGTTTGAAGACACAACTTGAATAAGAAAGGAGAATAGAAGGGATGATTAATAACTAGTTAAAGGAGAAATATATACAAAGTGAAAGACTAGAGTCTGAGAATTTTTCAGCTAGAGGGAAATTAGATGAAAAGAACAGGTTGTGTAAGTAGCTAGAAGAGGAGGTTTCCTCCATGAAGAACCCAGAAAAAGGACCTAGAGAAGTAGAAGCCATAAACAACATGATTTGTAAAGAAACAAACAAAAACAAGCAGTTGCATAAAGAGACAAAGAATGAGATGAAGAAACAGTCATATGCAAAAAGTTGATTTGCTCTTGGAGATAAATTGAACAAATTTGTAAGATCTCAAAGGAGGGTTTCCTTTTCTCCCTTGAAATATATCACGTGTTTTTCTTGCCAATAAACCTGGACATGTTGCAGCACAATGTAAGATATATCAAATCAAGTTTAACCAACAAAAGATGCAGAAAATGAGAAGACTCCCTCAAGCAAACAAACAGAAAGGACAATCTTTCACTAAGTACACAAATCATTTCCATGGTTACTGGTGTTTGTGCAATGAATTTGGACATAAACTTATTGAATGTTAACTATATGAAAAAAGGGGTATAAAAATCCATAAACGAGCTCAACCATACCTTCGTAAAATAAGATGTTATTTATGTCACAACCTTGGACACAAATCCAATGAATGCAGGCTTCCATATGCATTAAAGAAATCTAGACATATGATGGAATCCAAACAAAATAGACAAATTCATGAATAAAAAAGAAATGAAAACAGTATAAGGAAACCCAATAAAGTGTGGAAGAGGAAGAAAAAGGAGCATCATGTTACTTCAATAACATAATGAAGCCACCATGGTTTCAGGGGGAGATTTTTTAGGAAGAAAGGAAATCATCCACCCAATGTTAGAAGAGAAGCAACATCCTAGGGGGGGAGAGAAGCCCATATAATTTCGTGAGATGATCACGGATGTGGTGAGATCAAATTTGTGTATGAGATCACACTGATATGGGGAACATGAAGCAGAAAAAACATATACAAATAGAGGCAACAATTACATATACATGATACAAGTGAGAAATCCATAGGGGGAGTGGAAATATAATGAGAACAGATTTGTTGCATTATGCGTTTTTGAGATGCCTTGATTGTCAAGCTAGAAATAAAAAGAGCAAGTTCTATTTGCAGTTTCTCGTGTAACTTCAAAGGCTAGTCCATAAATCAATCAATAGTTAAATGGAAAAAATAAAGTATGGCTAATAGATCTCCTTCTCTAGATGAGAAAATAAAAACAAAGGAAGATATATGTGGTTTCATTCACTATAGCACTTACCACTGGCTTCTGACAGAAGTTAAACAAAAAAAAAAGGAAAAAAAAAGGAGCTTTTAATGGGTTAAAGACTGGCGCTTTAGATCACAATGATACGTTTGCAATTCCATTTGAAAATTTAGGTCTACAGGAAAATGCAGTACTTATTGATCCGACATGATGAAAGTACCGGGACAAATAAACTAGAAGAATCAACAATAGAATGTAGAGAAGAAAAAAAAAATACATATTTGTACTCTATTTTTAAGGTTCATGGATGTAGCCACATCAATGTTTTTTTTTTTTTCACTTTATTGTAGCATTGCGATAAATTTCTGCAGTCCTATACTTTTTAAAAAATCACTGCTTAGTCTCTTCATGCCCAGATGCAACAGAGAGTCCATGTGTATTCACTGATTTTCTAAACAATCTAATGTGGTTTATGGTGATGTGGTTCTACCTAACCTTTATGAGAAGTCCCACATTTCCCAGGACAAAAATGTCTGGTTCAATATGCCACAACCCTTGATATTGATGAATATGCCAGAAGTACGGAGCAACGAACAAGAAATAATTTAAAAATAAATAAATTAGCTACTTCAGGTTTTTTTGAGGAATGGCGGCCTCAACATAAACAACCAACTCAAGATGAGGAATTTTCCTTGCATACTGGTGAGAGTGAAGAGACTCTTTCTGAAGGTAAAATCACATAAGAAACTATCTAACTTGTCCAACATAATCTTGCAGTATGTGATCAAGATTAACAGGAATGATTATGAAGGAAGAAATTTATGAGATCTTGTTTCAATAGAAAATATCACTGAAGGTAGCATCCTTACCTGTCTGCTAAATCCATTCATAATGCAAGCAGATCAGAGAGGTAGAGATGTCAGTGTCGTGTTATACCTGTGATTAGGAAAAATTAGAATTATTGAATTGAAACGTTACATTATGTACAGTGGACCTGCACTACGTGGCATGCAGACCTACACTACGAATGTGTTTTGGTAGAATATAATATTACATGGATGCATTTTGAAAAAAAAGTAGCATCATAATTAATAGCATGCGTTAGGGAATCAAACCCGAATACCAACTCATGCCAGATCAGATCATCACTGGACTATCGAAGGACCTTCTGCCAAATTTATCTCTACTTTTTCAGAAAGAAAAGAACACTGCATTTTATTAGATATAAAGAAAATAGTTCATCACTACAAATGGATAGGCCATAGCCCATCAACTCAAGATCCATATCATAGAACTATATCGAATAGCTTAGCATAGAAATAACCATGGGAAATGTTCATATGTCCCATATGATCATTGGAGGAATGGTAAAACCCCATAGCCCCACTACATATACAGAGATATCTAAATAAAACTAAAAACATTCTCAATCCATAGGCCCGAAAGCAGAAAAAAGATAATAGATAGGCCATCAAAAAGAGAAGGTAAATCCGGGCACAACCAACACCCGGGAGAACAAAAAAAAATAGGCTTGCTTGGATAACAGATCGGATTGGACAGGCCCGCTGTAGGATGAAGTCTGCAACCATATGGCACAAAATTGCAAAAGAGATTATTCAGGCTCGCTTGTATCCTGGACAGGCTCGCTTGATGAAAAAATGGGAAAGAAAGAAAGACAAATAGAAACTGTTGGAAGGAGCAGGCGAAAGTCTACATCCATAGCATTCGAAACACTGTATTCAGGCTCACTTGCACATGGACAGGCTTGCTTGTTATATACATAAGAGGAAAAAAAAAGACCAAAAAAATCACATCACATAATCAAGGAATGGGAATTTTGTTATTCCATATAATAGATCCCTCAGAATACTGAGCAACATTAAGAATACCCCTTTCCATACCAATACCCTGTTTGGATAATATATCAGCTCTAGAATTGTTCTCCCTGTATATGTGTAGTACAGGGGGAGAATCTAACTTAATCCATAAGTCTCTGGCTCGCATAAGCCAACCAAAAACTCTGGGCTAAGAGAGGGTAGATCTCCCCATGATGGCATCAACAATGATTTTGGAGTCCCCATAGAAATGCACCCCAACCAGCCCTAGATTGATAGTAGCCCACAATCCACTCCATAGAGCCAATAATTCTGCCATGTTGTTTGTGCCCATGCCACCATTCCACCAGATATGAATACTTTCAGATTGGGAGAGATTGATCCACACACCACACCCCATAACCGCATCCAAACAAGCACCATCAAAATAAATAGCAGGAAGAACAATGGGGTGAGGCCAAAAACGCTTGGAGCCATCAGAAATAACCCTTTTGTTGGAACCTCTGAAAATTATCCATTTCGTAATAGCATCATAAATGTGATTGGTGGAAATATATCTGTCTTCAAAAATTGTCCTTTCCTAGCTTGCCAGATTTCCCAAATTAAGAAGAAAGGAAGAGACTGAAAAGCACCATCCAGAAGCTCCCATTTCTAAACCGCATCCAAGAAATTTGTCGGAAACCATCCATCATTGAAATGGAAAGGTGTGAAAAGTTCCCATATGCGCCCAACAAATGGGCAAGTAAAAAATAAGTGCTTCATTGATTCGCAGTCAATTAGACAATGGACACATCTACTTGGACCAAATACACCCCGTCTGTTTAAACCCTCCCATGAAAGAATCTTGTTCTTCCATACTAGCCAGCCAAATAGCAGAATTTTGGTAGGTATCTCCCTATGCCAAAAACATTCAAAACCAGAATCAGTAAGGTCAAGAAAAGAAAATATGTTAATGTTGAAATAAATGTTCTTGACCATAGGAGCCTCTTTTTTGTACTTGCCGGCCCAGATAATCTTATCACCCCCCTGTGAATAGCATAGACTAGCCAATTGAATATTTGCAATGAAATTATTCCATTCCCCAACGTCCAGAGCAGAAAGACCCATCTGTGCTGCAGTTTTAAACACCAGAGCATTTTGATCCCAGCATAGAATGGCCTGGGAAAGGTAAAAGATGCCCTTGTGAGTCAGCCTATGACTCAGCCCAGGAGATAAACTCAGACAGTCGGACATGCCAGTAATTTTATCCCCATGAATGAGAATATTTTGACCATTTCCAAAGTGACACGCCAGTCCATCCCCATGAATGAGAATATTTTGACCATTTCCAAAGTGACACGCCAGTCCATCCCCATGAATGAGAATATTTTGACCATTTCCAAAGTGACACGCCAGTCCATCAACGAAAATGTGTGAAATCTTCCTGAAACTACTCCATATTGCCGACATGGACATCGGAAAAATAAATTTCTTACCATATAAGTGACGCATGGGGTCTCTCGAAGTATATTTGCATACTACAATTTTGGACCAAATCCCATCATGATTTAAGGCCTGCCATAGAGACTTCGTGAGAAGAGCCGAATTGAAAGCCCTGGTATTTATAATCCCCCATCCACCCAAACTCTTTGGACAAAATAGAATCTCCAATTTGCACAAATGATACTTCTTTGTCATACAAACACCGCCCCATAAAAAATGTGCAATGAGTGAATTGATCTGTGAGATTATGCTCTCAGGAATATAGAACAAGTGTCCCCAGTATACATTATATTGAGCCAGAATCGCCTGGAGGAGAACATATCAGCCTCCAAGGGACAACCACTTATGTGTCCATTTTGAAATCTTGAGTTTAAATTTATCAATAAGCCATGCCTAATCCTTAATATAATACTTGCAGGGTTTGATTCTAAAGCCAAGATACATGAAGCCATCAATCGCCCTACATACTTTTACTCCCAAGAAGTCAACAATAAAAGAAATTTCATCTTCATCCCCAAATTCAGAGATAAGAAAAGACTTTTCCTTGTTGATATACAATCCAAAGGCAGCAACAAAATGAGTTAGCATATAGTGAACATAGAACCAATGGTTCCTCTGCAGCACACCAAAAATGAGCAAATCATCAACAAAAAGGGAATCTGATACACTTACAGAACTTGAGAAAGAGAATCCATATATGAACCCCGCCGATGAAGACATCTTCATGAAATGACTGAATCCATCCATAATAAGAATGAAAATCAGAGGCGATAACACACATCCTTGATGAAGACCTCGCTCAGCATTGAAAAAAGGGGTCGGCAAACCATTAATAATGACAACATATTTAACAGAGGAGATGCATCCCATAAGCTATCGAATGGAGGCAATAGGAATGCCAATCTTCATAAGCATCAGACGAATAAAAGACCAATCTGCGCAGTCATAAGATTTTAGGAGGTCAACTTTGAAAATAAGTCCATCTTTTTTCTTGATATGCATGGAATGCATCACCTCTTGCACAATGGCAATAGCATCATGTATTGACCACCCCTCAAGAAAACCATATTGCTCTGGCGAAATTGAAGTAGAGAGCGTCTTCCGGATCCGATTAGCGACGATTTTAGATGTTATTTTGTAAACCACATTGAAAGTGCAATAGGTCTGAAATCTAAAAAGGATCAAGGATCGGAGGACTTTGGAATCAGAGCCAGAAAGGTAGAATTCATGTTGGAAGGAATGTGACCCATGATCTGCCCCTGTTTCACAATGGTGACAAGCTCATCCGCCATAATATCTATGAAATGAATGCAAAACTCCACCAGCCACCCATCCGGGCCCAGGCATTTATCACTGGCAAAGCTCTTTAGAGTCATAGTAATCTCATCTTTTGTGATAGCCACATCGAGAGAGTTGATCGCCTCCTGTGATAGTAGGAGAAATTCTGTGGTTATATGATATTCGTACAAACTAGAATACCAAGTCATATCAGATCATCACTAGACTATCGAAGGACCTTCTACCAAATTTATCTCTAATATGTGTTACATGAAGTAGGAGAAGATTTTGTGGTTATAGGATATTCATATGATATCAATAAACAACCTATCTTTGAAAGGAATAAAAAAACAAATCACCAGAAAAAGAATTGAGGATATGCAGTATCATCATTTCAAAACCAATTTTTGACGTTTTGTTTCTCGTAGATGATTGATTTTGTCACCTGCAAGCGGGAATTCTGATCAACAGTTGAAAGAGGGGGTCGATCTCACACAAAATCGTGATGAGGAATCGATAGAAAATATCTCTGTTGACCATCTGCATGGGGGAATAATCGTTATGACTAAAGGCCCAATGGAAATACTGATCCTGGAGGAAAAGAGGATCAAAGGCGTTACGACTGAAGGAGCAATGGGGCAATAATTGATTCACCACGAGGAATGTTGGAATTTCTAAGAATTCTAGAATAGAACACAAAGAGAATTATACTCTCCTTCTTAACACAGAGAAATAATAAATTTGCTTGCTGGAGACAAAGTTTGCACACTTTGAAAATTCTCTATTTCATAAACAAAAAAAACTATTACAAAACTTCCTCATGCAGAGGGATTACAATATGGACTGATGTAAAACACAGTTCCAAAAAAAACTTAGACTCTGTCTTTGTTACAGAGGAAATACTCTGTCTCTCTTACAAAATATCCTGTGGGCTCACACACGGCAAAATACAACAACACTTACTTTTTCATTACATGAAACAATGTAATACAACCCTTTTTATATGGCGCGACGTTTTAAAACTAAAAACAAATTACAAAGGAAAATGCTTATCGGAACATAAAAATTGACAAAGGCGCGACGTATGAGTGGGGACCACATCGCAGTCGGCGATCGGCGATCAGCGATCCAAAAGTGTAGCAGAAATACAACATTGCGATTGGCGAAATGACAAACTTGCGATTGCGCTAATCGCATCAGCGGAAAACATAAGTGTGAAATGGCTTGACAATATACATTGCGATATTGCGATTGCCATTGATCGCATCGCAAATAAACAAATGTGACTTCGGTATGGGCGGAAGGTGATATGTGACTTGCGATTGTGATTGCACGATTGCGCCAATCACATCGCAAATTTTCAATGGAACAAACATATGGTGGAAAACATACTTTGCAACTTGCGATTGTGATTGCGATTGTGGTGGGACCACATCGCATCGCATTGCACCTTTTCAATTGGTGATTACATAAGGCGGAACACTTGGTGAATGAAATTGCAATTTGCGATTGCGATCGCATCGCATCGCGACTTATCAATCGGAACAAAACTTAATGGATGGCGGAACATGACACTTGTGATTTGCAATTGCGATTGTGGTGGGACCACATCACATCGCATCGCAAACTTCCATATCAACAAGACACTTAAACACATCGCTTGCGATTTTGCGATTGTGATTCATAAAAGGGACTAGTGGGGACCACCATGACTTGTCCCATTCAAAACTTAGAAAAAGACTTGGCCACGTTCAAAAACGAAAAAATCTGTTTTCTTTCAAAAAGACTGAAAGGGCTTTAAACCCGAATTGACTGTGCATACAAATAGAAAGCGGCTGTTCTTGAAAACATGAAAACAAAAATGGAAAGTGGCTGTATGCAGACAGTGAATCGCTCCTGTACTGCTTCACTTGCGGATGTACTGATCTGTAGTTGAAAGTAACATTTCAACACTCCCCTTTAATTTCAACTGCTGGGTTATCAGTCATACCCAAACATTTCCTTAAAAATTCAAAACTCTTTTGTCTCAATGGCTTGGTCAGAATGTCTGCAAACTGCTCCTCTGTTCTACAATGCTGTAAAACAATTTCTCCATTGTTCACCAATTCTCTGATGTAGTGAAACTTTGTGTCAATGTGTTTCGTTCTCTTATGAAACAAAGAATTCTTTGATAATGCAATAGCTGAGCTATTGTCACAATAAATCACTGTTCCTTTTGCTTTCTCTTGGCATAAACTTCTCAACATCCTCCTCATCCAAACTGCTTGACATGCTGCTGCTGTAGCTGCCACATATTCTGCCTCTGATGTAGATAGTGCTACAATAGGATGTTTCTTAGAAGCCCATGAAATGGCTCCTAAACCCATGTGAAAAACATAACCAGAAGTACTTTTCTGGTCATCTACACTTCCAGCTCAATCACTGTTAGTGTATCCAATTAAATATGAACTTTTTGAAGTAGTATACAAAATACCATATCTCTTAGTTCCTTTTAAATACCTCAGAATTCTCTTCGCTGCCTGCCAAGGTGCTTCTTTTGGCCTCCCCATGAATCTGGAAATCAAACTCATAGCATGCATTATATCAGGCCTAGTTGCAGTCAAATACATGAGGCTGCCAACTATGCTCTTGTACAAAATTGGATCAAAATCCTTGCTGCTGTCCTCTTTGCTGAGTTTTAATCCCATCACTGTGGGAGTTATTGCTGCCTTGCAATCCTGCATGTTAAATCTCTCCAACACTTCATTAACATACTTTTCTTGAGAAATAAAAATTTTATTTTCCTCCTGCTTTACTTCTATTCCTAAGAAGTATTTCAGCAGACCCATATCTGTCATTTCAAATTCATCTTTCATGACCTTTTTAAAATTTTCAACAAGGTAATCATCATTACCTATAAGGATCACATCATCAACATATAACACAACAATTAGCATTTTACCATCTTTTTCTTTAATGTATAGGGTGGGTTCTCCCTCACATTTTTCAAATCCATTTTCCAGTAGATAGGAATCTATCCTACTGTACCATGCTCTTGGTGCTTGTTTTAGCCCATAAAGATCTTTCTTCAATCTACACGCTTTGTGCTCTTGGCCTTTCTTTTCATAGCCTAGAGGTTGTTCAATGTAAACCTCTTCTATTAACACTCCATTTAGGAATGCTAACTTCACATCCATTTGGTAAACTTTCCACTTGTTTTGTGCTGCTATAGATAGCACTGCTCTCATGGTTTTCATTCTTGCAACCGATGTGAAAGTTTCCTCATAATCTCTCCCATGCTGCTGCTTATACCCTTTGACAACAAGTCTGGCCTTATGTCTCTCAATTTTACCTTCAGCATTACTTTTGGTCTTGTAGACCCATTTAACTCCAATAACTTCCTTACCTTTTGGGAGTTCAACCAAATCCCATGTTTTGTTTATCTCTGTGGCATTAATCTCCTCATCCATAGCTTCTATCCATTTCCTATCTTTAATAGCTTCCTCAAAATGAATAGGATCATCAACATGACAATACAAAGCAAACAAAGAATTCATACATTCATTTGCTGCCTCTTGCTCATAAATGCCATTTAAATTTCTGAACTTTGTTCCTCTTTCATTTGGTGTATGAGTGCTTGAAGTAGCACTCAAATCTCCTCCTTGTGGTGTGCTTGGAGAAGAACTTTCATTTCTCCTCAAGGGTGTTCCTTGTTGTCCTTGTGTTGGTGCTGCATTTGAGGGATGTATTTCAGCCATCTCTTCATCATCTTCATCATGAGACAAACAGTTTTTACATTCATTGTTTTCTCTATGCTTCCATCCCAAGCTTCCTCTTCAATTAACTAAACATCTCTGCTCACAACAAACTTCTTGGTGGATGGGTTATACAACCTATAAGATTTGGATTCCTCACTGTATCTAATAAAAATACATTTCCCCCCCTTGCTGTCCAACTTCTTCCTTAGCTGATCTGGAATGTGTGCATAAGCCACACATCCAAAAACTTTCATGTGGGTGACTCCTTGTTTTGTCCCACTCCATGCTTCTTCCGGAACTTTGTTCATGACTACTTTTGTAGGGAATCTATTCAAGATATATGCTACACAATGTACAGCTTCAACCCAATAATCATTTGGCAAGTGTTTTGCCTTTAGCATACTCCTTAGCATATCCATGATTGTTCTATTCTTTCTTTCGGCAACTCCATTTTGCTGCAGAGTGTACCTTGCTGTAAATTGCTTGTGAATGCCATTTTCTCTGCAAAAACGCACAAATTCTTTGGAGATATACTCACCTCCTCTATTAGTCCTTAGGACTTTGATATGCAACCCACTTTGGTTCTCCACAAGTGCTTTGAAATTGCAGAATCTTTCAAACACTTCACTTTTGTTTTTCAAAAAGTAAACTCAAGTTTTTCTAGTAAAATCATATATAAAAGTTAACATATAGTGACTGCTTGCAAGTGATGGTGTTTGCATTGGTCCACATAAATCTGAGTGGACAATTTCTAAGGGTGCCTTTGGCCTTATGCTTTTCCCAGATGGAAAACTTTCTCTGTGTTGTTTCCCCAAGATACAACCTTCACATAGGCTGTCCAGCTTCTCAATCAATGGCAAACCTCTTACCATTCCTTTTCTGTTCAACAAGTTAAGACCTCCAAAGTTGAGATGTCCAAATCTCAAGTGCCACAACCAATTCTCATCTTTTGCTTCTCTTTGGAAAGCCTCTTGTGTCACTGCTACCATTTCTTCTCCATTCTTCAAATCTGCTCTCATCCTGAGAGGGAACATTCTGTTCCTTGTCATCTTCACTTCAGCAATACATTGTTTGCTTGGTGGTTTATCCATGATGGTGCATACATCATCTTCAAAGAAAACATTGTACCCCTTTTGAACAAGCTGTCCAATACTTAAGAGGTTACATTTCATTCTAGGAACATAATAAATATCTGCTATGGATTTCTTTTCTCCTTTCCTTGTTAAGACATTTACATCTCCTTTTCCCATAACAGATACTTTACTATCTGTCCCTAATGTGACTTGTGACTTCACATTCTCATCTAACATAGAAAACATGGCTATGTTTCCTGTCATATGGTTACTGCAACCTGAGTCTAGAAACCATAAATCTTCACTCTTTTCCTCAGCCATATTACAAGCTAAAAACAATTTATCTTGGCTGATATTTTCTCTAGTGAAATTTGCACTAGTTTTATTAGCCATATCATGTTGCTTCTTCCTACATTCATTCGCATAATGCCCATATTTTTTACAATAATGACATTGGACATTGGATTTATCATACCTTTGTCCATGGGCATGTTGTTGTCCACCTTGCTAGCTGCTACCTCGGCTTTGGTTCTGATTTGGATTGCTGATCCTTCCTTGAGCATTTGCTGGACTGTTTCTTCCACCTCTGTTTTGGCTTCTGCCTCTTCCTCTCTTGTTTCCTCTGCCTTGACCTCTTCCTCTTCCAAAGGACATCTGGGTCTTAAAGGCATGCTCCAAAGATGAGTTTTCATTTCTACCCAATCTCTGCTCATGTGTCATCAGTGATGCATGTAGCTCATCAACTGAAAAGTTTGTGAGATCCTTTGTCTCTTCTATGGTGGTGACTATCACATCAAACCTTGAGGGTAGGCTTCTCAATAGTTTCTCCACAATCTTTCTTTCCTCAAGTGTCTCTCCATGAGACCTTATCTGTATGAACATTCCAATCACATGTGTAAAGAATGAGTCAATGTTATCTGACTCCTTCATGCAGAGAGTCTCAAAATCTCTCCTCAGCAACTGTAGTTTTGTTGTCTTCACTTTCTCCATGCCTTGATAGGCTATCTTGAGAGTTTCCCATACTTCTTTGGATCTCTTAGCTACTGCTATCCTTGGAAACACACTCTCATGCACTGCTTGATGCAAATAGAAGAGGGCTTTTGAGTCCTTCTTCTTGTTGCTCTTCAACAAGTCATTCTCTGCCTGTGTTAAGGCAATAAACTTATTTTCATTTGCTGGTTCTTCAAAACCATCCTCAACAAGTTCCCATAAGTCTTGAGAGGAAAACATGGCTCTCATAGTTATTTCCCAATCATCATAGTTTTTCCCATTAAATTGTGGGAGCTGAGCATTACCAATACTCATGCTAGTGCTGGATCCAGCTATACTTGCACTCTAACTATGCTTCAAATACTTGACTGTGTTTTTAAAACAAACTGACTGTCTTCAATAGTAACACAAAAATCTGTCTTGAGAAATACCTTGGATTCTTTTGACTGAGCCTTCACTCTGCTGGAGAAGCTGCTGCAACAAAGAAATCCTTTTTTCAGCTTCTTTGACATCTTCAAAGAGCCTGGAATAGCTTTGATAGCATGTTGGAATTTCTGAGAATTCCAGAACAGAACATAGAGAGAATGATACTCTCCTTCTTAACACAGAGAAATAATAAATTTTCTTACTAAAGACAGAGTTTGCACACTTTGAAAATTCTCTATTTCATAAACAAAAAAAACTATTACAAAGCTTCCTCACGCAGAGGGATTACAAAATGGACTGCTGCAAAAAACAGTTACAAAAAAAACTTAGACTCTGTCTCTGTTACAGAGGAAATACTCTGTCTCTCTTACAAAATAGCCTGCGGGCTCACACACAAAAAAATACAACAACACTTACTTTTTCATTACATGAAACAATGTAATACAACCCTTTTTATATGGAGCGACATTTTAAAACTAAAAACAAATTACAAAGGAAAATTCTTATCAGAACATAAAACTTAACAAAGGCGCGACGTACGAGTGGGGACCACATCGCAGTCGGCAATTGGCGATCGGTGATCCAAAAGTGTAGCGGAAATATAACATTGCGATTGAGTGATTGCGATTGGTGAAATGAAAAACTTGCGATTGCACTAATCGCATCAGCGGAAAACATAAGTGCGGAATGTCTTGACAATATACATTGCCATATTGCGATTGTGATTGATCGCATCGTAAATAAACAAATGTGACTTCGGTATGGACGGAAGGCGATATGTGACTTGTGATTCCGATTGCGCCAATCACATCGCAACTTTTCAATGGAACAAACATATGGCGGAAAACATACTTTGCAACTTGCGATTGTGGTGGGACCACATCGCATCGCATCACACCTTTTCAATCGGCGATTACATAAGGCGGAACACTTGGTGAATGTGATTGCGATTTGTGATTGCGATCACATCGCATCGCGCCTTATCAATCAGAACAAAACTTAACGGATGGCGGAACATGACACTTGCGATTTGCGATTGCGATTGTGGTCGGGCCAAATCGCATTGCATCGCAAACTTCCATATCAACAAGACACTTAAACACATCGCTTGCGATTTTGTGATTGCGATTCATGAAAGGGACTGGTGGGGACCACCATGACTTGTCCCATTCAAAACTTAGAAAAAGACTTGGCCACGTTCAAAAACGAAAAACTCTGTTTTCTTTCAAAAAGACTGAAAGGGCTTTTAAACCCGAATTGACTGTGCATACAAATAGAAAGCAGCTGTTCTTGAAAACATGAAAACAAAAGTGGAAAGCGGCTATATGCAGACAGTGAATTTCTCCTGTACTGCTTCACCTGCGGATGTACTGATCTGTAGTTGAAAGTAACATTTCAACAAGGAAAAGAGGAAGGTGACTATGCTTGGGAATAAGTAGTTGTCGCAGAAGTACAAGAAATCTAACAAGCTTTCCAAAGGTAAAAACCACATGTGGGCATATCATGGTTGTTAGGAACTTTCTGATTATTGTGAGGCTTTTTCTCAACATTTCAAATCCATATCTTATTATTATTGGTTCTATACAATACAGAGGAGGCAAAATAAATAGTGTAGATGCCCTGTTGTATTGTTGCACCATGCACGTCCACTTGCCCATCTTTGAATTGTGCCTTTCCTATATCAAATAAATTCAACAAATAGGCATGTGGGTAGGAAGCCTCTCGTTTATGCTCAACATATAGTATTCATATTTGTTTCTCTATTGAGTAGTTGTTTGGCTTTTCTATTGTGAGATTGGAGTGCTTGGAAAAATGATATGGAGTTGATCTTCTTAGCTGGGTCCAGATATCTTTGAAGCCTTGCAGAAAGGGAGTTGAAACGAGCCCCAAACTAGTGTGGGATCTCTCAGCTCCAGCGGCATTCTCCTTTGACCGTAGAAGTACTACATTAGCTCTGGTCTCGGTATAAGTCTGCAACAGTGTTGAGAATGCACTCAAACCTGTGGTGAGGTCTGTGGTTACAGTATTAGCATCTTGTTGTCATATCAGTTTCGAGTAACGAATGCGTCGTGTATATAATGGTCTCGGTACAAAGTATATTAGATGCTCCACTATTAAACGAATCTCAAAACGTCAATATGGCATGATAGAAATTTTTGGTTTGTTTTCTGGGAAATGAGATGAGTTGTTGCTATATTATTATCGTTCTCCTTCAGAAGTGTTATTATTATTATTAATTTTCTACCACTATATTATTATGTGATGTTTGAAGGTATGAGCCAGCAGGTAATGAAAGTCCATGGTGTAAGTTCTCTCTTATGCCATTTGCCTCAGATAATTATTGAGACTGGTACTCCAATTGTGATAGTGTTGCCTCAAAATAAACACTCAAGCATGCAATATCTTTAAGATAAAAATCAGGGTCAAACAATGATATTATACTTCCCCAATGAACATCTTCCATGTTGGTGGTATTCATTTCTTTCACATCCAATTGCCTGCAAGTGACTCAAAGATTTCATTGTCTCCGTAAGTGGCAACTCCTCGAATTTTAGGCAACCTGTAAAGAACATCGCTTGAAGTTTTTAAATCCATGGAGCTCTTCTATTATCATAAAATTATAACAATGCTCAAATGATAATTGTATGATTGTATTTGGAAATGTTGCAACCATGACCAAATCAGTACAGTTAACGAAACTCAGAGATCAAAGGGTGAAGCAAACACCCTCATGAAATGATTTTTTTTTTGTCAATTTGGTAGGACCTTGTTATTTTCTTTTTATCATCAGAAAGCAGGTTACATTAGATATTAAGTTAGTGGCCTCACGCTGCCCTAAGGAAACCAGGTCTGTTGGCCACCTTAATGCATTGAAAGCCATCCAAAATTGATAATGTTTCATTCTTCTACTTGCTGCACTGGCCAGTTCAAAGGGTGAAGAAAACACCCTCATGAAATGATACCTCAAATATCCCTGTTGACTTAAACCGTAACTGTCAGAGCCGTGGATTATGTAGTCGTCTAAATGAGTAAAAGGCAGTTCGTATATCAACGGAAAACCAGATATATTCAACTGAGTCCACAGTGCAAGCAAGGCTGGAAAATATTTCAATGCCCCACACTCTTTGTGTTGAACGATGGATGTTTGTGCTAAAATAATATCTCATCATAAATCGTTATATTTGGTGTAATGATTTGGTTACCTCTCCACCGCAAATTTCGATAAACCATGTATTTCTTTATAATACATTATTTCTTTGTAATGCTATGAGATATATATTATAAAGAATGTTTCTCTTGCTCCATCCTTCTCACGTTTCATAGTCTTCATTACTGATGTATGTCACATGTTGATATATAAAACGTTGACTGCTCTCCTAAATAGTCTAGAATAACCCCCTAGACATGTTGTCTTCATATTTATTAATGACATAATGACAGAAGAAGAAACAAATACAAAAGATTGCTGGAGAGCACAAACTGTGAATTATTTTATTATGAGCAATCTATATATACATGCATATAAACAGTTACATAGAGACAGTTTGAACCAACTAAAAACTAATTTCTAAAACTGATTTCTAAACTAACACTTAGTGGAAAGATTAAATCTTTTAACACTCCCTCTTAATCTTGAGGGTTACAAAATTTGAGAACAATATCACCATTTTTGACGAGTGCACGAATCAAGTGAAAACGAGTGTCGATATGTTTTCTCTTTTGATGAAAGACATTTTTCTTCGACAAGGAAATAGCAGAAGTGTTGTCACAAAGGATTGAAATAGGTTCATTTTCTGTATATCCAAAGTCAGAGAGAAGTCTCTTTAGCCAAATTTCTTGACATGATGCTGAATTTGCTGCAAGGTACTCGGCCTCTGTTGAAGATAGCGCAACTATGGGCTACTTTTTGGATGACCACGAGATCAAGTTTCTACCAAATAGAAAAGCATAGCCAGAAGTGCTTTTCCAATCATCAATACAACTTGCATAATCACTATCTATATAACCAACAAGCTTACTGTCTACAGAGGCTACATACGATAAAACATAAGTAGATGTACCTACAATGTATCGTAACACCCTTTTCCCAACCTTCCAATGACAGTCTTTAGGAGATTCCATAAACCTAGAAATATAACTAGCTACAAATGCTATATCAGGTCTAGTAGCCGTAAGATACATAATACTACCGGCAAGTTGCTTATACAAAGTTGCATTAAAAATAGTACCCACATCATCTTTACTCAACTTTGTACCAACTTCAATAGGAGTATCCACCAGTTTACACCTGTCCATCTTAAAAATTTTCAAAATGCTAGTAGCATACTTCTGTTGACTCATAAGCATACCATATTGTGTTTGTTTCACTTCGATACCTAAGAAGTATCTCATTAATCCAAGATCTGTCATTTCAAATTCATTTTTCATTGCAGCTTTAAATTCATCTAACTGCATGTTAACTATATAAATTATGTCATCAACATAAAGACACAGTATCAAAATATTACCTTGATGATCATTCTTGATATACAAAGTGGGCTCATGGTCTCTTCTTTTGAAGCCATTATTCAGCAAGTAATGGTCTATTCGGCTGTACCAAGCTTGGAGCTTGCTTCAAGCCATATAATGCTTTCTTCAACCTGTACACCTTATATTCTTGATTTTTTATTTTGAAACCAGGTGGCTGATCAACATACACTTCTTCATTCAAAACACCATTCAAAAATGCAGACTTTACATCCATTTGGTAAATCGGCCACTTGTTTTGTGCTGCAACTAGCTAATACAAATCGAACAGTATCAATTCTTGCTACAGGTGCAAATGTTTCACCATAATCTATGCTAGGTTGCTGTGAAAAATCTTTCGCAACTAATCTTGCTTTGTGCTTATCAACTTCACCTCTCTCATTTTTTTTTTTAAAACCCATTTGACACCTATAGAGTTTTTATCATCAGGTAGATCAACCAAATCCCAAGTTTGATTTCTTTCAATAGCATCGATTTCATTATTCATCGCATTTACCCATTCTTTGTCCTTTATAGCCTCTTCAAAACAAGTAGGTTGAAATGAAAGAAATGCAAAATACAATATCATCAACATCATTTTATGCATAAATATCACTTAAGTTTCTAATTTTAGGATTATTAGAATCAGACTCAAAATATGATGAACTGCTCCTGCTTGATGAACTACTACTGGTTTTGTCTTGAACCTATAATCTTGGAGTGCTTGTTGCAGGTGCTTGATGTTCGTCTAATAGAATAAAAGGATTAGGACAAGTATTGTTCTCCATTTAATTGCAAGACTTGTCTTCCAGAAATTTCACATCTTGAATTACGACAAACTTCTTAGTTATAGGATTAAACAATCTGTATGCCTTAGATTGATCACTATATCCTATAAAAATATACTTTTCGCTCCTATCATCAAGCTTTTTTCTCAATTTTTCCGGAACATGAGCGAAAGCAACACAACCAAATACGCGAAAGTGTGAAACTGTTACCTTTTGTCCACTCCATGCTTCTTCAGGTACAAAATTTTGAACACTAGAAGTTGGCGATCTATTCAAAATATATACCGAACATGCAACTGCTTCAGCCCATAGATATTTAGACAAATTTCGTGTTTTAAGTAAGCTTCGAGCCATATTCATAATTGTTTGATTCTTTCTTTCTGCGACTCCGTTCTGCTATGGAGTATAGCTGGTTGTCGTTTGTTTTTTAATACCATGTTGTTTGCAAAAATCAATGAATTCGTTAGATTCATACTCACCTCCTTTATCAGACCTCAGAACTTTAATAAACTTGCCACTCTATTTTTCAGCCTCGACTTTGAACTCCTTAAACTTCGAAAATGTTTCTGATTTATATTTGATGAAATACACCCAAATTTTCCTGCTAAAATAATCAATGAAAGTAAGAAAATAGATACTTCCAGCAACTGATTTTTCTTGGATTGGACCACACAAATCTGTATGCACTAACTCTAGTTGTTATTTTTCTCTATTAGACGCTGAAACAAAATTATCTCGGTTATGTTTACCCATTATACAACTTGTACAGGAAGAGATATGATCTGACAAAGAAGGCAAACCTTTCACCATAGATTGTCTTTGCAACAAACTCATACTTTGGATAGGTAAATGACCATATCGCAAATGCCACAAATTAGAGTCAGTTGGCAATGAAACATTATGTGCATACAACTTCTCACTTTTCAACTGTAATTGATACAACCTGTTCTTTGTCATTGGAATCTTTGCAATAAGAGACTTATATTTATCAACAATCGTGCAAGTAGTGTTGTGAAAGCTAACATCATAACCATGTGCATCTAACTGACCAACACTCAAAAAATATTGCTTGAAATTGGGTACATAATAAATGTCATAGATATTTTTCACAACATTTTGTTTGGTTAAGACAGGCACAACACCCTTTCTTGAAGCTTTAACCTGGCGATCATCACCCAAAGAAATAGAGGAACTGAAAGATGTATCAAGATGAGAAAAGAAATCACTATGACCAGTCATATGATTACTACATCCACTTTCTACCAACCAAACATCTTTATTAGGTACTTGCACAGTCACTTGACATGCCAGAAATAAAGCATCTGATGTTTCGCATTCAGTGTTTGTGGCATTGGCTTTGTTTTTATTTAAAAAATACTGTAATTTTCGACATTCAGACCTATAATGGCCATATTTTTTTCAATAGTGACATTGAATTTTTGATTTATCTATCCACCTACGACCATGATCACTTTGAGACTACTCTGGATGTGCTTGAGTTACCTGTGATCTATCATCAGAATGAGACTTTCCTCTACCTTTTCCTCTCCTGCCACGAAAAACTCTGCCTCTACCTCTATTCATAGAAGCTTTAGATTTGAAAGCATGCTCTAAATTACTGACATCTAAATTAATTCTTGCTTCATGAGCCAACAAAGAACTAGTTAATTCTTCCACAGACAATTTTGATGATTCTCTCGACTCAAAAACAGTAACTATCATGTCGAATGTTTTAGGAAAACATCTAAGAATTTTTTCCACAATTTTTTGGTCATCAAGTTCTTCACCATTAATTCGAAGCTGATTAACAATACCCATAACTAGAGTCATGAAATAATCAATTGTTTCTGATTCAGTCATTTTAAGTGTTTCAAATTGTGTTCTGAGAGTCTGTAATTTTACCATTTTTACTTTATCATTTCCTTGATAAGAAACTTTAAGTATATCCCATATTGACTTAGCAGTCTTAGCAGCAGTGATTTTAGGAAAAATAGAGTCATCTAAGGAATTTAAGATGCACGACTTCGCTCTACCTTCTTTTTGTTTAAGTTCATCAAATTGTTTTCTTTGAGCAACAGTCATTCCAGCAATTGTATTTGTGTCAGGTTCTGTGAACCCCAACTTTACTGATTCCCAACACCCTAAGCCTTGTAAGCATGCTTGCATTTTAAGGCTCCAAAAATCCTAATTTTTTCCACTAAATAGAGGCATAGGGATTTCAAATTGACTTGTCGAGGCCATGTTTGAAGTAATAAAAAAAATGAAAACAAATCTTTTTAAAACACTTCCAAATAGATAGCATAAATAGACTTTCAATGAAGGTGATTAAAAACTATATTGTTTTTAACTCTTTTTAATTTCAACACCTTAATTTTATAAATCCCATAATTTAAGATTCACACCAACATCGAAGACATATTTCCTTTCCTTTCAACATCCTCATTCCCTTCCTTTAGCCATCCTCATTCTCTTTCTTTCAACAACCTCATTAATAGGCTAAAAAGCCAAACCAATCAACTAAAAAACCATGGCAGCCAATTACACAAATTTTTTTTAAAACTGTGAATCAAGTAAAAAAAAAACGTGGAAGCCTTCCTCAAACGCTGATTAGACAAACTATTAAAACTAATCAAGTAAAATACTTGTCAGCCGTTTTCTAACACTAATTACACAACTATAAAAACTGTGAATCATGCACCTTCGATGGTTGAACTCAATTCACGGCTTACAAATTCCTCGTTGGAGGCTCCTTCGTTCAATGATTTGGCAACTTCAAACAAAAAATACGGAACTGCAGTGAAAAAGCAGGCAGCAACAACTTCTCTTCTTGAAAATCTTCAAATGGCAACTTCAAACAACTAGTGCAAGTCTTCAACAAAAATCTGCTTCAAAAGCTTCAAACGACAGCTTCAAACAACGAGTGCAAGTATTCAACAACAAATCTCCAGCAATTTGCCTTTGCCCAAGAAGAACCCCAATGCTTTGATACCATGACAGAATGATAGAAGAAGAAACAAATACAAAAGATTGCTGGAGAGCACACACTGTGAATTATTTTATTATGAGCAATCTATGTATACATGCATATAGACAGTTACATAGAAACAATTTGAACCAACTAAAAACTAATTTCTAAATTGATTACTAAAATAACACTTAATGGAAAGATTAAGTCTTTTAACAATTACTACCAACTTTGATAAAATACCTTTCATTGTTGTTTCAAAGTGCCAAACATTTTTTTTTTCAAAAATTAAAGACGCTGAAATTGTGAGGAGACTGCATAATCTCATAATTCAAGAAAAATTGGAGGTTGAATCTGATGCATTGGAAATGATATAAAATAAATTAGATGGCTCTCTTTGAGATACATAGACAATGCTTGACCAACGTAGCTTGTTGGGACAAATAATTACGTTATCTATGTTGCATGAACTGATTGGAGTTGTTTCTCATGACAAATTGATAGATATGTTGGAGTTGACCTTATTAGCTGACACATCCAGAACGATAAAAAGGACTAGGGAGTTGATGGATTCTGGTATAGAACCAATGAGATTAATGCCTCAGCTAGAAACTCTCATCTTGTTGGTAGCTACAAGCTTGTAGATGATCTCGTTATTTCTTATGCGCTCTTGCAATGTTAACAGAGTATGAAGTGTATTTGGAGCAGGGTCTATATATCACATGGAGCATATTCATTATTCGTGTATTTTTCCAATGGAACTTTTTATATATTATTGTATAGTTTTTTTTTTATGGAGTGTTTTTTATTATGATCTTCAGCATTATAAAAGTGCAATGCACTTATTATATGGATGGTATTAATTTACTGTGTATATTCATGCAATTGCAATGATTTAGAAAGTGTTCTCCCAACAATACTTATATACCATATGTAGCAGCAGTCATTTTTGAAGCAGTATTCATCTTTGAGCAGCACTCATTAAAGTTGGAGCAGCCCCAACAAGCCATATGAAGTGGCATTCATTCAATGAAATAATGAAAAATGTTTATGCAAAACTTACAGAGCAGCAATGTTCTTTGCATGTTAGAAAACAATAATGCAATGATGGAAGCTACACTGAGAAATTTTTCTTCATGCTATAAGACATTTGTAACCCCCTAGCCATTGATGTCAAAGGGGGAGGTAATCAGAGGAAGGAAGACATTTATCAGAATGAAAGGGGGAGGAAAAATGTGTTGCCATCAATGCCAAAGGGGAAGACTGTTGAAAATATTGTCATTTATGGCAAAGGATCAGATCATGATCAACAAAGGTATAGAGGAGAAACAAGGCAAAGAAGACAAAAGTGCAGTGAAACTGGTACATTGAAGAATTTGTAATGATGTGAAATTTTTTATTAAGCTAAATTGTTGTGATGCAAAGGCAGGCAAGAATCGAAGGCAAAGGAAAAGGTGTTGCAAAGGTTGTGGTGATACGTTAATGATAAATGTTGTTATTTGATATTGGCATTAGGATGGTGCATTTAATCATTACATATGGCTGAAATTAATATTGGATGAATTATCTATTTTTGTTCTAATTTTTAAGATATGAAGAGTTTGGAAACTAATGAGTGTAAGGCAAAGATTCAAGCCTATTCACTTTATATTCCTTTGTGGAATATGTTATCACTCCACCGGATCTCTGAAGGATGAGAAGGAGACCATCAAAGGTAACCACAGACCGCTTTGACTTAGTAACTAGCCCTAATAGGTAGGAGAGGGATCTCTCCATGAGATCACAACCAAATTGACTGAATAATGAAGATTTTAGGCTAGGTATAATAGGCTCTAGAATTTGATTGATTTGGATTTGGTGCTGGATGGTAAATTAAGTTTAAGAAAGACTAGGTCAGGGCACTGAAAATCAGACTTGTAGAGATGTGATGGGGCAAGGTAGACACGCCCTTTAGCACTTTTAGGTATCTTGGTGAGTGTGAGAGATTGCTAGGGTTTCAAAAAGAGCATGGAAATCATGAATTCTTTTATATCAGAAGAAAGTGAAACACAACTGTGATAATTTCTCCAAAACAGAGCATCAAAATAATGAATTATGCTTATCAACTTAGAAATCAATCAAATTAATATATGGACATGAATATGGAAGGCATAATACATTCAAACATATGAAAACATAAGAGGCAAGACTTCTAAAACACATACCACATGAATCCCACCATAATAGCTACAACTTTGTCTATTAGTTCCTGCCAAAAATGACTGAATACACTAGTGTTCAAAGATCAATTCTACAATATCCAACCCTTGCAATGACAAAGAAAATGAAAGATATAGATCAGAAAATAATTCTCCCACCCTCAGGGGTCAAATCCATGACTTGTGGAGCTGAACCCAAGTCTTTATCCAACTAAACAAAAAGCTAGGGAAGTTATGAACAGTTTCTCCCCTTAGCAAACCAGCTAGAGAAATCCTCTCCAAGAATTAATGAGAGGTAAAGACACCTATTTAACTCTATTACCATCCCTTTTACATTCACTTTTAACCATTTACCATTTTACATTTTCCAAAGTGAAACTGTCAATTGAAAATTACATAGGATGATTATAAAATTAATTAGGGAATTTCCAGAAGTGCGGAAAATTTCTTATAAGACCTTTTTGGGTGCCTTCCCATCATCTAAATTTGAAAAGAAGAGTTGTTCTAAGTAGTTGGTCAAGTGTAGAAAACTCCAGGATGTTCAAGTAGCAAAATTGGCTTCATTAAGCCTGCTAAAATATCCTTCTCCCAAGATCCCTCCCAGAAACACAACAAATGTCTAAAATTGAGGCAAAGAGGTGATTTTTGACCTCCTTTTTGAAAATTCCTTGAAAACTGAGCCCTGAATATGAAATATGACAAAATGGGTTCTCTTAATATTTAATTAGCTTTCCAGAAAAAATATTTTTTTCCTTTTTGGAGACTTATAGCAAAAGCGCATCAAATTTCGTTGTGTTTCTGAGGAGAGAAAAAATTGTCAAAAATTCAGAATTGTTGTGTGAGGTTGTTGTGTGAATTCCTGATAAAGTGTGTCATGCAACCAAGGAGGTATCAACAATAAAAAGGACTTTTCCCCTCTCCTTTCGGTTTATTAGGATTTCTTTGAGCTTATCTTGCAACTACTTAACCTTGACATTACAAATATTGTTTCTTGTATGGTAGTGGTCCGCCATGTGCCTCAACATCTTATTGTCCTTATTGGATTTGTGAAGGAGCTTCTCTAGGTGTATGTTTACTCTGTCAAGCCAAACTTCCCTATCTTCATTGATTTCCATTACAATCCTCTCCTCAAAGGTGAGTTCCTCTACAAGAAGTGCCTCTTGTTGTTTTTCTAACTCCAATGCTCTTTTTAGGCCCCTTGTTTTTGGTCTTTTCTGAGTGGTCTAGGCCTCATCCTCATCAAACTCATCATTTCCAATCATTGCTTTACCTTTGAAATTTTTCCTTGTAGCTGCCTTCAACAAGTAAATTTCCAAAAGTACTTGTTTTTCCTTCAACTGTTTGTTCTCTTGCTCAAGGAAGGAGATAACAAACTTAGCCCTTGACAATTTATCTTGTAGCTCTATGATTTTGGCATGTTTCTCTTTGCTGACCAGGTTTAGGGTTTCCTGTTCATCTTGGGACTCCAAGTCCACCATCTCAATGTCATGGTGAAGGGCTTCTTTCTCTTGGAAAATTGTCCCCTGCTGCTTATGATATCCCTACTTTATTGATGTAGAAGGCAAGGCCCCTTCCACAATTTGTGGAGAAAACACTTGCCTATTGCCTCTCTGATAAGTTTTGATTTCTTTGTCCTTTTTTCTCTTCTTAAGTGAAAGGTGCTCCGTATGGATTGATACTCCATCTCTGCTTAGCTGCTCCTCATCCTTGTCACTTGGAGGTTTCTCCTCCCTATTTCTTGGTGATCCCACATCATGCTCTACTGAAGACAATTCTTGTTGTTGTAGTGGCTCTACCAAGTTCTCCTGAACTATCCTCTCCAAAAATTACTCCCAAGTGATCTTCTTCTCTTGCAATTGGTGAAGAATTATGATCTTAATCATACTATGGTGGAAACGACTGATTGTATCTTTTCCCTTTTCATGTATCTTCTCTGCCATCTTGGTCACACTTTGAAAAGGTAATTAGACAAGTTAAGAGATCTCACAGTTGTAAAATGCATTAGTAGTCTTATGTGGTACTGATAAAGTATTGAAAAACTTCCTTCACAAGTGAAAAACCTCATAATGGACTTCATCAATGGAGCATATTTATCTAATAAATATCTGAAAGGAAATACATGCAATGGAGCATCTTTGTAGGCTGATTTCAAATAGGGTTTGAAGTATTCATCATCAAGATTCATACCCTTGAACCAATATTCTCCATGATTTGGTATTCCAGTGGCTGTGGAGATGGATTCTAGTGTGAAAGTGAACTCTATCCCTGCTATAAAAACCTTTTCATTTTTCAAAGCAATGGAAAATAACACTGAGTTGTTCATTACATCCCACCTCTTTTACTTTTTGGAAAAATTATACACAATTGACATCTTGAAAATATTTGAGTATAAAAGGAGATGAGGTGATTTGATGGCAGTTAGAGGGCTCAAACCTCAATATGTTTCCTCCTTTATACTTCTTCCTCTCAGAGGGGGAGGTGTCAGTGTCCATGGTAGCAAGAAAACCCTAATTAAGAGGAGCAAAAACAGAGTATTTTTGCTACGTCTATGAATGAGATGGAAATATAAGTTTGGGATTACCTAAATTTTTTAGGAATTTTAGGGTGAGAGGAAATGATGTTATGAAGTAGGAAGAAGTGACCTTTTTGAATTTGTGTGAGGGGAAGGGGATGAAAAGGCCAAAACATAGGTCTAGGGTAAAAACATGGTAGAGATTAGGGTTTGAGTGGAGTTTTTGGGATAAATAGGAATTGGGTGAGGGGAAGATGTGTAAATGATTAAAATGAAGTGAATGAAGGTGCACAAAGTAAGTTCAGGGTTTTCAAACTGAAAAAAATGACCATGACACTATTTCTCCAAATTGAATTTAAAAACCCTAGCTGAGAGAGTGAAATTTTTTATGCTTTGAAAACTGATTAAGAAAGGGATGATTCTCTTTTCTTACATGATTGCAACTTGTAGATGATATTCAAAAACCTGAAAATTCCTTTCTTGCTCCAAATTTTCCTTTAGAAATACATACCCCGCCTCCTCTCTCAAATGTGCAGTGAAGTTAGCAGAAGCACAATGAAAAGCACAGCGAAAAGTGCAACGAAGTATCTAGAAGCATAGCTAGGAGAAATTTTTGCCAATGAGATATGAAAACTCCACCTTGTTTCCAATGAGAGCTTAATTTTTGTTGGGAGAAAATGAAATAATGAATATAAAACTCCTTTCTTTGGTTTTTATATCATCTTCTTCAATTTTAGTGGGGTGGCCCACCAAAATTTCATTTTGACTTTGAACTTGATCTTTTGAACTTTAAAATTTTGGTGGCTTTGGAACACTGTTTTTATTCTTGGAACCTTGAACATATATTGGTAGAACTTGAGCATTTGCAGCTATTTGGAACTCTAAAGTACTTATTACAAATTAAGAACATAAAATTAAATTTTTCTTTGAAATCAAATTTATTGATGAAATTACTTTATTGTCACTCCTTCACTTACTGGACTTTATGCATGGAATGATGATTTGATGACCCTTGGAACCCTAAAGACCTAATGGAGACTCTGGATTGAATGAAACCTTGATAAATATGACTGTAATGATGATGACAACTTATGAATGATGGTACACTCAGCTGAGAGGCGAAATAAGGCAGCAACTAGTAAAATTTTGGAAGGAGTAAAATCAGACCTAGATCTACATCCAATGACCAAATTTTTGCATGATGACCTAATGAAATGATAAAATTTTGAAAATGGGACCCTAAAAAGACACGATAAGAGTCCATTTGATCACTGGTGGCAAGATGAAAAAAATTACACTAACAGAATACAAACGACCATCAAATTATCTCTATAAAAGATGTCATTTTGGAGTGCATAGTGAAAGTTAGAGAGTGGGAGAATATGTGAGAGTTGATTGATATATTTTTCATTTAGTTACCCATTACATATGAAGCTAACCTGAAGTAGATTTGAAGGGATAAGGGGCAGAAGTAAATATGCAGGGATGTATAATTGATAACCAAGTAAATCAACATATTGTTTTCATTTTGTGTGAGGGGATTGTGATATCCTTTCAAGTTGTGTCTTGATAAAAGTTCAGTTGGAGCTGGTTGAGGTAGGAGCCTCTTGTGGGTTGTAGCCTGCAGAAAATATATGGGAGTTGGAGCTTCCTTTCATGTTGTAGCTTGCAGAAACTTGACGTAGCAGCCTCATGTAGGTTGGAGCCCATAGAAAATCAGATGTAATAAGGAGTAGGATCTTGCCTTTGCATCACAACATTAATAAAATTGTGGTTTTCTCCCTTATGGGTTTCCACTTATATTTGGTGTCCATATGCATTATTATTATGTACTGATGTGATGTATTAGTCTGCTTATTACTTGTTGTTCACATATTCAATTTGCTGGTCATTATTTCTTAAGTTTCTCATGTAATTTGTCAGTTAATAAATTTAAGGAAAATAATTTTAATGTACATTAATGGACTAAACTAATTCACCCCCTCTCAGTTTAGTCAATATTTCATCACAAAAATCTGCCACTCCTCCATGAATGCGTTAAGTTCCAGCCTCACCCTAGTTTATGTAGTTTTTCCCCCTTTGCGCAACCTAGGCAGGCTTACACACTCCTTCTAGAGCTTGTAGATATCCTGCCCTAATCTGCTGCTCAGATCCTGGAAAAATGTTGAATTCCTCGGCTAGGAATTCACTGAGGAATATTTCCCCACTATGTGTTTTTTATTTCTTCTGACGCTTCTCTGCTCCGACAACCACTTGCATAAAACTATGTCCCTCTAGCTCTGTGTGAAGGCTCTATGCAGCTCCCTTTTCCTCAGCAAAATCTCGAACCGGAATTCCTACCTCTTCGTCAACTCACTCAGAGAGAGACAACCTCGAAACTTCAGCCCTCCTGGCTAGATCTATGTAATCCCTCTGGGGATTCGATCTGTTGTTGCTGCATCAATTCGGCCTTCACTTTAGATTCATATCTACTCTTCCTGTTTCATATAAACCCCTCTGGTACCATGTGAAAATGCCTAGATCTGGCAATCTTAGGAATCCTACTTAACAAATGAGTGTACTTCTCCTATTATGTAAATTAATTTTACAAAATTAATTCAGATTTGAATTATTGAAGTAACTACTGAATTAGCCTGCACTGAATAGATACAGTAGAAATAAGTCTTCATTTTGTTAATATCAAAGAATTGAAATATGCTTACATAAATAATGGAAATAAACTAGCTCGGACGAAGGTAGATTATCTCTGAGAAGAGATGTAGCCACTACATACATCTGAACTGCGTTACAATGAGGCTCAAGGGCTATTTTCTTATTGAACAACAAAAGGAAACCCTAAACAACCAAAACCCTAACCCTAGGAGATGCATTGCCAAGAGTTTGTGGGCCCTGTTGGGGTTAGTTGGGAATCCAAATTCTCGGGGTCATAACTTGGCCATATGATAGTCATTTGGCACATATTATACCTTGTTAGAAATCTCTCTCCAAGTACTATGTTGTTTAGGGGGTCAAAACAACTCCAAAAGTTTAGGACCCAAAAAACTGCTAAAAATAGGAAATTTTTTTATAATCAATGAAACTAATGAAAACAACTAGAGGTGCAGGTGGAATAGGCAGGTGGCTACTAATATCCACCTAGATCAATCCTACCCCATTAAGAAGCAATGGTCCCCATTGGTGCAGAGCCTCCATGAGGTGAGGAAATTTATGTTGAACCTGGTCCCTGGTAAGCCAATTTCCCTGGTGAAGGAGTTGGCCTGCTTTGAAAACTTGATATAGTTGGATCCTCTGCTAGAAATTTTTCTTGATCTATGTGTCCATGATCGTATCAGTCATGGAATTTTTGATAAAAATTTGGTTGAGCTTTGTTGGTGTCCGTTGCTAAGGAATGCCAGATGCGTTCAGTAATGGGGGAAAGTATGGCCACAACTGGTCCACATTGAATGTTGGGTGTAGGCGAAGGAACAATGGAATATTGAGCTTGAAATAATCATATCCTGCATCCTTTGTGGTGTTGTAAGGCCCATATCGTAGCGGGTTAAGCTTTTTGTGGGCCCCTACGAGGCACTCCTTCTGCAAATGTAACCAAACTTTGTCACCCACCTGGAACTTGTGTGGCACCTGATGTTGATCATGGCATTGTTTGTAATTATAATTTTTTCTATAGAATATGGCATGGACTTGCAGGTAGATGTGCTAAATTAATTCAATGAAGTTGGTAGCTTTGTCAACGTCGGAATGGACATGAGCCGAATTTTCCTGAGTAATTTCAATTGGTATGGCAACATCAATGGGACATGGTGGATGGAATCCCAACCCTACCTGAAAGGGACTATGGCCAGTTGAGTTGTGGAGATCTCTGTTGTAGTTGTGTTGGACATAGGGGATGATTTCATCCAATGTGCATGGATTATTTGAGTTGTACATGCGTAGGATGTGCATGATCATCATGTTGATGACCTATGTTTGGCCATCATTTTGGGGGTGGAAGGTTGTGGACTTAGTGAGCTTGGTATCAAACAACGACCATAGGCTTGATGAGAATGCACTTAGGAACATGCTGTCCAAATTTGAGATAATGGATTGTGGGAACCCAAAGTGTACCAATACTCACTCAAGGAAGATTTTTGCAGTGGGTTATGTTGTGATAGTCTTCTTGCAGGCCACCAAAATTTTCATCTTAGATAATTTGTTGATGACCACGAAAACATAGTCATTTCCATGCTTGGTAGAAGGGATTTCTAACATGTAATCCATGGAGGATGATTCCAGGGCTAGATAGGAGTAGGAAGAGGAGTATATAGGCCTTTCTTCTTGATTGTACATTTGGTAATGGCACAGGTAATGCAGGATATTATGTACTTCCCAACATATTGTCGAAGGTTTAGCTAATAAACACTTCTGCAACACTGCCACTATTTTTTCTACCCCAAACTATCTAGCGACCTGATTGTAGTGTGCCTCCCAAATCATCTTGGCATGTTCACTTAAAGGAAAATAGAGATGTCCTATGTGGCATAACAGTGCATCCTGGAGGTGAAATTATGAAACTTGCTAGCCTTCCAGAAGCATCTTATATATGTTTCTGAATTCTGGATCACTCTTTTAAAGATATGGCCATCCTAAAGTATCTTGTCCACAAGATTCAAGCATAATTTTCAGCACCACAACCGATAGTCAGATGAGGAAGTCTACAACATTATTGGTGTTTCCTTTCTTGTACTTTTCCAACATAAAGTGTTTTCACTGTCATGAGTTCGGGAACTATGCCACAAAATGTCCACAAAATAAGGCAAGCAAGAAGGAGCCTGCAGTTGCAGTAGCAGGTGAAGCTCTAACTTCAAAATTCGAACTTGATTTCATTCTCATTACATGCATGGAAATCACTATAATGGGATGCAGGTGGTATCTTGACAATGATGCCTCATTCTATATGACGGTGAATAGATATCTCTTCAGTGACTTGGAGGAGAAGGACCTCAAGAAGAACATATAGTTTGGAGATGATGGGAGGTATAGCACGACCCACATCGGTATGGCTACCTTTTAGAGGGATTTTGGCTCCTCTATTAGACTCACAGATGTGTTGTTTGTACCAAGACTAAAGAAGAATATTGTTTCTGCCGCGGTATTGGAAGACCATGGCTATGATGTGATATTTATCAAAGGAAAGGTTTTCCTTAGACACATCGCCATGGGAAGGGAGAAATAGATAGGTGTGCGAGTCAAGAACTTATATGCTCTTGAGGTAAAAGATACATGAAAAGCCTTGAGGAGAAAGCAAAAGGTTAGAGACTTGGTTGTTGAGAAGGGGCATGAATTACCTCTCAACATGCAGCCTTAGAAGAAGCCATAGAAAGTTGTGGAGCAACCAAAATTAGAGAAGCAGAGAGGAGGCTGAGTGGACACATCCACTCAAGCACATACCTTCAATATGGGGAAATTTCAAGCCAAGTGGGAAGAGGCAGCACATGGAGCTATAACTCTAGGTGAGAGGTGGGGTAATGTGAAGCAATACTCCCAAGAGTGAAGAAATTTTGGTAGAGTCCATTGAGATGTGTTGTGTCATGGATCATTAACTTTCTACGAGGGCCCACAATATACAACAGCATGATCGATCAATGGCAGTTGATGCAGTCATATGTCAGAGTGACAAATGCAGATACTAAAAGCAATCAGATACTGGGGAGAACAATGCACAGTTAGAAGCATTGCAGATGGCCCAATGCAGAGTCGACAATAACACAAAGTTTTCAGAAGATAGTGCAGTAGCTAGTAGGAGTCAAAAACTTGAGTGACAGATCCATCATACTAAACACAATTGATTCCAATTGTTAGTATGAATCTTTCGTCGTAAAATATCACTTTAGCTACGCATAACAAATAGCCCTAACATCGATTATGGCTGCAAAACATCTTTAAGTAGCTACATAAATTCAGATCTAAGTACAAAAAGATATTAAGCAGATAAGATATAACATGGCTCCATGCATTCAATGGACAAGACAAGAAACAATGTTTTTAAAAGAATTTTGTATTATATTAAAGAATGGGGCACCTGAGAGGAAAACAATAAAGGTGTTTTCCGGTTCTCCTTAGTGGGATGGGTTCTTGGAAGCCCTCAGTGTTTCAGATCTAGCATTTCTCTCTCTTAATGGTGAAGGAAAAAAAACATAGAACTCAGTGGGAGTTCACAAAGCAAAAAATGGAAAATGGTGACCAAGAGTAGATCCAGAGTGATCTAATGCAATGAAGGTGACTAATGAATGGGGAAAACCCTCCTATTTATAACAAAATATTAGGGTTATCTAGAACTCGGTGCATGAATAAAATATTATTAATCGAATTCTAGAAGCACCCTTTAGGAATATTTTATTATATTTGTTGGAGGGAAAAGGGTTTTTGACTTGGGTCAATTCCTTTATTTATAAATAATAAATAAATAAATGATTTATTTATTATTTAAGGGAAATGAGGGGAATATAATTAAATAAATAACGGTTTATTTAATTATTAAAAAATGATTTAGTCAAATTTAACTAGGAATAGTATTTAAATAGTGATTTAAATAACTTATTCTTAGGAAATAATTAAATAAATAATGATTTATTTAATTAAGTTCCTTATTTTGGGTTAAATATGACTAGGAAATATAAACAAATAAGTTATTTTTATGTGGTGAAAGCAATTTTACTTAGGGTAAAATTGGTCTTACATGGTGTACTTGGGTTCATCTAATAATAATAGGTTAGATGACCAAAAATTGGTGTAACACCATATTTTTTCGGCGCTTTTCAATCACAGATGTTGTAGTCACAAAAAAAGCAAAAAGAATTGTTGCATGCGGAACATTCCAAAGGTACCAAATTGGGATCATGGAAAAATTTAGGGGCTAATATTCACAGGGCTAATCTTCCATGGTAAATTTAAAAGATTCACCAATTTCTATTTTTTTCTAAAAGTGATTCACCCAAATTTTATAATATAAAATTATATTATCCTAAAAATCGCCAAAATTTTATAAAGACTATATAAATTCATTAGAAATTTGGATATCTTTAAAAATTATCACCAAAATTTTTAGAACCTGCATATCAGGGACTCGTATAACTTATAAATCCAATTTCATAATTTGAGTTGTCCATCTAGCACTCAATAGATCTGACGACCTTCGCATTCAAAATCGATGATCCGGTGGCTTTAGCATAAAAATATGTGTATGTTTTAGTTCTATGATTGGATGCAATAAATTATAAACTCCAATTGCATTGTTTTTGAGTTATGTGTTTTAATGCAAAGTGTTTAATATGGTTTGGGTCCGTTGATATAATTAAAACAAGGGAAATGAGATTATTTGTTAAGATATGATTCCCTCATCGTTAAAAGGGGTTTTAATGTTTTTCAAGTTGCATTAGAATAATACTAAAGAGAAAACTTCATGAATGACTAATATAGAAGAGGAAAACCGTGAAGAGGTTCCACCTGAATTAGAAGCAATAGTTTCAAAGTTTGAGAGTTTATCTTTGACTCTGAGGAAAAGGAAGTCAAGGTGGTAGAGGAAGATCTACAACATCTAGAGAAGGAGCTTGCAGCAGCTCAAGTCAGCATACATCCACAGAAGGTGATGCAAGTTGCAGAAGGGGTTTTTCCAGAGGAAGATGAGGCAGAGGCAGAGGAAGAGAAATCAGATGTTATAGATGTAATAAGATTGGACATAGAGCTTATGAATGTCTAGAGACTATGGGGACAAATCAGAGAAATGTAATTGTTGCTTAGAATGAAGAAGAAGCAACAAAAGTGCTTAAAGCAGCAAAAGTGCGAGAAGCATAAAATACACCAGAGAAAGGAGAATATTTGGTAGTTAACAAAGTTTTGTTAAAAGCAACAAAGGAAGTTGTTGAACCAACATAGAAATTTTTTTGTTTAGAAGTGTGTGCAAAGTTCAAGGAAAATGTTGTCAAATGGTAATTGATAGTGGAAGCACTGATAATTTGGTCTCTACAGAAGTGGTGGAGAAATTGAAATTGAAGACAAAGAAACATCCAACACCCTACAAGGTGTCATGGCTTCAGAAAGGACATCAGCTATTAGTGAATGAACAGTGTGAAGTGGAATTCCAGTTGGGCAGCTACAAAGACAAAATTATGTGTGATGTCATGCCTATGGACATATGTCACATATTGCTAGGTAGACCTTGGCAATATGACAGAGGAGCTATGCATGATGGGAAAAATAATACATACAAGTTTTGTAAATATGGTATCAATCATACATTGTTGCCGATAGAAGACGAAGATGCATCAAAAAGAAAATCTGATCCGAAAGCTTTGTTACTGAGTGGGAAATAATATCTGCAGCAGATTGAAGATGATGAGGTAAACTTTGCATTAATTTGCAAACCCAAGGTAGTAATTACTTCCACTAAAATTTCTGATTTACCAATTGAAATTCAAGAGATGCTGGAAAATTATTGTGATATCATTGTCGATGATTTTCTGTATGAATTACCACCTTATCATAAAACATTGGTCGACGTTTCAAATCCCAATGGGGATCCATCATCAGGATGAGAATGAATAATGAAAGAAGGTCGTAGGAGGTCAAGGTATTCTTCATTCTCGTCCTGATGATGGATCCCCGTTGGGATTCAAAACGTCGACCAATGTTTTATGATACTGTGGATAATAAGGATTCTGCAAATAACGATAACCACAGAAGTTTAAAAACCACAATTACCACCTATTAGAAAAATCAGCCATCATATAGATTTGATTCCACGAGAAAATTTTCCAAATAAAGCATCATATAGGATGACTCCTACAAAAAATGAAGAAATCAGGAAGCAGGTACAAGAAATTTTAGATAAAGAACCGATCAGAGAAAGTTTGAGTCCTTGTTCAGTGAAAATAGTGTTGAGTCCAAAAAAAGATGGAGGCTAGAGAATGTGCATTGATTCAAGAGAAATTAACAAAATAACAATCAGGTATAGATTTCCTTTACCCAGAATTGAATATTTGATGGATTGTTTAAGTGGGGAAAGATATTTTACAAAACTGGATTTAAAGAGTGGCTATCATCAAATTATGATAAGGGAAGGAGATGAATGGAAAACAACCTTTAAAACAAATGAAGTATTGTATGAATGGATGGTAATGCCTTTTGGATTATCAAATGCTCCTAGTACATTTATGAGGCTTATGAATGAAGTACTGAAAGAATTATTGGTAAATTTGTAGTAGAATATCTGGATGATATATTAATTTACAAAAAATCTAAAGAAGAACACATGAGACATCTGAATTATGTCTTAGGGAAGTTGCATAAGGAAAAGTTGCTGGTAAATTTAAAAAAAATTCATTCATGAAGGAAGGGTTGGTATACTTAGTCTTTGTTGTTTCTGCTGATGGATTGAAAATGGAGCCAGAGAAGATAAAGGCAATCATATAATGGCCTTCACCTAAGAGTGTTTTTGAGGTAAGAAGTTTCCACGGTCTTGCTAGTTTTTATAGAAAATTCATAAGGAATTTTAGTAAGATTAATGCTCCTATTATTGAAACCATAAAGAAGGACAAACAACCATTTAAATGGACTGATGAAGTAGAAAAAAAATTCTAGTTGTTGAAACAAAAGATAACAAAAAAGCCCATCTTAGTTTTACCTGATTTTAACAAACCTTTTCAAGTGAAATGTGATGCTACTGGAGAAGCTATTGGAGCTGTGTTAAGTCAAGAAGATAGAATTGTAGCTTATTTCAGTGAAAAACTGAATGAGACAAGAAGGAAATATTCTTCTTATGACAAGGAATTTTATGCAGTTGTGCAGTCATTAAAAAAATTGAGACATTACTTGATGTCTAAAGAGTTTTTGCTTTATTCAGACAATCATGCATTTCAGTACATTATGCAACAACCAAAATTAAATCAGAAACATGCAAAATGGGTAGAATATCTTCAAAGTTTCAATTTTGTATTGAAACATATAACTGGCCAAGCAAACAAAGTAGCAGATGCCTTAAGTATAAAAAGTATTTTAGTTCAAGAAAGTCAAATTAAAGTGTTGGGTTTTGATTTTCTTAAAGAATTATATAAGACAAATTTATATTTTAAAGAGGCATTTGATGCATGCAACAATCCTGTTTGTTGGACAGAAGTAAGTGGTTGGATTTTTTCTTGCAAGAAGGTTTGTTGTTTAAAAGAAATCAGTTGTGCATACCAAATTGTTATATGAGAGAAAATATAATTAAGGAGAAACATAGTGGTGGACTTGGTGGACATTTTGGTGCAGACAAGACTTATGAACAACTGAGTCATTTTTATTTTTTGCCAAAGATGAGATCTGGAGTGGAAAAGTATGTGCAAAATTGTAAATTTTGTCAGTATGCAAAAGGAAGGAGTCAAAACACAGGTTTGTATGTTCCATTACCTATTCCAAATAGAGCTTGGGAGATGGTAAGTATGGATTTTGTTTTGGGTTTACCTAAAACACAGAGAGGGAATGATGCAATTTATGTTGTAGTTGATAGATTTTCTAAAATGGAACATTTTATTCCATGTTATAAAACGAGTGATGCTACTCATGTTTCTAATTTGTAAGGTTTCATGGGTTACATAAATCATTGTCTATGATAGGGACACCAGATTTGTTGGTAATTTTTGGAGGACATTGTGGAAAAAGCTTGGTACTAAACTAAGTTTCAGCTCAGCTTATCACCCTCAGACTGATGGACAGAGTGAGGTGGTGAACAGAAGCATGGGTTAGCTTTTGAGAAGTCTTACAGGTGAACATCCTAAACAGTGGGATCAGATTTTGGCACAGGATGAATATGCTTATAATGACTCTCCTAACAGGAGTACATGGTAGATTCCATTCCATATAGTTTATGGAATGCACCCAAGAGGAGTGTATGAACTAAAAAATTTGGGAAAAGCAGAGATGAGAAGTGCTAAAGGAGAAGATTTTTCTTCAGAAATACAAGCAATACATGACCAGGTAAAACAAAAGTTACAGGAAAGCAACATCAAATACAAAAGTAGAGCACATTTGAAGAAGAGGGAAGTTAATTTTAAGCTTGGAGATTTGGTTCTAGCACACCTGAGGAAGGAAAGATTTCCAAAAAGGGCATATAACAAGTTGAAGTTTAAAAAAATTGGACCATGCAGAGTATTGAGAAATTTTTTTTCAATGCATATGAAATTGAATTACCCCCTAACATTGGAAAATCTCCAATTTTCAATGTTGCTGATTTGTACACGTATGAAGAAATCGACACAGACGATACAATTGAAAGCAAGGAAGAGATTGATTGGTTGAAAGAGTTACCCACAACAAAGATATTGCAGTCAGAGAAAATTTTAAACAAAATATTGTCTAAAAAGACAAGAGGACGAGAGTATTTTGAGTATTTATTCCAGTGAAAAGATCAACCAGTTGCAGAAGCTACTTGGGTGACAGATATCATGCTACAGAAGTTGGGCAGTTCTGTAGAGGAGTTCATGGACAAGAGCCCATGAGGAATTTTTTCCTCAGGAGTCTGATGCAGGAGCATGAGGCTTGAGGGAAAAATTACTTCATTTTTATTCCAAAAATACAAAAAAAGTTTACAAGCAAAGGAGTGGGTTCCTTTAGCTGGCAATTTATTGTTTTGATAGATAGGATTTGAACTATTCCTTAGGGATTTGGATTGCTAGTAATTAATTCAATGTATTTAGTTGTTAGTTGATAAATTTAAGGAGAATATTGTGTAGGGAGATTTTATCTAAAATTGGACAAATTCGATCCATAGAATTTGATCAATTTGCTTGTATGAACCATATGTTTAAAATGTAAATTTGGAATGTATCCAGAGAGGAGGATTGGATGGAAAATAATTAAAGAGAAGAAATTTGTATTTCCTCTATACCTTTGTGAATGTGTGTGTAAATGCCAAATCTGGAAGGTTATACTCATCTTTCAAAATTTCTGAATTGATAATAATTCAGGTCAGATCCTAGTTAATTGATTGTTGTGTGTATTTTTTTTCTCTTAAAATGTTCCACATTCATTGTGGAATCGAGATGGTCCAGTTGTATTAAAAGGCTATCAATCGTTGATATAAGAAACTATAGTTCTTTTTGGAAGTGTAAACTTGGCGGAATTGGAGAAATGGAAATGCTATAATGCGTGAGGAGTTAAGGAGAATTACAGCCATTCGAAATCAATCCGATGGAAATCAAATTTTAATTACAGAGAGTTTAATATTCAAATAGATATGAAGTCTATTAAACAGATATTTGAAAATAGTAGAACCATCCGATCAAGGAAGCAGACATATCTGACGGTTATCGCAATTTAAGTTGCAAGAAGGATAAGACTTCAAACAGACCCAATAACTTATAAATCCAATTTCATAATTTGAGTTGTTCGTCTAGCACTCAATAGATCTGACGGCCTTTGCATTCAAAATCAATGATCTGGTGGCTTTTGCATAAAAATATGCGTATGGTTTAGTTCTATGATTGGATGCGATAAATTATAAACTCCAATTGAATTGTTTTTGAGTTATGTGTTTTAATGCAAAGTGTTTAATATGGTTTGGGTCCACTGATATAATTAAAACAAGGGAAATGCGATTATTTGTTAAGATATGATTCCATCATCATTAAAAGGGGTTTTGATGTTTTGAAAGTTGCGTTAGAATAATACTAAGGAGAAAATCATGAATGATCGATATAGAAGAGAAAAACGTGAAGAGGATCCACTTGAATTAGAAGCAATAGTTTCCAAAGTTTGAGAGTTTATCTTTGACTTTGAGGAAAGGGAAGTCAAGGTGGTAGAGGAAGATCTACAACACCGAGAGAAGGAGCTAGCAGCAGCTCAAGTCAACATACACACAGAGAAGGTGATGCAAGTGGCAGAAGGAGTTTTTCCAGAGGAAGAGGAGGCAGAGGCAGAGGCAGAGAAATCAGATGTTATAGATGTAATAAGCTTGGACACAGAGCTTATGAATGTCCAGAGAATGTGGGGACAAATCAGAGAAATATAATTGTTGCTCAGAATGAAGAAGAAGCAGCAAAAATGCCAGAAGCAACAAAAGTGCCAGAAGCAGAAAATACACCAGAGAAAGGAGAATCTTTGGTAGTTAACAAAATTTTGTTAAAACAAGCAAAGGAAGTTATTGAACTGGCATAGAGAAAAACTTTGTTTAGAAGTGTATGCAAAGTTCAAGGAAAATGCTATCAAATGGTATTTGATAGTGGCAACACTGATAATTTGGTCTCTACAGAAGTGGTGGAGAAATTGAAATTGAAGACAAAGAAACATCCAACACCCTACAAGGTGTCATGGCTTCAGAAAGGACATCAACTGTTAGTAAATGAACAGTGTGAAGTGGAATTCTAGTTGAGCAGCTACAAAGACAAAATTATGTGTGATATAATGCCTATGGACGCATGTCACCTATTGCTGGGTAGACCTTGGCAGTATGACAGAGGAGCTATGCATGATGGGAAGAAGAACACATACAAGTTTTGTAAAGATGGTATCAATCATACATTGTTGCCGATAGAAGAAGAAGATGCATCAAAGAGAAGATTTGATCCAAAAGCTTTGTTACTGGGTGGAAAGAATATCTGCAGCAGATTGAAGATGATGAGGTCAATTTTGCATTAATTTGCAAACCCAAGGTAGTAATTACTTACATTAAAATTTTTGATTTACCAATTGAAATTCAAGAGATGCTGGAAAATTATTGTGATATCATTGTAGATGATTTGCCGGATGAATTACCACCTATTAGGAAAATCAACCATCATATAGATTTGATTCCTAGAGAAAATTTGCCAAATAAAGCAGCATACAGGATGATTCCCACAGAAAATGAAGAAATTAGGAAGCAAGTGCAGGAGCAGTTAGATAAAGAATTGATCAGAGAAAGTTTGAGTCCTTGTGCAGTACCAACAATGTTGAGTCCAAAAAAAGATGGAGGTTGGAGAATGTGCACTGATTCAAGAGCAATCAACAAAATAACAATCAGGTATAGATTTCCTTTACCTAGAATTAAAGATTTGATGGATTGTTTAAGTGGGGCAAGATATTTTACAAAGCTGGATTTAAAGAGTGGCTATCATCAAATTAGGATAAGGGAAGGAGATGAATGGAAAACAACTTTTAAAACAAATGAAGGATTGTATGAATGGATGGTAATTCCATTTGGATTATCAAATGCTCCTAGTACATTTATGAGGCTTATGAATGAAGTGTTGAAAGAATTTATTGGTAAATTTGTAATAGTATATCTGGATGATATATTAATTTACAACAAATCTAAAGAAGAACACATGAGACATATGAATTATGTCTTAAGGAAGTTGCACCAGGAAACGTTGCTGGTAAATTTAAAAAAGTGTTCATTCATGAAGGAAGAGTTAGTATCCTTAGGCTTTGTTGTTTCTGTTGATGGATTGAAGATGGATCCAAAGAAGATAAATGAAATCATAGAATGGCCTTCACCTAAGAGTGTTTTTTAGGTAAGAAGATTCCATGGTCTTGCTAGTTTTTATAGAAAATTCATAAGGAATTTTAGTAAGATCAATGCTCCTATTATTGAAACTATAAAGAAGGACAAAAAACCATTTAGATGGAATGATGAAGCAGAAAAAAAATTCCAATCGTTGAAAAGAAAGATAACAGAAAAACCCATTTTAGTTTTGCCTGATTTTAACAAACCTTTTCAAGTGAAATGTGATGCCATTGGAGAAGCTATTGGAGCTGTGTTAAGTCAAGAAGATAGACCTGTAGCTTATTTAAATCAAAAAATGAATGAGACAAGAAGGAAATATTCTTCTTATGACAAGGAATTTTATGCAATTGTGCAGTCATTAAAGAAGTGGAGACATTATTTGATGTCTAAAGAGTTTGTGCTTTATTCAGACAATCATGCATTGCATTACATTATGCATCAGCCAAAACTAAATTAGAAACATGCAAAATGGGTAGAGTATCTTCAGAGTTTAAATTTTGTATTGAAACATATAATTGGCCAAGAAAACAAAGTAGCAGATAACTTAAGTAGAAAAAACATTTTAGTTCAAGAAAGTCAAATTCAAGTGTTGGGTTTTGATTTTCTTAAGGAATTGTATAAAACAGATTTGGATTTTAAAGAGGCATTTGAAGCATGCATTAATCCTATTTTTTTGGATAGAAGTAAGTGGCTAGAATTTTTCTTGCAAGAAGGTTTGTTGTTTAAAAGAAATCAACTGTGCATACCAAATTGTTCTTTGAGAGAAAATATAATTAAGGAGAAACATAGTGGTGGACTTGGTGGACATTTTGGTGCAGACAAGGCTTATGAACAACTGAGTCATTTTTATTTTTGGCCAAAGATGAGATCTGAAGTGGAGAAGTATGTGCGAAATTGTAAAGTTTGTCAGTATGCAAAGGGAAGGAGTCAAAACACAGGTTTGTATGTTCCATTACCTATTCCAGATAGACCTTGGGATATGGTAAGTATGGATTTTGTTTTGGGTTTACCTAAAACATAGAGAGGGAATGATGCAATTTATGTTGTAGTTAAAATATTTTCTAGAATGGCACATTTTATTCCATGTTATAAAACCAGTGATGCTACTCATGTTGGTAATTTGTTTTTCAAAGAGATTGTAAGGTTGCATGGGTTACCTAAAAGCATTGTCTCTGATAGGGACACTAGATTTGTTGGTAATTTTTGGAGTACATTGTGGAAAAATCTTGGTACTAAACTAAGTTTTAGCTCAACTTATCATGCTCAGACTGATGGACAGATTGAGGTGGTGAACAAAAGCTTGGGTAATATTTTGAGAAGCCTTGTAGGTGAACATCCTAAACAGTGGGATCAGATTTTGGCATAGGTTGAATATGCTTATAATGACTCTCCTAACAGGAGTACAGGTCAGAGTCCATTCCATATAGTTTATGGAATGCACCCAAGAGGAGTGTATGAATTAAGGAATTCGGGAAAAGCAAAGATGAGTAGTGCTGATGGAGAAGAGTTTGATTTAGAAATTCAAGAAATACATGAACTAGTAAAACAACAATTACAGGACAACAACATCAAATACAAAAGCAGAACAGATTTGAAGAAGAGTGAAGTTAATTTTGAGGTTGGAGATTTGGTTCTAATACATCTGAGGTAGGAAAGATTTACTAAAAGGGCATATAACAAGTTGAAGTTTAAAAAAATTGGACCATGCAGATTATTGAGAAAAATTTCCTCAAATGCATATGAAATTGAATTACCCCCTGACATTGGAATATCTCCAATTTTCAATGTTGCTGATTTGTACAGGTATGAAGACATCGACACAGATGATACAGCTGAAAGAAAGGAAGAGATTGATTGGTTGAAACAGTTACCCACAACAAAATTATTGCAGCCAGAGAAAATTTTAGACAAAATATTGTCTAAAAAGACAAGAGGATGAGAGTATTTTGAGTATTTATTCCAGTGAAAAGATCAACCAGTTGCAGAAGCTACTTGGGTGACAGATATCATGCTACAGAAGTTGGGCAGTTCTGTAGAGGAGTTCATGGACAAGAGCCCATGAGGAATTTTGTCCTCAGGAGTCTGATGCAGGAGCATGAGGCTCGAGGGAAAAATTACTTCATTTTTATTCCAAAAATACAAAAAAAGTTTAGAAGCAAAGGAATGGGTTCCTTTAGCTGGCAATTTACTGTTTTGATAGATAGGATTTGAACTATTCCTTATGGATTTGGATTGCTAGTAATTAATTCAATATATTTAGTTGTTAGTTGATAAATTTAAGGAGAATATTGTGTAGGGGGATTTTATCTAAAATTGGACAAATTTGATAAATAGAATTTGATCAATTTGTTTGTATGAACAATATGTCTAAAATGTAAATTTAGAATGTATCCGGAGAGGAGGATTGGATGGAAAATAATTAAAGAGAAGAAATTTGTATTTCCTCTGTACCTTTGTGAATGTGTGCGTAAATGCCAAATCTGGAAGGTTATATCCATATTTTGAAATTTCTGAATTGATAATAATTCACGTTAGATCCTAGTTAATTTATTGCTATGTGTATTTTTTTTTCTCTTAAAAAATTCCACATTCATTGTGAAAGCAAGATGGTCCAGTTGTATTAAAAGGCTATCAGTCATTGATATAAGAAAATGTAGTTCTTTGTGGAATTGTAAACTTGTAGAATTGAAGAAATGGAAATGCTATAATGCGTGAGGAGTCAAGGAGAATTACAGCCATTAGAAATCAATCCGATGGCAATCACATTTTAATTACAGAGAGTTTAATATTCAAATAGATCTGAAGTCTATTAAATAGAGATTTGAAAATAGTAGAACTGTCCGATCAAGGCAACAGACATATATGACGGTTATCACAATTTAAGTTGCAAGAAGGATAAGACTTCAAACGGACCCGATAACATATAAATCCAATTTCATAATTTGAGTTGTTGGTCTAGCACTCAATAGATCTGACGGCCTTCGCATTCAAAATTGATGATATAGTGGATTTCGCATAAAAAGATGCATATGGTTTAGTTGTATGATTGGATGCGATAAATTATAAACTCCAATTGAATTGTTTTTGAGTTATGTGTTTTAATGCAAAGTGTTTAATATGGTTTGGGTCCGTTGATATAATTAAAATAAGGGAAATGTGATTATTTGTTAAGATATGATTCCGTCATCGTTAAAAGGGGTTTTAATGTTTTGCAAGTTGCGTTAGAATAATACTAAGGAGAAAACTTCATGAATGACTGATATAGAAGAGGAAAACCGTTAAGAGGTTCCACTAGAATTAGAAGCAATAATTTCAAAGTTTGAGAGTTTATCTTTGACTCCTGCATCCAGACCACCAATTTACTCAGTGGTGAATGTAGATAGCCTAAAAGTCTATGAGCCCTCCATGTAATACTAGGAAGAGGAATAAGTCCTCCCTTTTGTAGGGGATTTGGCACCAAATTCTTGTAGAAATTATATGCACTAAGCATGCATATGTCCTAGATCCACCTGATCTCACACTATTTAACTTTATGAAAGATACTGAATCATTCCACTTGTTAATCTTTTGTGGAAAATTGATTGCAAACACATGTAAAGCATAAATAAAAATAATCTCACATAACACAGCTGTTTTTAACAGGGAAAGCCTGAATCTGAAAACCCAAACTATATATTATGTATCATGGAGTCATATGACAATCCTCATACAAAGCTTATCAAGCTCTCAGTACAGTACAATTGTCATACACTAGTCAGGAACAATCTTGCAAATCCATGCACTGATCTCTGCCCTCCTGCTAGCCTGCCTCCACTGCGCAATCCCTGCTGAAGAATAGCTCTGAATGAATTCGAATTACCCTTGCCTTGACTGTGCAATCCTCATTGGCATCTCCAATGTGTGTGTGATACGATAAATGCATCACTATAGTCTATGAGATAGTCCTTCTTGCCTTTCACATGCCTGCTCCATGGGTCTCCATTGGCTTGCCATGCACGCTTGTAGTTGCTTGTTGTATTGTTTAGTTGATTAATGAGTTATTATTTGTGAATTAATTAACTAATTAATTAATCCAATCTCACTAGTGTATCATTCAGTTAGACTAGATACAACTAGCTCAAGCAGTCTTCTTCCAGGTTAAATTTGAATACAAATCCATAACTACTTCTTCCATGTGTCATAACTACGCCATGAGTTCATAAGTCCTCCACCGTAGCCCAATAAACCCTTGGGAATTACGTAATTCCATTAGTCAACGATGTGCCACATACGTACCTTTGAGCTAAATTTCTCCAAGAGTAAGTTCTTGTGATCCTGGTGAGCGCCTTCGTCAGAATATCGACATCCTGATCCTCCGTAGGAATGTAATGAAGCAACATGATCTTCCGCTACACACAATCTCTGATATGATGATACCAAATATCAATATGTTTAGATATATCATGAAACACATGATTAACCAAGAGTTTAATGCAACTTTGATTATCACAATGTATCACTGTGGGATCTAAATGTGAACCGAACAAACCAACCAGGATCTTCCTCATCCAGATAGCCTCACATGCAGCTTGAATTTCTGCCATGTATTCTGCTTCCGTTGAACTCAGTGCCACAGATCTTTGTTTCCTACTGTACCAAGAAAATACCTTAGATCCGATACTGAAAATCCCCCCTGATGTGCTCTTTCTGTTTGTTGGGCTTCCTGCCTAATCTGCATCCGTGAAGCCATGTAACTTCACCTCATCCTTCTTTCTATACCATAAACCATACTTAGATGTGCCCCTGAGATATCTCAAAACATGCTTGCATGCCTTCCAAAAGAGCTTGGTAGGCTTAACCATCGCTTGTGAAAGCTGGTTCACCGCATAGCATATGTCCGGTCTTGTATTGACTAAATACATGAGCGAACCCACCAACTGTTGATAAACAATGGCATCCACTACCTCTGCTGATGTAGCATCCTCTTTCTTCCAATTTACTGGAAGAGGAGTGTTGATAGGCTTGCAACCTTGAATGTGAAACTTCTCTAGTATCTCCCAGGCATACTTGCCTTGAGACATAAGCAGTTCACCTTCCCGCTGCCATATTTCCAATCAAAGGAAATAATGAAGGAGGCCCAGATCCTTCATCTCAACTCCTTTGCAAGATCTGCCTTGCATGAGTGTATCGACTGCTCATCACCTGTTAGTATTAAATCATCAACATAAAGTACAATGATTAAAATCTTACCCTCCACCACAATCTGGTACAGGTTTTCATCCGCCTCACTCTTAGTGAAGCCAAGTCCAGTGAAATAGCTGTCGATCTGAGTGTACCAAGCACGGGGTGCTTGTTTCAGCCCATACAACACTATTTTGAGCCTGCACACATGCGACTCGCTGCTAAAGATCTCAAATCCTTCAGGTTGCTTAATGTACACCTCTTCCTCAATGATCCCATTAAGGAATGCAATCTTCACATCCATCTGATGAATGTGCCAACCCATCTGCGCTGAGAGAACAAGGATGGTCCGTATGGAAGAATACCGTGCGACAGGTGCAAAGGTTTCTTCATAGTCAATACCCTCAATCTGTGAGAAGCCCCAAGCAACAAATCTTGCCTTATACTTCTCGACGCTCCCATCAGTAGCTTGCTTTACCTTGTAGATCCATCTTGATCCTACAACTGATTTTCCCACCGGCCTTGGAACAATCTCCCAAGCACTATTTCTAACAATGGAGTCATACTCCTCCACCATGGCATCTACCCATGTGGGCTCCCGCACTGCTTCTTTGAAAGAAGATGGCTCTGTCATGATACACTTGTTTAGAAGAGCCATGTATCCAGTAAATCGGTCAGGTGACTGTCTCTGTCTGCGTTGTGATGTAGGGACTCCTACATTCTGTGCCGCATCAAGCTTCAGTCTCTCAGCTTCTGTGGTATGCTTTCTGCCTTGTTTGATGTTTGGTTCTGCATGAGTGGACTTCTCCACTCCATGAGTCTCCTCCTATGGCTGATCCAAATCTAGAGGCTCATCTTTGGGAACAAGAAGTTCCTCCTCCGCATGCAAGTGTAGCTCCCTCTCAAGCAACAACTTCATGGCTTTCACCTCATTGAATTTTATATCCTGTCACACAAAATTCATCCGACTGTTTGGAAAATACACACAATAATTATGGGGTGTTTCTGTGTACCCCACAAATATCCCAACTTATCCAGTTAGTTCCAACTTCTTCCTGGCGTCCTTTGTCACATGAATGTAAACAGGTGAGCCAAAAATCTTCAAATGAGAAATATCAAGCTTCTTACCAGTAAAAGCTTCTTTAGGTGTACTCATGCCAAGTACTCTATGAGGACAATGATTTTTCACATAAACCGCAGTTTTGCATACTTCCGCCCACAAGTGCATCGGTAGGCCCTGGTCATGCAGCACCCACGATTGTTCTGTTCTTCCTCTCCGTGACCCCATTCTGTTGTGGGTTATGAGGCGCTATGAGTTCTCTTCGAATTCCTTCTCTGCTACAGAAGTATTTGAATTCACCTGAGATGTATTCACCACCATTATCGCTCTGTAGAGCTTTTACTTGCTTCCCCAACTCCTTCTCCACCAATGCCTTGAACTCACAAAACATTGAGAACGTTTCACTCTTCTTCTGCATGAATAAGATCCAGCATCTATGAGAATAGTCATCAACAAATATAACATAATACATGTGTTTTGCTATTGAAGCAACTGAGAAAGGTCCACACATGTCTGTGTGAATTCTCTCCAGGGTCACCGAAGCACGATTATCCTTCTCATGAAAGGTGGTCTTCACAAACTTGCTCATAGTACATCCCTTGCACTGATCTAACTGCGCAAGAGTACCCTTGGGAAGTCCAGTAAAAATATGATGCAAAATCTTCAAAGCACCATGGTGAAGATGGCCCAATCTCCTGTGCCATAATTCGCCCTCATCCCGGCTCACCACTTCTTTTGCTTTTCCCACCATTGCAGCACAGTCATCTACCTCCAGCTTGTAGAGATTCTTAATTCGAACCCCTATCTTCTTGTTTTGACCCGTTGTTTTATGTTGAAGGAAGGCTTTTCCCTCACTGAAAACAACATCATAAACTTTGTCTTCCAGCATTGCGACCGCGACCAAGTTCTACTTCAGACCTGGAACATGCATAACATTCTTCAACAAGAATGGATTACCAGACTCCCTCTCAAAGGTAATGGTCCCAATGCCATTTGCACTGTACTGACCATCTGTTGGGCAGTGAAAAAGGTATGAAATCACAGTGTATTTTCTCATTCTTTTACTATAGACATAATCCTTTTTACCTTAGAAAGGTAATTTATTATAAGAATTATGGTAGAATTGGAAAGGTTTATGTTTATTGTAAAAAGAGGACTAAAGATTGCTTTTTATTGATAAAACAGGAATTAGACGAAGAGAACAGTTGTACCAAAGGCGAGGTTGAGATGAATGCAACTGTTGCTCCACCAACGTTAGACCAAATCCTACCAAAGACAAGGAAATCTGAACGCATTGCCAAGAAAAGGCAGGGGATAGCTCGGCTTCAGTCAAAGTAAACCATATGATAACTAAATGAAGAGAAGCGAATCCCTCAGGATCCTTCGATCCCGAGGGATCGCTACTCAAGCCTCATCTTGTTCCTCGTCTTGTCCATCAGGGTCTATTATATAAGGCAACGTCTTTAGTGAATGAAGGAGTCGTAAATTCTTGTATTGAAAAAATTTCCTTTGTAATATCATGTTTTAGTGACTCTCAGCTTTAGAGAGCAGTTTCTGTAATACTTTATGCTTGTTTAATATCAAAAATGTGTTTCATTTCATTTCACAAGTTCTGAAGTAGCCCAGCAGTGTTTCACTGGTGCTAAGGGCCCGACTCTGGTGGAATTACCTTGTTGTTTGTATTTCTAATCTTTGTTTACTGTTGTGTGAAGTCGTGTTTGAGTTTATTACGATTACAGAGTTTGATTGATTGCTGTTGGATTGAATACAGATTCATTGTGAAGCATTAACGAACTGCACTGTTGTTTTATCATTCGCAAGAAGTGTATTAGCTGTTTATTTACCATGCTATCTTTATAAAGCTTTTTTGTTCTATAATCAATTCAAGTTGTTGTTCTATTGATTCATGATCCGTAATAATTGATTGTTTTGTAAAATTGGCTGTCGACAGGATTGGAGTATTGAGATTAGTTACTTGATTGCGTTATGTTTATAACTGTTGTTCAATTCATGTTGTTGTTCCATTTCTGTTTATTGTTCATTTCTAATTCATAGCTTCAGATTAGCAGATAGATTGGTTACAATAGTTGTGTGTGCATAGGAATTACGAGTTGCTATTCCTTTCTAGCCTTTGAAGTTCCTTTCAGTTATTTTCATCAGCAAGTAGTTTGAGTTTGATTTCATTTCCATTGCTTTAAGAACAAGACCACCAACTGTAGAGGACACTGGTTACTGCTTCCAAGTTCCCAGATTGATTATCTTGCCTTAGTGTGATTTCAGTTGCATCGATTTCTAAGGGAAGGAGTTACTGCTACTGTATCCCTGATCGATGGTTTGCAGATTGATTTCAGAGCATTTCCATTTATGTTACTGTAATTAGATTTCTTTACAAGCATCCGTTTACTCTTGTATTTAGAATTTTGTACTACATCTTCATAGCATTACTCTTATTTAATTGCAGTCTCAGACAGAGTACACTCTTGAAATAAAAAGTCGCTCCCAGATTGATAATTAATGTAGGCTAATTAGGTGTTTAAAAGATACCTTTTTACCCCTCAATACCATCGTTGCCCATCTCTATATGCATCTAGAGGTCCTTCTCCTCCAAGTCACTAAACAACTCTTTGTCTCCCGTCATATGGAAAGACGCACCACTATCAAGATACCACACCGATCCCATTGTGCTTGAAACCAAGCATGTGATCAAAGAGAAATCAAGTTCAAATTGTGAGGCCAAGGCCTCTGCAGCTGCAGCTCTAGCATCCTTCTTGTTCTTCTTCTTCTGTGGGAAGTTAGTGTCGAAATGCCTATGTTCGTGACAATGAAAACAATTCACTTTATAAAAATCTTGCTTCTTGCCTTTAGCATCGGATTTTGAAGGAAATTTATTCCCCTTCCCTTTCCTTGCTTTGGCAGCCAATGTGAAATTCTCTTCATCTTCATTCTTTGATGAAGATCCATCCCTGGTACCCCGCCTTATCTCCTCCTGCACAAGATCCGACCAAAGTCACTCCCATCTCGGAAATTTCTCCCGTCCATTGATTGCAGTCTTCGTAGCTGCGTAAACTCTTTGGAAGCCCAAGGAGAGCCAAGCTCACCAAGTCTTCTTCATCGGTAGTCACCCCCACACTTCCCGCTCATCCTTGCAGGCGGGAAAAACTCTCTTGAGGTATTTTGGGAACATCGTCGCCTTTCTCCATTTTTATTTTTCTGAGCTTGTCTTTAAGTGCCAACTTCCTCTGGTCACTTCTGCTTTGGAACAAGTCTGTCAAAGCCTTCCACATTAAGAATGGAGTGGCTTTCCCATGAAGGCTGGACACAATATGGTACTTCACACCTTCCAACAGAATCCTTCTCGTCTTTGCTATCTTCTTTTGCCATGCATCAAGTAATGCAGAATCGCTAGATCCCGGCTTAGGAACATTGCTATCGATGAACTCCTTCAGTCCATTATCCTCCAGCATTGCCTCCATCCTGTCCTTCCAGGCTATGTAATTCAAGCTCCCATCAAGGGCATACTCCAATTGCAACCCATTGAAAGCCATTTCAATGTATACTCAACTTCTGCACCAAGAATCTTTTGTAGCAAATTCGAATTGTCCACCAGCACAAACTCACTTCACAATTGAAATCTTCAATTAACAATGCTCTGATACCATGTAGAAATTATATGCACTAAGCATGCATATGTCCTATATGCACCTGATCTCACACTATTTAACTTTATGCAAGATACTGAATCATTCCACTTGTTAATCTTTTGCGGAAAATTAATTGCACACACATGTAAAGCATAAATAAAAATAATCACACATAACACAGTTGTTTTTAACCAGGAAATATTGAAGCTGAAAACCCCAACTATATATTATATATCATGGAGTCATATGAAAATCCTCATACAAAGCTTATCAAGCTCTCATTACAGTACAATCATCATACACTAATCAGGAACAATCTTGCAAATCCATGCAACGATCTCTGCCCTCCTGCTAGCCTGCCTCTACTGCGCAATCCTTGCTGAAGAATAGCTCTGAATGAATTCGAATTACCCTTGCCTTGACTGTGCAATCCTCATTGGAAACTCCAATGTGTGTGTGATGCAATCAATGCATCACTATAGTCACAACAGATAGTCGATCTTGCCCTTTCACCTACCTCTCCACTGGGTCTCCACTGAAACTGCCATGCACTGTAGTTAACTGCTATATTGTTTAGTTGATTAATGAGTTATTATTTGTGAATTAATTAAGTAATTAATTCACTCCATTCTCACTATTGTATCATTTAGTTAGACTAGATACAACTAGCTCAACTGAGTCTAACTGAGTTAAACTGAATACAACTCCATAACTACTTCTTCCAACTGTGTCATAACTCTGCCACTTGAGTTCTAATTGAGTCCTCCATACATTAGCTCCAGTAAACCCTTGGGAATTGCGTAATTCCCTCAGTCCACTAATGTGCCACATCTGTGCACTGAAACAAAGTGCTCCAGGAGAATAAGTTGTTGTTTAGTGTCTGATTATTATTAAGAGCTAATAATAATCGACATGCATCTATTTTTAGATCAGTGATCTATAAATAGACTTCGCCCAATATTATAAAAATAGAATTTCATCTATTTTTCCAATTTGATCAACCATCCACAAATAGCATCCTGCAACTTCTGAAATATGATCACCATGTCTAAAAATAGACATAGTCTAAAAATAGACTTTCTCCAAAAATAGCCTACGGGCCCACTTAGTGAAGGCGACTCTTTTCACTAAGCTCATCATCTTGTTGAATCTCAACAATTCTTAGGTAGAATTGATAGAAGATACAATTTTTCACATGATTTACATAACTAAAATACAAAGGCAACATGACTTTTGGCATAATGGGTTGAAAGGGAAGCTTCTAGATAAGCTTAAATGGTACACCTAAGAAAATATAGAGGAAATTTTTCCTCACCTCATTTAGTATAACTGTTTGGAGACCAAGTGCCTCCCAAAATGGGTATTTGTGATCCATATTATATCATTATATTCTTTTTGATCCATCTTAATTATTTTAGAGTGGTAAAATTAGAGGAACTAGCTCATAGGACCATTTTTATAAGTAGGACCCAGTTTCGCAAATTGGGGTCTAAAACATTATAAGAGAATTTTGAGTCATAAAATTAAATAAATAGGGGGTAAAACTAAGAATAACTTCTATTTTTTCTATTCCAAACACATACCTTTTACAATAGTGCAAGAATCATCTCAATTGGGGTTTGTAAACAAAATTTATGCCACTCGAAAGTTAACCTTCCTATTTTGACCACCATAATTTAAAAGGATGCCACGTTAGCCCCCATTATTCATGGAAAATTGGATAGACATGTGATCATGATGAAGAAGAATATAAAAGATTAAATATTGTAACTATAGTTAAGAGTTGAGGTTATCAAAGTTATCAAAGTTCACCCTTGTTAATTTTAATTGGATTTTACTTTTTGTTTATTATTTATTTTATTTTTGGATTTTATTTTTATTTTTATTTATTTATTTATTGATTTATTGTTATTTTAATTTATTATTCTAACGTTCACCCCTATTAATTTTAATTTAATATTAGATTTTATTTTTTTTATTAATATTTTATAACGTTATATTGCATTAAATATTGACTAGGTTTTGACAAGTGACCGTTGCATCTCAACAGTATTTATATTCAACTATTATGATCAGCACAAGTAGCAAATTCCTATTGATGAACTACGCTGGGTAGTTCAAAATGCATCCGCCCTCCAAATTATATTGTGATTTTTCTGGAAGAGTTGGTTAAACACTATGAGGTTATTGGGTTGTGTTATAACTAGGCCACTAGGAGGAATAGGAGGAAAATGGGTTCAATTCTATTTGAGTGCATCTTGTTCCATATACAAGTAAAATACCTAAGAGAGATAGGGAGAAAGAAAATAGAGATGGAGTGTGCACCATAGTAGTCCACGATCCACTAGTCTCAATTATTTATACGTGCATACTTTTTCCTCTCATAGAAAGAGAGAAAAGTAGCCTCACCTTCCAGTTGGGTTTTCTCCCAAAAGGGTTGTAACATTCCCACTACTAACCCTAGCCATAAATAAAGTTGGAAGGAGGCAGTTACTATGCTAACCCAATCTCCAACGCCTTGTTATGGAATTAGGGTCCAAAGTTTTCAACCCTTTTCAACTTCATCAAATATTAAAATGGATAACATCGTTGCATTTGTCTCATCAAGGCCTTTCCAATGATATAAAATTTTCCCCAATATGACCCCTGGATCAAAATATATTCCCAATGAAAACTAACCTTTTAGGCCTTACCATGTCATCTAACTTGCCATATAGCACCCACGTAGCACGCCACATTATGCCCATATGGCTACTATGCCATTGGCAGAGAATATATGGAAGGTGCATCACTCGACTTTAGGTCCCATCAATAGGAGGGTTGAGGTCGGCATATCCACAAGAAATCACATTGTGCACTCCATCGAGGCCTAACCTCATGGCCTCTAACTAGAGGGCCCCACCTGACTAGTCTAACATCGCTCCTTTGGTCCAGGGTGAGTCCCATCCAACTAAGAAATTCATCCTAACTAGTCTAACCCATGACCTAGTCGGCCCCAGCAGAAAATTTAAGCCTATTTCACAAGCTTTATACTTGGGAATTTTTCTTCTGGTTTACTTGTGAAATTACCCAGGCTTGAGGCCTGCAAGAATTGACCACCTAGCTAAAATTAATGAAATCTAAGGTGAAGATTTAAGATCTTTCACCTCTTTTTGGCACACCATGGCCATGGAGGCATGAATAAACACGCTTGGAACCCTTTGCTACACTTCACCAGAATACACATAATTATTACTCTCATAATATGTTGGAACGAGTATAAATTAGGCTATTATCTTTCTTGACAAAAATACACAGGAGATGTGCACCTAAATGCACTTCACAAAACTCCAGGGACTAAACCAACTTCCCAATCATATCACACATATATATAATTCATACTCCCTCCTGAACTTACAATTTTTAAACCACATCATTCACATACATGCATTCAATTGATTGAAAAATATTGTTTATCTCTCCATACTCGATCTATTGCAAACTCATGCAAGAAATCAACATTTCTTAGGCATATAGGAAACTCCACTTCTAACATCGAAAAGGAAACTACAAAAATTAGTGAAAGACACAGAGGTAATTTCCACACAAGGATTTTACCACCTTTCATGCTCAAGTAAATAGATTCATTTTAGGCCCACAATGACACGGATTCCATATAACTATTATATTCAAGCAAACAAACCAACTTTAGACACAATAATAAGCACATGAGTAAACCGTTCCCTAGCATTAGCATATCCATGGTTCATTAGAACATTAAACTAGTGTAAATCATCAGTGGTATTAATGGAGTATTGAATGATTTATCAAGTGGTATTTACTCAAGGAATTGAAGCACAAAATCCAGACTCATGAATGAATACTAAATCAATCCATTCCTCACACATTATGTAGAAGACCAGTGTTCCTAATTTTATAGAAAATAATTATTTCATGCATCTAAAACAATGTTTACATGGCACATCATAAATCCATCTAGCAATATATGGCATGCATAGTGTAATACCCACTTACAATGGTACATAGAGAGTTCAGTAATGATCAGTCATATAAGACTATTCATGCACACAGAGTTACATGAGAAATTATCTGGTAATGTAAAATTCTAGCAACTGAGATTGGGAATCTAACTCTCCACCCAACCATAGATAAGATACAACCATAGTTATGTGTAATTGTTAGAAATACGATTGTCGTTAGACCAAAATCCTTAGGAATTAGTCTCCGCTACAATCGCCAAATTTGGGATCCAAGAGAGACGGTTAGTCCATGTCGCGAAACACACAAGGAGCATTGAACCCAATGTCCAACAATCTCCCCCCTCAACACGAGTCGAGTGAGTTTCAAACTCGATACTTGTCACTCTGATACCACTTGTTGGAATCACGATTTCCATTAGACCAAAACCCATAGGCATTAGTCTCTGCTACAATCGCCAGAGTTGGGATCCACAAGAGGCGATTATTCCATGTCACGAAACACATGGGGAGTGTTGAACCCAATGTTCAACAGTAATTGCCACCCTTGTACCAAATTCTAGTGCTTGTGGTGGAGTGCTTATGGGAGCTTCTCGCCTAGCAAGTGGTTCACCAATCCACAAGTTTCCAATGGTTCTTCAACGTTCAGGCAAGCCACTTCCCTCCACAATGTTTTTAATCCAAAAAGCATGTTTAAGGGTACCTCGGCTCATTCAATTTCTCCAAATCCTGATCATTATGTGTTTTTATCATTGCTCTGCTAACTACCTTACTTTGTGTATGCATGAGAGTAAGTTCTCTCCTATCCACTACACAAAAGTGTTTCCGTACCTACGTCCCCATACCAACCATATTCACACATGAGAGCATGATAGAATTCATTTGCCTCTACCTATCTATATATGCATGCTCGTGTGGAAATTCTTACCCGAAAACAGACTAGTCGTGGATCCTCAACCCAGCTCCATGCTAATCAACCCTCTAGGACAGTGCAACCCATGATGCAATTATCCTTTACCTTGCTTATGATGGGATCTAAAGGAAACCTAGGACTGCCTTCATTTCTTCAATTAAAATTATTGCATAATCAACCCATCAAGCTGAATAAATATAGGAAAATAAGCAAAATAATAATATAACACAATGAAAATTGAAACTGGTTGTAAAGGCTTTAAGCTTCATTGGATTAATAAATATTCAATGATAGAAAAAATTATAATACAATGAATAAACCACCCATATTCTCTCTCTTAGACACCTCATAAAATAGATAAACAAGGATGAGAGAAAATAGGATCTAGGCTCTAGAAAATAGGATCTGGGATATATAAACTCTATAACATACTTGAGATAAAAATATATCCCAATATGTAAAATAAAGAAGGTGATATACTTAGGAATTTATGATGGTAACATGAGAAAGAGGCTAACATTCCCCCCCTCAATCATAATTCCTAGCAATAATACCATAAATATAACATAAAAGAGTATCATCTCCAAGTCTTCATGTTGAAACTCTGAGTTGATCCTCAAGGAAGAACTGCCTAAAAAATCACCAAAGCTAGGTGATAAAAACTCCAATATGAAGAGAGAGAACCAAAAGAAGTGAATTAGCTGCAAGTATGACACACTCCTTAAAATGCTTGACAACTCAATATAATGCATCCAAGTGAAAAAAAAATGTCCACTGATTTACTATCAATCAACATCCCAATTGCTTTCCCACTAGAAAATGTCATTGTATTGTTGTCGAAACTTTTAGCCGGATAACCATAATCATCAATTCAATTTCAGTTTCATAATAAATTTATCTCTTTTTCAGCCGAAAGGAGAGACCAAAACCATCTGCATTTTTTTTGAACTCCCCCCCCGTAAGATGTAGGAGAGCTTCACTAATGTACTCCCCCTTTCAGACTCATGAGAGTAGCATCTTCTTTTTACTTTTGTTTGCAATATTTGTCTTAATGTGAGATTGAATTATTTGATAAAACATATATGATCGTTTGACTATTGATAACCGCTCCTAAGGATCAATCCAGGCATATTTAATCTTCAATATAATTGGTTTGTTTCGTTTGCAACATCGCTCTAATGAGTGTTTCACAATTTACAATACAATTCTATTTTGATTTGATTTGACTCTTACAAAAAACTATCGCAAGTGAATTGTTCAAAAATTGATGTTGAATTTATGCAAATGTTGTTAATGTATTTTTTTGTTGATGTCGATGTATGTCGGAATGCTCATGTAAAATGCTAACTTGAATGCTTGAATTTGTTCTTTGCAGCTTCTTAATTATGGGTGCTTGAACATATGTGCTTTGCTTATTTGATCTTGACTTCATTAATTTTCTTTAAGTATAATGAAAATGATTGAATCACTTGAAACACTGCACAAATAAACCCCCTTATTCAATTTTAGGCAGTTTCAAAATTCCCTTCTTTTTCCTTTTTAAACACTCTCACTTCTCCACTCAAAAAACTTACTCAAGAACTGAGTGACTAACAACCTTCTATTAAAAAAATTAAAAAAAATAAGAATTCACCACTAAAAAAAAAACCCCTCACTTTTCACTCTAAAATAACATAATATTAACTTCTTACCACTCCATCACTACAAAGAATATTTTAATAAAATATTCTTTATATATATTTCCCACAAAACATTGTTAAACCCTTTTATCTCCCCTAAGGCTCATACAATTAAAAATGTAAAAAAATACGCATTTTTCAAATCATTTATGTGTCCCTTTTTGTGAACATAAGTAATGTTTTTGTTATATTAATATAAAATAGTGATCCACATTCAATCTTTAAACCATATAATTCCAAATCTAAACTTCATGGGTTGAAAAAGTCACTTAGGAACTTGTGCATCGAATTGTATACCTTTTTATAATCTCAGTGGAATGAACATCAGAGAAAAAAACTCGAATTTATAAATCAATCGCTCTTTTCGAGTTGTGGTCTAGCCCATAAAATATATGCCTAAACTATGTATGAATAAAGTGTGGGGATTGTGCTTAAATTTTTTTGGAAAGGCAGAGAGAAGAAACATATTTTAACACACACAAAATATATGGGTTGTGGCACTTGTATATTGTTCACACAAACTTGATTGGAATTACATGACTTGATTTACAATGAATCCAGTGAAGGGTATTTAAACCTTTTCGACCAGTGACTTGCCTAATATAACTTGACGTGCACACACTCTCTAAATTCATCTATCACTTAAACTAGACTTGACTCAACGCTCTCAACACTCAGTTAGCTAACTCTTTAAATATATAAAACTCTTCATGCGGGAGTAATTAGCTTACTTTAACACTCCCCTTAATCACGACCGTATGAATCAACATAAATCAAACAAGACTTAACTATGCCTTCTAGGATTACAATATAAATTGACTCAATTATCACTCAAACATGTCTGCTGGTCTATATCTCAGCTAGGCTTACAATGACTCAGAACTTTTACAGTGTTGCACTTTCTTTTACTTTTCTTAAAGATTCTATATCCTCGAAATTGCTTCATTCTCTATTGTAATTTCTTGTTATAGGCTTTCTGTAGAAATTTATAAATACAATAATGTATATCAATGGAACATGTAACAATCTCATACAAAGCTCATCTCTTAGAGATCTCAGTACAATCTACAAGTAGCTCACACTGTCATGCAGAAATTTGCATATCTATGCACCAATTTCTTGCCTCCTGACAACCTGCCTCCATTGTGCAATCCCTACTGAAGAAGAAGCTCTGAATGAATGATTACCTCCTACCTTGACTACGCAATCCTCATAAGAATATCCAATGTGTGTTTGGATGCATTGAATGCTCCACTATAGTCACAACTGATAGTCCATCACACCCTTTCACCTATCTCTCCACTGGGTCTCCACTGGAACTAACACGCAAGTAGTTAACTGTTGTATTTCTTCATTTTCATGTGAGACACTACTTGTGAATTAATTAAATAATTAATTCACTCATATCTCACTAGTGTAACATGAGTGACAACTAGCACAACTGAGTTTAACTCACTTAACTGAGTTAAACCCCATAACTACTCTTCCAACTCTGTTACAACTCGCCACAATCAGTTATAACGAAGTCCTCCATGCATGAGTCACCAACCAACCTAGGAATTGCGTAATTCCTCCAGCCCACTGATGTGCCACATATGTACACTGAAATCAAGTGCTCCAAGAGAATAAGTTATTATTTATTGTCTTATTATCATTAAGGGCTAATAATAATCAACATGCATTATATTTTTAGATATGCGATCAATAAATAGACTTTGCCCATATCTCTAAAAATAGAAGTTCATCCAAAGAAAGAATTTGCTCAACCAAAAGGAAAATTTTAAGAAACCCCCCAAATTTATATGTATAATAAATGGGTGAATCCCCATGGTATATAGAAAAATGTATAGGCTATTTTTTCATTAATATAATATACATATACAAATTTTTGGCGAATCTTTCACTAAATTATAATTTTTTCTTAAATATTGGCGAATTTTTCGCTAGGTTATAAAGTATTGAAAATTATTGGTTAATCTTCTACAAAATTAGATAACATTGTATAATATTAGTGATTCGTTACCAATGTATAGAAACATATTTAATAATAAGAAAAATATTTATTTGAAAACTATGATATACAATTTTCCATGTTTTGGAAAAGAAAAATCACGGGTAATGTTGCTCTAGGTTCTTGTTATACACTATTGAAAATATTTTTGCATGTTTTTATTATGTTTTACCACAAATGTCTTATCACATCCCAAGGAGAAATTAATTGGAAATGCACCCCCAAAGGCATGTGATATTGAACCAAATAAATTCTTTTGCTCAAACTTGGTCTTTATGCATCTAGATAACCCTGCCATATTCTATGTAATTCATATTCTATAGGCTTCACATGAAAATAAGGTCTATGAATAGCTATATCAAAATCATGAATATTTACATAAAATTATTTTGTTTTCTTATACATCGTTTTCTAAAAGGTAGATACTTCTCTAACTCCTCAAGTTCAAATAAACCAACAACTTTAAAATATGGTGTTTCATCATAATATGTAGGTTTTTCACCTACTTTTGGATCATAACCATTGTAGTCATTGTTGCAATTTATTCTACAATTAACAAGTCTAATAATGTTGACTTGGTAAAAAATTATTTGAAATCACACAAAATAAAAAATGAGAATGAATGGAAGATGAATATGCATTGAAAATTAATTTCCTACACGATGAAAAAAAGGTAATAACACAAACTCATTAAAAATCTACAATGGGTGAGTTAAAAAATCTAACACAAATATAAAAAATAGTTTATGCATGTTCATTACTTGGAATAATATGTCACAAAACAATGATCATCAAGGGGCTTTTCACTTCAAGAATAATACTACACTAAACAATTTATCATTCTCAACTAATTACATGTGATGTTATTTGTATTGGTATCAAAGTATAATTGCATTAGATGAATGTCATTCTCATGATAATATGACTTCTATGATGAACACATAGGATCCTAGTGCATGGATTTTTTTTTCTTCACTTAACTGAGCAGAGCTCATTTTCCTCTCTTAACAAACAATAAGTATTTTTAAATAAAATATAAAAAAGAATAGTAGATTCTAAAAGGTGAATATTCTTTAGTGACACCACAACGTGAGAGGAAATAAAAATAAAAATAGAATAAAACATATACTTGGATAATTAAATATATAAAGAAAATAATTATAATTATGGAAAACATATTGAATGCCTAGATAATAAGTGAAGTCATATATTAATCCTATTACCATATCATTCTCAAATGAACATGACAAAAAAACAAACAAAACACATTTCTACTCAGCAAAGGTCTTTAAATTTAACCGAACCCCTTAAATCAATAAAATAAAATGAAACAAATAATGCCTTAACAAAAGGATCAATTAAACATCAAATAAAAACTAGAAGAATTTAAGAGATCATAATTTTTAACCAAAATAAACCCAAAATTTTTAAACTTGGAAAAATGATCCAAATGCAACAAACAAACAAAGCTTTAAGAGTGGCCAAGATATTAGAGCTACAAAAAAAAAAAACTCATCTAATTGAAATGAACCCATTCTTGCTTAGTAAAAGCCTTGTTAAAGTACTTATTTATCCTTTAATACAAGGACACTACCTATGTCAAAATATATATCCTCACCTCATAAAATTATTGCTTCATTTTTTATCACATACAAGAATGGATAAAGTAATAGTTAATTATCAAGACATCAATCTTAAAAAACATTGCAACAAGGAAATATGGATTCAATGTTACAATAAAGAAAGAAAGTATAGACCCCGTTATTACCTCAAATGCAATGTCAAATTGACATATATTATTAGTAATGTTGTTGTGATAAATAATTTAGAACCTGCACCAAAAATAGGGGAACAACAAATTTAATCAAATAAAAGGAATCACCTCATTTCTACTATTCCATTCAATTTTTCTTACACAACTTATGGAACATTTATACCAAAATAAGTGTCCTTTGGGACTTCATATATATTGGAATAGATAAAATATTGTGGTATATCAATTTTCCACTTCTCAATTTGGTCCTCATTTGCTTCGTTTTGAAAAAAATCGTTTCCACATGAACTGTAATTTTGATCCTCCAAAATATCATGTTCCATATCAATTTTATTAGAGAAGTTTATTATATTGTCTTCACCCCTTCTATCACAATATGATCGCCAAAGAGCTAGTGTTCTTTCATATGGAAAATTGTTAATGTCATACTTTGTTACATATAATTTTAGACATATATCCATATGTTTATCAGGTTTGTTCCTCAAATTTGACTTCAAATATGATAGTGCACTAAACATCCTCTCATCCTCTATTGATCACAAAATCATGGTTTGACACAAATATTCTAATTTGAAATATTATGATATATTTTCTTGTAAGTATTATCTAGCATCTAAAATATTCCATAATCTTGTTATCGCACCATATTCTAGAAGACTCTCCAAAACATGAAATTGTTTCCACATTGTTTCAGCAAAGCGCATGGCTTGTTGAAACAATTTTGATGAATCCAAAATACCTTGAATTTAAAAAATAATAATTTAATATTTTAATCCATATTTTAATATTTTTTTTGAAACCTTTAATTAGTTTATAATTATTTGTCTTCATTGGCTTCTTAATAATTTATGCCTCAAATTTCTCCTAAGGTATATTTTATTCTTTATATTATTTAAAGATCTTTTCCATTCCTTGGAACCCGTTTTCATATTTCATGGTTAACTCCTTTATGTTACCTTTATAGTCTCTTTTCATTACTAAAACCACCTCATATTTTATTTCTTTTTTTTTTCCTTGATGATGGTTGGAGTTTCCACTCGAAACATTGGACATTTCAAATATTGACACAGTTTATTCCAAAAAAAATCTCAACGATGGTTGAAAATGTTGATGATAAAGTAGCCTATGATAGAAAACCTTGTGAAAAGGATAAAGATGATAGGATGATTGTCAAGAGGTTGATTAAGGGATCATCTGAGTTCCCACGAGACATAAAATGGTCAATTAACATCAGGAATGATGAAGGAAACTATCCAAATATGAAAATTAATCATGCCAATATATATGACTTGTAATGATTGGAGTAAGAATTAATTTATACATACTTTATATATTCATTTATTTGTTTATGATTGAATGCATGTATGAGAATGATACCTAGGTTGGATATGGTGAATGAAGAATCTTTTGGTATGACAAGATTTTTATAATCTTTTTGATTCAACCATGAATTAGTATCTCATGATTGATTCACTTATAATGAGTGAATGGGTAACAAAATCATGTTATGAATTTGTATAACACATGATAGTGAATTCCAATAGAGCTAATGTGTGAGGCCATATTGTTTATGGATATGGAAGGATATAGTATTACAAAAATGTTCGCTTGTCTCCTTGCTTATATTTCCATTGTAGACTACAACGTTTTGGAAAATAGTGAGAAGAACCTATAAAGGAGAGGATTCCTAAGGTAATATATAGTAGAGAAAGGAATTTCCTTGTAGTGTGTTAGAGGTACATATGGGGGGTGACTAGATGATGTGTTGAGGTATTGGTTATACCTTCCAATTGATGATGGTGGAATACATGATATAGAAATGTAGGATTTTGAAATCAAGTGACAAGGATGGATTGAGTAGAGGTGATCATGAGTATAGGCACATTGGTTTATTGGAATAAATATTTAGTTTCATCTTGTAATGGTAGGTATGCTAAGTAACACATGTACATTGAAACATAGTTCCATTTAATTGAGTATGATTAACAACTAAAAATGATTGAATTATTAGTTTGTTAATATTATTCTAAGAACACCTCATGTATGGTAGTAAATATTGAAAGAAAGGATTATAGGCATAGATAATCACTTTTATTTGGTTCATTAAAAAATTTAAGTTGTAGGTGGAATGGTCTCAAATATTCAAATGAGTGCAATTCTGTAAGAAATACTAGGTACAAAGCTACACAAGAGCCAAACACCATGAGAAGGACCTCATACTTATGAAATTTATGAATTAGACTTGGAATTTATAAGTTGTATTATTATTGTTGTGGTGGATTCAACACACGGGTGTACGAGATCGCACGAGTTTAGAGAGTGTGGTCTACCCTCTAAACTATAGGTAACAGGTAGTATCCGGGGGGAGCTCAGAAGTATAAGACTTAAATGAAGTAATACACTAAAGTATGCTCTATTAAAAAACTAAAACTAAAAACACAAAAAGAAGCTATATAGAGAGTTCCAAATAGTAACAAGGTAAACAATGGCTCGATGGCCTCTTCTTATTGAATGCTTGGAACGAAAACAAATATTACCCACTTGCCAAAGGGCCTAGGCAGTGGCTCTAGGACCTGATGCAAGGATGTTTGTCCTTCAAGTTCTTCCTTCTGACGTAGTCTAACTCTCTCTCTCTACTGTAATGGACTAGGATGTTAGGTGGCCAACCATCGAGTCCTCTTCTTCAGCTCCTTGGGTCACACAAACTGCTGGTGTTGCTTAGGCAAATTTGGCCAGCATAACCTTGTGATCACCCTTTGTTCATCTCTTAGTGGGTTTAAATAGGTGAGCTTCAAATCCTCCTTCCCTCCCTTGGTACATGATGGATGGTGACTCAAGGAAGGGGTATGATTCCATTGTGTATGTTGGAAATGTTGTCATTGATGGCAAAGGAGGCAGTGCTGAAGCAGAGGAAGGCAAAAGAAGCACAGTGAAAGCAATAGAGGTAGCAAGAAGAATGTCAAAATGTAAAATTCATAGAAGCACAGTGAAGAACCGTTATCGGAAGGTAGAGACAGAGGCAGAGCGACAGAAGCAACAGAGGTAGAGACAGAGGCAGAGCGACAGAAGTAGCAGAGGTAGAGACAGAGGTAGAGCGACAGAAGCAGCAGAGGCAGAGACAGAGGCAAAGAGCCGTTATAAAATTCTGGGAATCACACACTCCAACCAGCGTTATACATATAATATAAAACAAATATTATTCCAGGAATCGCATGACCCATTGGCAATGTATACATATTTATCTGTTATATATATGTGTGAAGCGCATCATATAAACAATAGTCAAGGCATATACATTAATATATTTAAGCGGAGCACCTAATGTAAAGTGGGACCCCTCCCCAATCGCAATCGGAGATTATAAGAGCATCGGAACATGCAACAAAGAGTTGGGATTGCGATTGGAAGTTCCGGACCTGATGGATGTATGAATTATAATTCAAACGTGTTTGAAGTCCTTTCTCAATCGCATCGGCAAAATACAATGAACAGTGGCCAATCGCATCGGAGAATATAAGAGTTGCGATTGCGATTGGAAGCCCGGACCCGATGGGCTTATAAACTTTGATTAATAAAATTTGAGTCCCAATCGCATCGATATTAGTCAATCGCATCGGCAAAGAACAATGAACAGTGACTCAATCGCATCGGAGTATTTGAAGTTGCGATTGCGATCAATCGCAATCGGAGCAGGAGCGATCAATCACAATCGGAGGAGAATCAATGCATCGGAAAGCATGACAAGTGGGCCCGAAAGGAGTCTTATATGTTTTAAAACAGGATTTATTGTATGCGCCGAGAATATTTTAAGGTGTATTAAAAGGGCAGATTATATGATTAATTCATCTGAGACAAAGTTGGGTTATATATATATATTTAAAGGTGCTGTCATATATATATATATATATATATATATATATATATATATATATATATATATAACGCTGTTGCGATAAGCCGTGTGGTCTATAGATCCATGGGCCTCAGCTTAAGGGGAGGGCGATTACTAATGTAATACAATTGTAATATATGTATGTTCCAGTCTGCGGAACTCGCCACATCAACAAGACACTTGTGGCATGTAAAGGATTGGATTTTGCCCATATTTAACGCCAGCTATTACATATTTATATAAAATGCAATGATATAAAAAGCACAGTTACACCACAACAGAGGACAGAAGAGAAAACAGAGCTGAAAAGAGACAAAACACAGTCACAGAAAAGACAGACACAGTCAAAGAGAAGACAAACGCGCAGCAAGCCAAAAGACTAAATGAGTTGAGCTAGAGTTCTCATTGTAATTTGAATGTAAACGTTTTAATTGATTTATATTGTTGTGATGCATTGGCAAGTCTCCGAGAGAGAACAAGTTCCCACTGTAATGTTAAATTGATAACTACAGTTATATTTTCTGAATAAGCAGATTAAAGGAGTGAAAAGGCAGAAGGCAAAGAGGCATGACTATCCATTTCGAATTCAAGTAGAATACAAACAGTCATGTGAGGAAATCTATAAATAATATCATCTTGATATGCAAAAGTGTGAGGTTAGAGAGAGTAAATATAGATAAGGCAGAGTACAGAAGAGTGAAGCAGAGAAGATTAAGAAAAGAAGAGCAAAAAGAGAAGCTACAGAACATAGCTGATATCTGAGGTAAATCAGCAAACATTCAATTTGGAAAATTGAGGAAGTTGGAGCTTCCCTATCAAGTTGCAGCTTGATAGCTGTCAGTTGTAGCTGACTGAGGTTAGAGCCTCCTGTAGGTTGGTGCCTGCAGAAAATTGAAGGGAGTTGGTGCTTCCTTGCAAGTTGTAGCTTGCAGAATTGAGGATAGAGCCTCCTGTAGGTTGGTGCCTACAGAAAACAGTGGTGAGAGGGAGTAGGAGCTTGCCTTTGCATCACAACAATAATAAGATGTGGTTTTCTCCCTTTATGGGTTTCCACTTACATCTTCTGTCTCTATGTGTGCCTCTTATGTGTTGATGTGATTATTTCAATGTGCCTAATTGCTTGCTGCTTTCAACATAAGTATGGTGTCACAATAAATTAATATTGGCTCCAAATAATACTGTTCACATATTAAGCTGTAAATAATTTTGGTGAAATTTCAAAGGGCTTACGTATGTATTAAACTGATTCACCCCCCCCCCCTCTCAATTTAATTAAAGATTCAACAGTGTGCTCAAATATGCTTTTGTGTGCCCGCACAATGCCTAAGGGGGCATTGATGCTCTCCTTAGGTGGCTTTCACATAAGGAGAAACTATCCTTTGCTTGCTTGTGGTCCTGGAAAGAGACTTTTTTTTACTTCCAGGAATGCCCGCTTATCGGGCTCCAGTGCTCGCATAAGGCGCTCTTTTTGAAGGAAAAAGCGCGCATTTGAGCATTTATGACTAGTTCAAATTTGATTTTCTCAAAACCTTAGAGATTTTAAATACTTCTTGGTTCCATAATGTATCCCTGTCCTATAAATTCTTAGGCTCGACATTAATTGATGTTGTTTTTTATTGTATGATTTTCCAGTGTTAACAGATGCCCCCTAATGTGTGAGGTCTAGGAAGAACTGTATAGCTGAAATACATTATAGTTTATTTTCTGTATCGTACCCACAAAGAGAGAGAGAGAGAGTGAGGCCAGCGTGTAGAATAGACATCGCCTTGCACCGGTTCCGAGATAACCATGGCCTAAGGGGCCCCCTGCAAGCAGAAAAAATATACAACATATTTGCTAAATTTCAACGAGGCGGGCATGTCCCATGCTTGTGATGCTATGGCTAATTAAACAAAATTGACAGAAACATGTGTTGTCTGTGCCACTACTGTGGTAGTGATATTGGTGGTTGCTGACGACGATTGCTGACGCCCTCAGGGGCGTTTTTTCTTTGACGATAGGTGGAATGTGGTACCCATATGCATAATCTTGGTATGGCATATGAATGTGCAATGTACGCATATGTACTGGCTGGGACCTTCCCATGTAAGCATTGTTGTCAGAGATGCTTATAAAGGCACGGGTCTTCGATAGATCTTGATCAAAGTGCAATGGTTGTGAGGTACGATACCATCATGACATGAAAGCTTTTTCTGTAGTCAAATGTCAGGAGGATCAATGACATCTATGGACAATGATGTCTCCCATAGTGCCACCTGAGGATACCCCTTTGCATGGGGAGGGGTAATCTAAGGTACCGCTTCCTTTTTGGAAAAGAGGTGTTGATGTCGACAAAAGGGAAGCCTTAACCGAACCATAATGGGTTTAACATAGGCATGTTGGTGAATGGTAGCTGAAAACGGATTATGGGGATTCAGTGGCCCGAGGTCGAAGTATATTTGAGCAGTTTGGCAGCAGTCATAGGTATTTCTGAAGGGAGAATTCCCTGGAGTCGGTAGGATTTCCAAGGCGTGTATGAACCGCCTATGATTGTCATAATGGTGCGTACATATGTGGTATGGAATACTTCGACCAAGGGAGATGGGGGACTGCTGCCATGGGAGGAAGAGTGCAATATGAGGGGGAAGAGGCGAAGGGCATTGTTTGTGATCTTTGTACACTTACCAAAAGAATAAAATAATGGGGTTTGGTTTGTGCAAAACACAGAGATGGGTACCCCAAAACATGAAAGAGGGTCGCTCACTTGATGGTGTGAGGATGGTGTTTTGCTGGGGGTAGGGGTCCCATTGGTTGGTCTCATGTGCAGGGTTGATGAAGTGGAAGATGTCGCATATGGGTTAATGTTGATGGAGGAATGGTGGGTGTTGGGTGCTAAAAGGTGCCTTTTAAAACTCCTATTTATTCCACATTAATTATCAACCTGGGCAAGTCCTCTTATTTCAAGAGTGTACACAATATGTGCACGCTATAATCCCAGAGAGTAATGTTTCTTAAAATGTAGTATAGATCTTTCAAATACAAAAGTAAACGGATGTTGAAAATGAAATCTAATTACAACAATATGAAACTCAATATTCTGAAATTCAATCACTTCATTCAACAATCATCAGTCAAGGATGTAGTAGAAATAACTCTTTCCTCTGGCAGCTAATGTAAATGAAATCAAATAAGAACAAGACAATCAATCTGAGAACGTAGGTCGCAATAACCAATGTCCTTTACAGTTGATGATCTTACGCTCCACACTAAAGCAATTAAATGGAAACTGAACTAAATCACTAATGCTGTTAATGAAAGTAAACTAGGCAAGCTCTCAAAGAAAAACCAAACTCCTTGTAGGTATGAAATAAACTGTAAATTAATTAATTGAAATGAACAACAGATCTATTTTACTAGAATTGAACAGCAATGGAAATGAACAGCAAACTCTATCTAATGGAATTGAATAACAAATTCTATTGAACATCAATCCGAAATGAACAACAATCAGAATGGAACAACAAATGGAATGGAACAGCAACTAGAATGGAACAGCAGATGTTGAACAACGAAGCTCTGTTAAAGCATAACAAGATAAGTTATACAAGGATCAAGATTCTTGTTAAATTGGAAAGGAACGGCAACACAATTCAACAATGAAACACACCAAGATTATAAAGCAATAAAACAGTAAACTATTAAACTTGAAATTGTAATGAAAATAAATACAAACCGTCAGACAATTATAATCGAAAGATAATAATACAGATGGCAAGTGGATCCACCAGGGCAGGGCCCTTTGCTGCTAGTGGAGCACTGTCGAAATACTCTAGTATCAAATGATGGAACATTAGTCGAATTATGTATTAATCATATGTAGCAGAGTTTACAAGCAATCGTACTCTATTTTAACTAACAAGAGTCGAGGAACAATAGAAAATCTCTCTTCAATGGAAATACATGCTCTCCTTTTATAATCAGATTGAGGAGAAAGTAAATAGTAAATGTGATCCCTCATAACAAAATTGGATTGTTCCTAACAAATTGATCAGCAAGAAAATATATTTCCATCAATCATTCAACAAGAACAAGTCAAATTTGGTATTGTAATTGACATCATTTGGAAAACGGCCACAACAGTGAATCTGGGAAAATCGTCCTCAGAGAACCTTCCGTTTCTCTTAATACAGACCAAATTTGGGCAAACCATTCTTTTCTAAAGTTAATTCAGTTCGTTCTGGAAAAAACCCATGTTTCAGATTTTCCAGATTCTTCTCCATTTGCCAAGAATTTCCAACGCAAAATTGACACTTCTTATTCCAACGAATTTCTGAGTTGGAATATTTGATGATGAGCTGGAAATCAAATCTGTAATCTGGAAAATATCTTGGAGGCTAAAATGGTGAGTTATGTTACAAAATATATTAATAAACTATCATTGATAAAATCATGCATAATAATCATCAATTTATTAAAAATAAAGGAGAGGAAATAATATTTATCCATAAGAGCATAAATAGTTATAAGATGGAATTATATGATAAACCATGATAAATGACGTGATAAAGAATGGTAGAAATGGATGAAATAAGTATTAAAAAGTGGTAATAATAATGACAAACTAGCGGCCCAACATATCCCCAAACTGAATATATTGCATGTCCTCATGCAACCCAAAGAAAAAACCCATGTGTTAACAAAGCAAAAAAAAGTTGTTCATCCCAACTCATGAAATGGATGGAACAAATGATTTTTTTCCTCAAATAATGAATATTCAATTTTAGCAATTTTGATGAAGGCATAACAATTTTTACAGTTGACATTCAACTATATGTGTATGAAGTTGCAGAAAAATGTGATATAAGTAACAATAAACTTCATTAACCATTTTCTCAAAAATCAGATCGTTTTGATGCACAGATCATGAGATATAAACAAAATGGTTGTAGGTGATAGTGCATAATTTTCGAAATTTTATGAACTAATTTAGCGTGAAATTATCTGGGTTTGTGTATTTTAATGATACCTCTTTGTTATTCATAAATCACAAGAATTCAGTTCATAGTTTTAAAGATATATGCAAATCAATTTTTGCACTGTATAAAAATGAAATTGTATGCCTTAAACGAGAAAGAAAGTAAAAAACATCCATCATGTGTAGCAATTCCTCCCCCAAACTAAAGAATTAGCATGTCTTCATGCAATGCTAGAAAACAAAGAGAGGTGGTTGCTACAATCTGTTGAAATCTATGCTTGGTGTAAAACAACATGGAATAAGGGAGGTGTTGAGAATGAATAAGAATATCAATGGATGATAAAGAATATTACTGACATGGTCATAAGAAAGAAATGAAGGAAAACAACAGTCCCCCAAATTGAAAGATGATACATCTCTGAAAAATGGGAAGTGGTAAAGATGTGGAACGAATGATGATAAATAATGCTCAAAGGATTTTCATGAAATTATCCTAAATTCGTAATAAATCAGAAAATTATGCTATTTTACCTCAAGTGTTACCTCCCAAAAAAAATGTGGAATGACATGTAGGGACTGGCCTTTGTTGAAGCTGATGTAGGCTAAGTGGATACTAAAAGTGATGCAAAAGGTGGAAGCCATGCAAGCACATCATGTCTGAAAAATTGTGCGTGTTCACGAGTTGTGCAAGCCTTTGCTGTTAGTTGCAATTGTGTGGTCATGCTGCGAATAGAATTTCCCCCCAATACTTGTTGTTCTCCTTTAAAAAAATCACGATTCTGCATGCAATTTTCTTGAATCCAAAGAGTTAATTTTGAAGAGCAACAGATAAGATGTATGCCAAAAGTTCAATCAGAAAAACTTCTGTAGAAATGCAGTATGAATATTGGGATTCAACCCACATGCAGGCATATTTAAAAGGCATCCTTGCCCCCCCCTGAAAGATGATAGGTTGCCCTCAACTGGCAAATAGAAGAGCAGCGTACTACACAACAATTGTATAGCATGGAAAGACATACATACGTATGATATGATCAAAAAATTATCGCATTACTGAAATCAATGCATATTTTGAAATCATGAGTAGATATGGAAATGTTTATGTAATGATTCAAAAATAAGGGAAAATGACAGCTGATGTGAAAAAAGTACTTATGCGGTCATTATCCACATAAACCATTATGATCGATTTATAAATAAATTTCATGCACAAGAGGTTCCGAACAAAGGGTTTAGGAGCATAATCTTATTTGATATTAGATAAAGATATAAGAAAAGGGTTTATCATTACTATTGATTTGTGAAAAATATGACTCCAATACCATCAGCAGAGCTCTGTTGCCCACAAGTGTCTATAACCTTGAAAAATTTGCTTTCTCACCCTTGGAACCATTATCCTTTATTTATGCCTAGGGAAGTGCTGTGTAATGTCATGATGGAGGCCACTGTGCTAACTTGGGAACCAGATGAATCACAATGCCATTCACCAGGAAGGAGAGAAAGCTGGGCAGGTCGGCTTGTGATGAGACCTCTTGTTCCAAGGACTTTTTATTTTTCTGAGTTGTCCATTGTATCATATCCTTGGTGTGGTGGCCATAATGGGAATGCCACTTCACTACTCTCTTATGATCATGGTAGGCTGGCTCTTGATGAGACCCCCTATCCTCCATCTGCCATATCATAGAATTGTTAGTAATCATATAGAGATTTTTTTCTTCTTTTTTCATGTAGCACTTCCCTATTTATGTATAGAGGATGGCTCAACACTCCTTAAGAGTAGGGACGGTGGAAGAAATCTGAACATCTCAATAGAGAAAGTATGCCCTTATTCTTATTCAATAAATAAAAATCAAAGAGAGTTATGAAGATTTAGGGAAGAACCAACATGATAAAGATAACCGATCATATTAATTTTAGTGAAAATAAAGACAAAAAAAGTGATATAGATGGTTGTGTCCTTTCCTTTTGTTATCACTACCAAACAATTTCTTAAAAATTACAATTTCTCTTGATTTGCTGATTCTAGCAACCTCTAGTTTTTGTGTCCTTGCATAAATTGTATGTTTTCCTTTAAAAGAGTTCTGAAGAATTGACAAAAATCCTCAAAATACTGTTCTAAAACAAGAAAAATGCACTCAGAGTGTTGTTCCTTAGATGGAACAGCTACTGTTCCTTAAGAGGAACAACAAAAACAATCTGCGAAAATGTTGTTCCTTTTGAAAGGAACAGCAGAAACAATCGGAAAAAAAAAAAAAAAAAATTGTTCCTTTTGAAAGGAACAACGAAATCAATCCACGGAAATGTTGTTCCTATTTAAAAGGGACAGCAAAAACAGTTGGAAAAAAAACATGTCGTTTCTTTTGAAAGGAACAACAGAAACAAGAGGGAATAATGTTGTTACTTTGGAAAGGAACAGCTCTTTTGGAAAGGAACAGCAAAAACAGGCAACAAAAATTGCTGTTCCTTTGGAAAGGAACAACAAAAACTGTTGTTCCTTCGGAAAGGAACAACAAAAACACGCGGCAAAAGTGCTATTCCTTTTGAAAGGAACAACAAAAAGTAATCAACGGAAATGTTGTTCCTTTTGAAAGGAACAACAAAAAGAAACACACAAACACGTTGTTTCTTAAGAGGAATGGTTGTTGTTCCTTAAGAGGAACAACAAACAAATATAAGCATGCAAGATTTCTATTCCTTAAGAGGGACGGCTGTTGTTCCTTAAGAGGAACTGCAGCTATTCCTTAAAAGGAACAACGTGAAAAATAAAGGCACACAAAAAAGTGTTGTTCCCCATAGGGAACAACAAAGAAAATGCATGCAGAAACTGCTGTAGGGAATAGAAAAGGAAAACAATTAGAGGAAAGAACAAAACTAATGTACAATCTATTGTCAAGCAAATCCAATCAACTAGAAAGGAAAATTTATGTACAGGTTTCAAGAAAAAGTATTTTTTTACAGAATTGGTGCTGCCGAAGAATTACCTTCTGAAACTTGCATGGTGGGGTCCTTATTTTTCAATTTCCAATGGAGCAGAAACTACAATTTGAAGGGATCAACACCTAAGACACAAAAACATAAAATAAATCAGAAAAGAAACAACACTTTATTAAGTTACAACAGCTGTGATGTTATTTCCTAAGGGAATATCAATCTGTCAATGGAAGAAAAATGATCTTTTTGAAAAATGTTTTGGCAACGGTGACATGAATCTTCAAATGGAAACCAATTCTTCATTTCTTCTGTTATGAATCTATTAGGTAATGAACTGGATGAAATGTCATTGTTTCACTAAAATTTCCTTCAAGAATCATTCGTCCATAAATTGACCTTCTTTGTTCTGCTAAGACCTGCAAAAAACGAGTGTTTACCTGCAATAAAACATTAAATCATGGAGAAAGAGAGGTGATAGGGCTCCCCTAATCCAAGAATTATGCAAAAAAACTAACAAGTATTTACTCTGTAAAACAAATCCATGGAAAAAATTAATTTATTACCTGTGGGAGAGCAATGGCCAATCATACTAACCAGCAGTGTTTTAATCATCATTTTTTTGTTTCTCGTCTGATTTGAGTGATTCCAAAGTCAAATGAAACTGAATTAAGAGATATGTCTCCAATAGAAATAGGTTTTAAAAATTCCATGTAATGGTATGTTAAATTTTCTTAGAACAACCTACATAATAGAGTCATTTTCGATTTTCCAGCTCAGACCAACAGTTGATATTTCAAGCATAAATTTTCCATTTGATAACAGATTGAACCGATTCAAATTGGATATTAAATTATATTCATTTATTGATCTCCAATAGAAATATGTTTTGAAGACAAGAAGAATTGATGGGCAAATATGCTAGTGAACAGCTGAGAAAACAGAGTTTCAAGAGTGCTGATTCATGATAAGCAGTCAGTATTTTGGTCATAAATTCCTCATACGATATCAAAATTGAGTGATTCAAATTTATTTTTAAACTATATACATAGAGGAATATACCATAGAAACATGTTTTTAAAATATAGTCATTTAGGCCTCCAAAAACTGATTGTCCCAACTCTGTTCCTGAGCTGCCTACTAGACACCCCGTCAATGTTTTGGTTATAAGTTTTTCGTTTCAAATAAAAATTGAGTGATTCAAATTGGGTTGCAAAATAGACATAAAGGGATACTTAGGATAGAAATAGGTTTTAAAAATATTCACTTTTGGCCCCTCAAAACATGACTGTCCCAACTCTGTTTTCAGAAATTTCATCAAGTCCGCAAGCCAAAAAATATGATATTCAAGAAATTTTTCCATATTGGTGATAAAAATGAATATAAGTGTTTGTAGAATTTTTATTTTCAATATAATACATATACATACACAAATAAATTAAAATATTTATCATCGATGTTGATTTCCACAGCGTGTTGCAACAAAAACCACCGTTTTTACAAAAATAAAATGAAAAAAAAGTGTGTTTATTTTATTTCCTTATTTATTTTATTTTTTCACTAGCCTACTCTGATTTGGAAAATGAATATGATTACGTATAAGAGTATTTCCAGTGTAACCATTTTCTAAATAAGGCTTCAAGTATGTACATACCAAAATTTGAAAAATGCATGTTAATAAAAATTAGAGTATCAGAAGCCAACTTCCCTTGAAAAGATGGTACCAAAAATTGTTGAAGCATGGAGTGATGCTACAAAAAAATGGAGTGAAACCAATCTTCAATGTATTCCTTACTTTCTTGATTTCCCATAGCCTTCATATCATGAATTTCTTGAGTGTTTAAAACGGCTTGTTGATGCAAGCTAGAAGGAACCTCATTTTCTTTCAAAACCTCTACATTTTTGGGATTTGATACATTCTGAATCTCAGTATAAGTTTTCTCCAATGGTGCATATGAGATAGAATGGGTGGGAAGGGTGGGTAAATTTTTTAGTTCAACACTGTAAGCATGTTGTACTGGTTTATTATGGTGAGGGTGTGAAATGAGTTGAGCAGGAAATTGTGTAGGGAATGGAGCATTTTGATGATGTAGTTGATTAGGTTGAATGGATGATTTTGATGGGCAAGCAAGATGTTGTGGAAGAGATGGAAGATGTGTTTGTGCTACAAGATGAGGGAGAGTAGTCATGCAATCATAAGATAAACCATGCCAAACTTGTAGATAAGATTGGTGGTGGTTATGTTGAGATTGGCATGGCTGCTCTAACATATGAGTATTCCATAATGGATTATGCAAGTAAGAGAATGGAGAGGAAGTGTTTTGAACCATACCTGTAGGCCACAATTTCCATGGTTTTAACCTTGTTGCAACTTCCCCATCTCTTTGATATGCTACTTCCATCCTAGATAAGGAAGAGTGAGTATCTATGGGATTCTCCTTTTGGTAATGAGGGCAAAACACTTCATCAAATTCTTGATTTTTCTAAACCTACAAAACATTCAATTGTGAATTTAGAGAGCTAATAAAATCATATTTAAAATTTTCAAATAAAACATTGATTTTTTCAGCTCTTATGTCTCTTGTTCTTGTAGTAAATTTGGAAAAGAAAGAAGAAACTTCTCTAGAATTCTTACCATCCTTGGAAATTCCTCTTGAATACCTTATGCACAATTCACAAACATCATCATATGATAACTGAAAAACATCACCTTTTCCTATCAGATTTAAGAGTTCTAAAAAATCATCTTTGATTCCTTTAAAAAGGAGTGTTTTCAAAATCTCTTTTTCCAAATGCTTATGCTTTGTTTTTTGAAGGTTATATTGAAATCGCTCTACATAGTCCTCCAAGCTTTCATCTTCCCCTTGTATCATACCAAAAATGTCTTCATTGGATTTGCAGTAGTCTTGGTACTTCTTCAAGAATATGTTCTTCATGTCCTCCCATGTTTAGATGTAGTTCCCACCTAGGCTCATGAACCATCGGAGAGCTGCTCCTTTTAGAGTAAGAGGAAACACTTTCAACCTTTGATCATTAGTACAATAATCATATCCTCTACAAAATACTTCAAACTCAAATAAGAATGTATCTGGATCTTCATTTGTCAAACCATGAAAATTTGGTAGAGACAATGGGGGAATTATGTGCATTTGTGTCACTCCTCCTAGATCTTTGATAGGGAATTCAAAAGTTGAAATGTGAGCCATTTCTTACCATAATAGAAGATGTTCTTCATGTGTTTCTTTAAGGATCCTCCTTCCAATGTTCTTGTCAATTGGTTAGTGAAATGGGTGGTGCTTACATCACCCAAAATTTCTACTTCTAAAATTCCTACTTCAATTCCTACGCAATTCTGCTGAAAAGCGGGCGGAGGAGCAAGCATTTTACTTACTCGTTACGCAGGTTCTTACCTTCCGTTTTTAGTACCCAATTCTTTCACAACAGAAAAACATCAAACATACATCACTCTCTGTGAAATGGCAACACTCTCCCCGGCAACGATGCTAAAATTTTGGGTGCTAAAAGGTTCCTTTTAAAACTCTTATTTATCCCACATTAATTATCAAGCCAGGCAAGTCCTCTTATTTCAAGAGTGTACACAATATGTGCACGCTATAATCCTAGAGAGTAATGTTTCTTAAAATGTAGTATAGATCTTTCAAATACAAAAGTAAACGGATGTTGAAAATGAAATCTAATTACAACAATATGAAACTCAATATTCTGAAATTCAATCACTTCACTCAACAATTATCAATGAAGGATGTAGTAGTAATAACTCTTTCCTCTGGCAACAGATGTAAATGAAATCAAATAAGAACAAGACAATCAATCTGAGAACGTAGGTAGCAATAACCAATGTCATTTATAGTTGATGATCTTACACTCCACACTAAAGCAATTAAATGGAAACTGAACTAAATCACTAATGCTGCTACTGAAAGTAAACTAGGCAAGCTCTCAAAGAAAAACCAAACTCTTTCCAGGTATGAAATAAATTATAAATTAATTAACTGAAATGAACAACAGATCTATTTTACTGGAATTGAACAGCAATGGAAATGAACAACAAACTCTATCTAATGGAATTGAACAACAAATTTGATTGAACATCAATCCGAAATGAACAGCAATCAGAACGGAACAACAAATGGAATGGAACAGTAGATGCTGAACAACGAAGCTCTGTTAAAGCATAAAAAGATAAGTTATACATGGATCAAGATTCTTGTTAAATTGGAAAGGAACAGAAATGAAATTCAACAATGCAACACACCAAGATTATAAAGCAATAAAACAATAAACTATTAAACTTTAAACTGTAATGAAAATAAATACAAACCGTCAGACAATTATAATAAAAAGATAATAATACAGATGGCAAGTGGATCCACCAGGGTCAGGCCCTTTGCCGCTAGTGGAGCACTGCCGAACTACTCCAGTATCAAATGATGGAACAACAGCCGAATTATGTATTAATCATATGTAGTAGAGTTTACAAGCAATTGTACTATGTTTTAATTTACAAGAGTCGATGAACAATTTTGAAAATTACAACAGGAAATCTCCCTTCAATGGAAATACATGCTCTCCTTTTATAATCAGAAAGAGAAGTAAATAGTAAATGTGATCCCTCATAACAAAATTGGATTGTTCCCAACAACTTGATCAGCAAGAAAATATATTTCCATCAATCATTCAACATGAACAAGTTGAATTTGGTATTGCAATTGACATCATTTGGAAAATGGCCACAACAATGAATCTAGGAAAATCATCCTCAGGGAACCTTCTGTTTCTCTTAATATGGACTGAATTTGGGCAAATCGTTCATTGATAAAGTTAATTCTGTCTGTTCTAGACAAAACCCATGTTTCAGATTTTCTAGATTCTTCTCCATTTGCCCAGAATGTCCAACGCAAAACTGACACTTCTTATTCCAACGAATTTCTGAGTTGGAATATTTGATGATGAGCTGGAGATCAAATCTGCAATATGGAAAATATCTTGGAGGCTAAAATGGTGAGTGATGTTAAAAAATATATTAATAAACCATCATTGATAAAAATCATGCATAATAATCATCAATTTATTAAAAATGAAGGAGAGGAAATAATATTTATCCATAAGAGCATAAATAGTTATAAGATAAAATTATATGATAAACCATGATAAATGATGTGATAAAGAATGGTATAAATGGATGAAATAGGTATTAAAAAGTGGTAATAATAATGAAAAACTAGCGGCCCAACAATGGGCCAAATGCGGTGCGCGGAGGTGCGCATTCATTCTGCTTGTACAACCCAATCGTCCGGGAAGGGGGTTGGTTTAGATGGTGAAATTGACCTTATGCATGATATATGGATGGGCATGAGGTGCTTCCCAGACTAAAATGGTATGGCCATGGCGTCACTTGTAGGGTGATGTATGGTCTACTTGGGATGACGATCGCCATGGAGGGGAGGCTCTACCAACCATTGCGGACGTTTATCATATACAGGATGAGGTGATGATAAACGTGGTCGGGTATGAGGACCCTATGGTTTATTTCTAATGGAGAAATGATGTCAGGATATGAAAAATTTTATGGGACTCTATCATGCTGACTGTAGAATGATACCTGCTCCAGAACTTTCGGTGGTCGGTGTTGTGAATGGTTTGTGGGTTCTTCCTGCAAAAAACAACTACCTCAAGTGAAAGCATCTTATTTTTATTCAATATTATTGAAAATCATGAATTTTGGAAAGGTAGATGGGAGGGTGCATACCTGCCGGCGCTTGAAAAAATTATTTTTTCAGGAGTGCGAATGTGTGGCATCGCCTCTATTTGTTAAGAGTTGTTACTTGGCTCCTAGTTTTTATTTCAGTTGTGGTTGCCCCCAGACTGAGATCATGGGGGAGGGCATTGCCAGTTAGTGCCCCCCATCTAGGATCTCCTCGAATACAGATTAATGCTGCCTAGGTGACCCTAGGTCAAAGACCTGACCAAGCCATTTGCAGTAATCGATGTGCCTGAATCTCAAGAAGATGAGGCAACCAGGTTTCCTTTTCCCTGGTTGGTGTATTGTGGTTTGGGGGTGGACATCATGCACACCGAGGCCACTGTGGCATCAGGCGATACCTCAGGGATAATAGGAGGATCTCCTAGGAATGATCCTAAGATGGAAAACGGTTTGAATTGTCCAGGGCCATATTCTTGATACCGTACAAGACCATCTGTGGCTGTATCTACATAGGGTAGAACCATATCTGTGTTGGTCAAAGGACACTTTTCAGTGTGCGTCATCTGGTCTACTATAATGATTCGATCCTCATGGGGGAACATCATGATACGGAATATGGAGGATGTTATGGTAGACATGGCATACATGTAACTCCGCCCAAGGAGTATATTGTAATCCAAGTGAGCGTCCAAGACTTCTATGTCTATGTGGAACGTTTTTCTGGCTAAGCAGACCGGTACATTTTGGAAGAGACCGACGGGGGTCGAGGGCCAACTGTCATATGCTCTGAGTGTGATGACGGAAGGTTTGAGTTCTGGGGCTCCTAACTTCTTCCATACATTCTTTGACATGATGCACGTGGATGCACCCTCGTCAATGACACTTCGGTGAATAGCGATATTCTGTACTGATACTGGTATCTAGAAGGCAACCATGGAAGGAAGCCTAGGGGTGGCTTTGTCTAAATCAAAATCCATCATGCACGTGTCGGCAAGGTCGATGGTGCCTAATGTAGAAAGTAGGGCTTTCCGTTGCTTCGGGCACGACTGCAATACCTCCAAAGCAGACATAGCAGCAGGTGACTAGGCTAAATTATCTATGATGCTGTAATTGTGGGCTGCTTTGGAGTACTTACATGCTCGCCTATTAGGCCCTTTAACCATTTTTGGCAGTGGTTCCAAAGGAATCTTTGGAATGGTCAAAGGTGCAGTCAGCGCGGACGTACTAGCCCTTGATGTACTGGCGTCTGGTGGGGTGTCGTAGTTGCGATTCCGGGTTTGGAAAAACATTTCCTCCCCATCCATGTAAATTTCATGGTTGTTTTTCTCAGAATAGTTGGGGTTTTGTTGTTGAGTGCTAACCGTTCCTTAATGGGGGAAGGGTTCTTGCATAACTGCAGTTGTCTGGGAAGATCCTCCTTGTCCTCGGTTACTCTGAAGCTTTTTAAGCTCAGGGAGTTCATGATAGTGGTGAGTATAGTGCCCATACTCCCACATATCTAACAAGAATGGTTTTTTCATAGAGGTGGCCTCTTGCCTTGCTTGGCTCCTGGTTCTAGTTCTAGTCGGAGTTATCTCCAACCCGGGATCACAGTGGACACTATTGGTTGTTGCCCCCCTGTCCAAGGTTCCCTTTGAGTTTGCTTTTTACCTTTCTTTTGACCACGTTAGGAGGGTAATTCTCCTGATCATACTAGTGTGGTTGATTTTGAGACGACTACACAAAGTTCACTTGTGCATTGTTTTGCGTCGGTGGGTTATGTGCTTGGGACTGAGCATACTGCTGTCCCATGTTTGCAGCTGGCCGTTGGGGGGGAGTTCTTCCATCATTTTTTCTTCCTGCGTACTGGGTCCCCTCTGCCGAAGGGTAAGGTCCTGCTTGGTGATACGTTGGCTCCCTCTTACTCAAATTTTGCTGCTGCATATGATGACTTTGAAATCCGGGTTGAGAAATGTTCTGGGTAGACCCATGTGTTTAACCAGGATTCTGACTTCTGCTGCCTAGGTATCCTTGGGTCATCGACCCAATATGTCTGTCTGCAGATTTCGACGTGCCTGGAAATTCTTGATAAGATTGCAGGCGCGGGGCATTAGGCAGGATATTGTATATGTATCCTGATTGCGTATAGATCAGTTCAAGATGTTTGGTTTTACTGATTGCGTCCTCTTCGGATGTGGGCTTATGTTGCGCCACATCCTTTGAAATCTCTGCCATCAGAGTTTTCAAGAATAAATCTAAAAGGACTCGGTTGTCTAGTTGTGCTTTGCATAGGCTGTGATGCCGTCTCCACTCATGGAGATGTTCAGAAATGTGGGTAGAGGGAGATTGTCTGAAATGAGTCAGTAACTCCATTCCCGAATCGTGGTGAATGGGTAACTGAAAGTATGTGAGGAATGCAGTAGCGAGGGCACTAAAGGTTCTATGTGAAGCAGGGGGTTTCTCGATGTACCATTTCACGGCCACTCATGTGAGAGTGCGTTGAAATAGCCTCAATCAAATAGTATCGTCAATGATGCTATTCAATGAGCACCACAAGTGAAAGGTCATTACATGATTTCCTGGGTATTCCGCTTTTATGCCCTCAAACTTTGGTATGTCTGAAGGGAGCTTCGTGGGCATGGGAGGCCAATTGGGGTCGTGTGAAATGGGGTCATTGGTGAGCTTGGTTAAATCCGGTAGATTTAATGCCGCTAAGAAGGGTGACTGAGAGGTTGATGCCATGGCAACGTGTGAAGACACGAAGTTCTGGTTAGAACGACGGTTAGTCTATGACATACCCGGTTGTGAATTAAACTAGCTTCCCTTATGGGATGCACTCTTTTGCCCCCTAGGGGACGAGGGGGGAGTGATGTGCGGTGTGGTGTTGGGAGACCGACTAGGGTTCCCAACTAAGGTTGCTCCAAGAAAGGAGGAACCAACCACTGTGGCAATGTTCCATCTTTGATGCCTAAATGGTGAAAGACCTGGAACCCCTCCCGATAATGGGGGGAGGTCCAAAAGACACCTGGATCGACGAGGTTCTGTTGGAAATACTTAAGGGTCATCTAGGTTGGGTTTTGGAAAAAATTTTTGAGGAGATTGAGTCTGTGATCATGACAATTTTATGGCCACATACATAAGACAAAACGAAAATGAAATGAATTTTCCTTTAACTTAATCTATGTGAGCAATCAAGCAAAAAATGGTTTTGTTTGTTTGCACGTGATACTCAAAAAATCCTAGAAGACCTAATAACGTCCTCACACACTCAAAATTAACTGGGCCTTGAGAGGATTTCTTGCGAGTTCTGGCACAACGTCCCGAAAGTACTGGCGACGCCCCCAGTCAGCCAAAGAGAATCAACCAAGGTAAGGGTAGAGGGTCTGGCGCTTGCCTGCACCATCACCTATAGGGTAAAGGATGCCCTAGTTTTGGCCACTAAGAACCACCATCCCATGTGAGTGTTTGAGTCTTGGGCTTCTTGGTAGTCAGCTAATAGTACCGAGTATCAGCCGGGTCAGGTAGCCCTAACTGATACCGCACACACTGCGCCTAAGCCTAACCCCCTCTGAATTGGGTCTCTGCCGCACTCTAGTTTTCTTTTCTGTGGGATGATAGGTGGATTTTAAAGCTCCATATAAATGCAACTTCTATGTTTCAAATGTGAAGCGTGATCAAGGCAGCTTATTGGATGCCTACCCCCTTGATCCTAACTTAAACTATAACTTCTCTTGTGGCCCCTATGGGGAGAGTTTAGTGAGTTGGTTTAAGTTATTTTTTGGTGGCTTTCTTTTCTTAGTGGGTGAATGTGTGTGAGCGTATGGTGAAAAATCTCATAATTTGAACATATGATTATCGGTGATCCTTTACAAAAGTCCCTTAGTTAAACTATGTGACGTTGTTCCTTGCTCAAATAAATATCATTTGCGGATAATGGGCCGCTTCCAAAACCTCCTAATTAGTCTATGTGAGTGACTAAAGGGAGATGGTGAATCAAAAATATAGAGTGTTCATATGCTTTTGTAGGGTCACCCAATGGCGCAAAGACAACAGAGATTACTTACTTTAACTTGCGATTCAATCCTAGTCCCACAATTTCCTAAATGCAAAAATTGAAATTTAAACTAAACAATTTCTACACTAGCTTATGCATGTGTGGTCATGAGCCACTTACTTGGACTAGTTAAACTAAGTGTGCATACCAGAATTTGCAAAAGACATAAATTGTTTGGAAAGCAATGGTTAATTGGCCCCCTACTTAAACTATGTGAACATTTTTTGCAAACAACCAACTTAAATGAAAACTAACTAAATGCCTACAAAAAGCAGCAAAAAGCAGTCTTCAGAAGTTGTGGGGTATCAACATAGGTGTTGGAAAATACATTAGGGGTTGCCCAACACATTTACAAGCAGAAAAAAGCAAAATATAGGGAGAAAAAAATATCTCTGCCAATTGCGCTCAAAACCTCTGACATGTGCACTTTCCTGCGCGCAGGTCACTTCTGAACGCGTGCCCTGCGCGTCTGTGTGTAAAAGCTGCGCACAAAATTCCTGCAAGTGAAAAAATTAGGAGCTTCCTTGTTCAGTTTGTCACCTCAGTGAGTCTAGGGACTGCAAGAAGGGTCAGAGGACTGTTAGCTCCACTCCATCATAGACTAAGGGTCTCCTGCAAAATAAGGCATAACCACATAAACTTGAAACACATCAATGGAGTCGCCAATCCTGTTGTGGTGGATTCGACACACAGGTGTACAAAATTGCACGAGTTTATTGAGTGTGGTCTACCCTCTAAACTATAGGTAACAGGCAATTTCTGGGGGGAGCTCAGAAGTATAAGACTTAAATGAAGTAATACACTAAAGTATGCTTTGTTAAAAAACTAAAACTAAAAACATAAAAAGAAGCTATATAGAGAGTTCCAAACAGTAACAAGGTAAACAACGGCTCGATGGCCTCTTCTTATTGAATGCTTGGAATGAAAACAAATCTTACCCACTTGCCAAAGGGTTTAGGCAGTGGCTCTAGGACCTGATGCAAGGATGTTTTTCCTTCAAGTTCTGCCTTCTGACGCAGTCTAACTCTCTCTCTCTGTTGTAATGGACTAGGATGTTGGGTGGCCAACCATCGAGTCCTCTTATTCAGATCCTTGGGTCACACAAAATGTTGGTGTTGCTTGGGAAACTTTGGCCAGCATAACCTTGTGATCACCCTTTGTTCATCTCTTAGCGAGTTTAAATAAGTGAGCTTCAAATTCTCCTTCCCTCCCTTGGTACATGATGGATGGTGACCCAAGGGAGGGGTATGATTCCATTGTGTGCTCAAATATTCTTTTGTATGCTCACACAATGCCTAAGGGGGTGCTGGTGATGTCCTTAGGCGGCTTTCACATAAGGAGAAACTGTCATTTGCTTGCTTGTGGTCTCGGAAAGAGACTTTTTTCTACTTCCATGAATGTGTGCTTATTGGGCTCCAGTGTGCGTAGAAGGTGCTCTTTTCGAAGAAAAAAGTGTGCATTTGAGTATTTATGACTAGTTCAAATTTGATTTTCTCAAAACCTTAGAGCTTTTAAATACTTCTTGGTTCCATAATGTATCCCTGTCCTGTAAATCCTTAGGCTCGACATTCATTGATGTCGTTTTCTGCTGTACGATTTTCCAGTGTTAACAATTATGAATATATATATATATATATATATATATATATATATATATATATATATATATATATATATATATAACAAATTTCATATTTGATTGAGAAAATAGAGAAAAAAAGAAAATTCTTATTACATTATCTCATATATAAATAGATGTATATTGATAATAATGTTTTTGGGTTAATTATAAATATAAATATAAATAATTACACTTTTATTTTATTTTTTATAATTATAATTAAGTGCATATTCTGAATCTCACTCAATGTGCATATTAAATTATATTATCAAAATTACAATCAAATAATTTACTCAAATGAAAAAAACCTAATATCAATTTTAAAATAAGAAAAAATGTTTTAAAACATTGCATGGTTATACAAATTTCTAGAAAAAAAATTAAAAAAATACAATAATTTTTAATTTTAAAATAAGAAAAAAAATGTTTTAAAACATTTCATGGGTTATACAAGTTACTAGAAAAAAATAAAATAATCGAAAGAAAAATACATTGATTAAATTGTATTTTTATCAGATACACGATTTTCTTACCATATACCCTCATTAATTAAAGAATTTATCATGAGTCCAATTTCAGAGTCTTAATGTTGCCCAAACAAAATCATTTAAAATGTTCCACTTCCCGCTCATATAGCTATTGAAACTTTATATATATATATATATATATATCTATATCTATATATATATATATATATATATATATATATATATATATATATATATATATATATATATATATATATATAGATATATATATTGACTATATGATATAAGTCCATAGCAAGTTAATTTTGGTTCATTTGGGGTTTTTATTATCTTTCAGTAAGGAAATATAAAGAAGTATGGCACCTCGTTCCTTCCCTCCACTTCCTTCCACCCATAAATTTCAAATCTCGAAGTTCATCACAGCAAAATTGGTGAGGCTTTCTTAATACTGGATGTCCACATATTAGCTGGAGACCAACCCAAAAGCATAAGAAACTTTTAGAAGAATCCAACCCAAAAGCATAAGAATCTTCAGGAAGAATTATGCGCAAAATGCATCTGTACTAACCCTACTCCAGATGAGGTCACAGATATTGTGAGTTTACGCAAACCCTACAGAGATGTGGAAGAAGAGAGTGTTTTTTATTGATTTCAAAACATTCCCTAGACCAAGAGACGGAAAGAACAAAAAATTTCCATGGAGGAGCCCTCTCAATATGAGAAGGAAATCATAGAGCTCTCTTTGGGGCCACCTTGCACCCCTTCAACCCCTTGGTAAACTCTACATTGTTTGTTTATGTTTTTCAATAATTTTAACTATTTTCCTAACAAATTCTTATTTTGTGGCGTTGTCTGTGTTCAGCCCCAACCTGCAACATTATTTGCGAGACTTTGATGAATATAGCTACATTTTTATCTCAAGTAAGTAGATTATCGATTCTCAATTTCTATGATATGGATATTAATAGGGAAATATTTTGTTAAATGCATAAGAAAGTGATCAAAGCTGTTTTCAAAGGGATTTGAGCATAACTCATTTCAAGTTTCGAAATGTTCTCGAAATTTTGATGGATATGCACAAAGTTAAATAGTTAACAATTAAATTTTTTCATGTCTATCGGATTACCAAAATATTGAGAAAACTACAATTACAATGAAAATCCAAGTCAAATAATTGGCTAAGCTAGTTCTTCTTTGTTAGATTTCCAACCTATTCAAGAATTGCAATGAGCCTTCAGTGTTAAACGTTAAATCAAATATTTTCTTTTGTTACATACATTTCCTCTTCAACTGCCAGATATTACATTTACATCCAAATTCTTTCGCTTTTATTATTGATTTCAAACATATATGCACATGAATTTTCCCCATTCAGCAACCAATTTTCAAAATTTTCGAATACGTTGTTCATATTCTAGTTTCCAAAGTTCTCAAATACATTGTTTAAATTCTAATTTAAGTTACATTTTATTTAATGAGTAGGGACTAACAATTTCAACAGAATATGAAAAGAGGGGAGAATTGCTCAAATTGTTCCCTCTGCACCCAGATGGGAACCTAAGGCCACCAACGCTAAAAGGAAAGGGAGGTGATGGATAACTCACTCTTCGTACTAGAGATATTCAGATACAGGGTGATGAAGACTCAGTTAATTAAAGCTATCTCATTTTTTCCTTATTCAGTGAATCTTTAGTATGCGGCTATTCAGAGATTATGTATTATCATAGATCTCTTTTGTAACTGGACAACTACATTACTGAGTTTATGCCTACATTTGATTCTGTAATAACTTAGATCTCTTGTGTAACTGCACAACTTCGTTACTGAGTTTATGCCTACGTTTGAAGTTTTGTATGCAATCTTGAAACGTTTGTCGAGTAATTCTTTTAAATTTAAGAATGTGTCTGTATTAATGATAAGAGTGTCGTTGGATTTGGAAGATTATTCCTTAAAAAGTCATGCTTGTTAATGTAATAACCTCTAAAATTATTAGTAACAGACTTTAAGATGGAATTGGATGTTTTTTATTGGAATAACAATGTGGGATTCCCTCCCATGTTGGTTATCAAATTAGGTAGAAGTGGTGAAAACCTCAAATAGGGTTAGTTTTTTGAAACTCAGTGTTGTTTTGTGATTGTATTATTTTGTTTTTTTATAAGATTTAGGTTATGTATTAAAAGTATTATATATTTTCCTTACAAATTTTAGTGGAATTGGTTAATATATATATATATATATATATATATATATATATATATATATATATATATATATATATATATATATATATATATATATATATATATTTTCATCATATAACTTTATGCGTGGGATTGAGGTTATATTTTATTTGAATTAAAAGTAACCTGTGTGTTAATTAGAACCCATAATTTTTTTGTTTGTTTTTTTATTATTTATGATAAAATCACTTTTTAGTTTTTGAGTAATTTTTTTGGAATTGTAGAATCTAGCTTTGTATGTATTTAAAGATACATTTAAGAAATGAAAAATAGCTAGAATTGTATTTCCCAATTTTCATAAAAAAAATACATATGTAGAATCATAATTTCTTTACTTTCTAAGGAAATTTTTTCATAATTCTCATAAAAAAATAAAAAAATAAAATAATTAGAGATCATTTACTTACTTTTCAAAGAAAATGTTTTCATACTTAATTAAAATAAACTAAGAATAAAGTGAAAAAAGTTAATAACACCACCTAGACTTATTTCGAAATTGTGAAGGTTTAAAATCAGTAGCTTCAGGGGTTAAATTTGACGGGTCCTCCTACCCATCATAGAAATTTTTTATGATGATCGCATTTTTAAACAACCCTTCATATCACTTTTAGCATTTCCTTTGAGTTTCATCTAAGTTAAAAGTAAAAAAAACACAATGTATACTTGCAAATATTGAAGCCAATGCAGTTAAACTTTGAAGAGATTAGGGTGAAAAACAACGTGCCATTGCTAAAAATAGATTTCCAAAGTTTCATTTTTAATTAGATTTATTATTCATAAAATATAACATTTTAGTTTAAATTTCAATAATATTTTGCTAAAATGATGTTTAACGTGTTGATATTAGATATTGTAAATAAAGGTATTCAAATGAAAGTAAAGGTCAGTTGGACTTACTGAAGTTAACATGAATCCTTCCCCAGAGAAGAGTTTGCTACTCATGAGGCTCAGTTAAAAGAGAAGTCTCGTCTTGCAGGAATTCCATGAGCAAATTACAAGAATATTTTGTTAAAAAATTGTCTACCCTCCATATATCTAAATTTTCCACACATTATAGTGTTGGAACAGGAATTCCATAGAGGAGAGAAAATATTCCATGAATCAGACATTCTGAGTAAATTACAAGAAGATTTTGTTAAAAAAATGTCTACCCTCTAGATATCAGAATTTGCCACACATTATAGTGTTAGAACAATAGTCCAAGTAATTTTTAATTTGAAGGATGATATCAGAATTTGCCACACATTATAGTGTTGGAACAATAGTCCAAGTAATTTTTAATTTGAAGCATTGGTACAGAAAAATACTAAAATATTCTCACTAAGCTATAACTCACTTAGATAAAGAAAACAACTATTTATTAAACATCATCTTCAAATTCACACAATCCATAATGTCAATTGCCGTATTATCTTTAAATCTCTAGCTTAATTGGGAAATAAATTATTTACGGCTCCTAACAATATTTTAAAATAAAATGTATAACATAAAAAACATACCCACTTCTAAAGCCTCATTTAGGAATGTATAACATAAAAAACATACCCACTCATCATCTAGGCTTACAAAATGTGACTAGTGTAAATCCATTTTAACTTTGGATCCACCAAACCTCAAAAGGGTTCAAATTTCTTTTCACTCAATGAAAATAGGTCTACATCACAAGCTATTTAATATCTCTCTCTCGGCTTGGTAGATCCTAAGTTAAGATGAATCTAGGTTGGTTTAATTTTACCCTTTAAATATGTTATGTTCGACATGAATACCATGGGTTCTCATACCATGTGTCAATACTATGTGTCAATACCATGGGTTCTCATACCATGTGTCAATACCATGGGTAAATACCATGACATTATCTTTATTTTAATGTTATTTTATTTTTATTTTGATCAAGTAAAATTTTTTTCACATAGTGTGATTTTTATTTTTAGTGATAAATAACACAATATATTACATTACAACTAACCTAGATCCATCTTAAATCCGAAGCTATCAAGGGCCCAAAGGGATCAAATATCTTGAGATGCAAACCTCTTTAGGGTGAAACGAGATTTGATCAAGTAGATTCAGAGTTAAGATGTATATAAGTTGTTTTAATTCCCCCTCTCCCTTAAAATAAGGTGGGCTAACCTCTAGTCCTAATTTTTTTATAAAATAAATTTGGGGTGATTTGAAATATAAATCTACTTTTTTCACCCTCTCCCTTAAATAAGGTGGGCTAACCTCTAGATGTAATTTTTTTTATAAAATAAATTTGGGGCGATTTGAAATAATATACTATGATACAAAAAAATCACCCAATAAAAATTTAAAACCCTTTAATTTCGCCCATGGGCGAAAATTCGCCCCTAAAATTTTCTATGCTCAACCATCTAGAATCAGCATCCTGCTAACTTTAGAATATGCTCACCATTCTAAAAATAGACATACACCTAAAAATAGCCTGTGTGGGCCCCACCTAGTTTAGGTGCTTATTTTTCACTAGCATCAAGGATGATGTTTCAGGATGCCCCTTTCACTGTTTCTTGTTGCAATCTTCAACACTCCCTCTCAACAAGAAAGGACTGTCTTTGCATGCGACATGCAACTCCATGCATTCACCCTGCAACCTTTGCAAGCACCCTGCAACTCCATGCATCCACCCTGCAACTCTTGCATGCAACACTTCCGAAACTGAAAGCCTCCAAAAAACTAAATCAATATAATGCATATGTCATCAAAGTCTTCTGACTTCTTCTTAGCTATTGCACATGTCTTCAGGAACCACTGTGTTGTTGAACTCTGCACCCATGCACTCCGAACTTGTTGTCAACTTTGATCCGCACTCTAGTATTCGACACTGTCACTTTGATCTGACTGCATCAATCCAACTGATCATGCTACTGCTGCTTTATGGGTGCCTCGTAGCCAGGTTCAATTCATGAGAGCCACGCCATCTCAATGAATCGTGCCTAGAAATCTCTTCTTAGGATTACTCATGCATGTTGCCCCACCTCTCACCTGGTGGTATAGCTGCATGCACTCCCTCTGCCCATCTAGCACAGAATTTCTCTGCATGAGTGGTTGCTCCCACTCCATGATCCTCATCTTGTGGTTGCTCCACATCCCGAGGTTCACTCTTACCTGCATGCAAATCTTTCTCCCTCTCAAGCTTCAATTGCAGGTCTTTCTCGCACTTCCCAATAGTAGGAAGATCTGTAGAAATCCCATCTACTTCAAGTCTGTAGAGATTATTAACTCTAATCCCAACCTTCTTAGCTTTCCCTGTTGCTTTTTGTCGTAGGAAAACTTTTCCTTCACTAAAGACAACATCATAGCCTCTATCCTCTAACATTGTGACTAAGATTAAATTATTCTTTAAACCTAGAACATGCACAACATATTTTAAAGGAAAGAGTTTACATGATGCCCTCTGAAAAGTAATGGTACCAATTCCGGTCACACTGTATCATCCATTATCGCCCAACTCAACATGCATCTGGAGATCTTTCTCCACCAAGTCACTGAAACATTTCTCATCTCCTTTCATGTGAAAGGAAGCACCACTATCAAAGTACCACCCCAATCCCAATGCAATAGACACCATGCATGTGATCAATGAGAATTCAAGCTCAAATTGCGAGGCAAGAGCCTCACCAGCTATAGCTCCAGCAACCATCTTGCTCTTCTTCTTATGTTGACAATTTGTGGAAATATGTCCAAACTCGTGACAGTGAAAACAATTCACTTTGGACATGTTGTGCTCCTTGCCATATTCATCAGCCTTAGATCTAGAATGGAATTTCTTCCCTTTCTTCTTCTTCACCTTGGCAGCCAAAGCATAGTCCTCTTCATCATCATGCTTTGATGAAGAGCCATCCCTGGTGTTTTGCCTCATCTCCTCCTACACTAGATCAGACCAAAGTTGCTTCCAATCTGGAAATTTTTCCTGTCCATTGACAGAGTCTTCATAACTGTGCCAACTCTTCGGAATTACAAGGAGAGCCAAGCTCACCAGATCATCATCAGCAACACTGACTCCTACACTCCCAAGCTCATCCCTGCATTGGACAAACATTTTCAAGTATACCAGAATAGTATCGTTCTTCTCCATCTTGATTTTTCTGAGTTTATCCTTCAGCGCCAATTTCCTATGGTCGTTGCTGCTTTGGAAAAGATCTGTAAAATTCTTCCACATTGCATATAGAGAGGCTTTCCCATGAAAGATTGACACAATATGGTCTTTCACACCTTCCAATATAATCCTCCTCACCCTTGCTACTTTCTTTTGCCATGCGTCAAGTAATGCAACATCCATCGAAGTGGGATTAGGAACATCTTTCTCGATGAATTCCATCAAGCCATTATATTCAAGCATCACCTCCATCCTATCCTTCCATGAAATGTAGTTCAAGTTGCGCTCAATTGAAAACTCCAACCACAAACCATTGAAAGCCATTTCGATGTTTACTCAACTGTCGCACCAAGAAATTCTTGCAGCAATTTTGAATTGTTTCCACCAACAAAACTCAACACTGCTTCAAGATTGCAATCTTCTTTAGCTCTGATACCATGTAGAAATTTATAAACATAATAATGTATATCAATGGAACATGTAACAATCTCATACGAAGCTCAGCTCATAGAGATCTCAATACAATCTAAAATCATCTCACATTGTCATGCAGAAATTTGCATATCTATGCACCAATTTCTTGCCTCCTGATAGCCTACCTCCACTGTGCAATCCCTGCTAAAGAAGAACCTCTGAATGAATGATTACCTCCTGCCTTGACTGTGCAATCCTCATAATAATCTCCAATGTGTGTGTGGATGCATTGAATGCTCCACTATAGTCACAACTAATATTCCATCACACCCTTTCACCTATCTCTCCACTGGGTCTCCACTGGAACTAACATGCAAGTAGTTAACTGTTGTATTTCTTCAGTTGCATGTGAGACACTGCTTGTGAATTAATTAAATAATTAATTCACTCATCTCTCACTAGTGTATCATGAGTGACGACTAGCACAACTGAGTTTAACTCACTTAACTGAGTTAAACTAAATAACAACTCCCATAACTACTCTTCCAACTCTGTTACAACTCGCCACAATCAGTTATAACGAAGTCCTCCATGCATGAGTCACCAACCAACCTAGGAATTGCGTAATTCCTTCAACCCACTGATGTGCCACATCTGTTCACTAAAATCAAGTGCTCCAAGAGAATAATTTATTATTTATTGTTTGATTATCACTAAGGGCTAATAATAAACGACATGCATTCTATTTTTAGATATGTGATCTATAAAAAGACTTTGCTCATATCTCTAAAAATAGAAATTCATCCAAAGATAGAATTTGCTCAACCATCTAGAATCAACATCCTGCTAACTTTAGAATATGCTCACCATTCTAAAAATAGACATACACCTAAAAATAGCCTGTGTGGGCCCCACCTAGTTTAGGTGCTTATTTTTCACTAGGATCAAGGATGATGTTTTAGGATGCCCCTTTCACTGTTTCTTGTTGCAATATTCAACACTTTCTTCACTTGTTTCAGCTGCAATTTTTCTTTGACTTGTCTTGAATTTGTGCTGAAAAAAAGTATGATCTTGTCTTCTACACCTTCCTCTTAAAATATTTATTTAGCCATGGACTGCTGCCACAACATTATATCTTCAACCAATCTTCTTTGCTCTGCTTCTTGCACTTCATATTCTTGACTTTCTTTCTACCATATTTATTTATAGCAGAATCTTATCTCTTCACATTCATCATCAGATGCTGTTGCTTTCTTCCTCTAATATGCACTCTCAAAATCATTATTCACCATTTCATTTAAATCTGCATCAAATTTATTAAAAACCTTGCTTTCAACTTCTTCTCCCATGCTATTTTGAGTACCTACATATTCAAAAAAAATGTTAAAAATATCTTTATTATTCTCTTCAGCGAGAGTTTCTTCCTCTTCCTCTTCTTTCTCTGCCTTCTTTTCCATGATTTGACAAACCTATATTGTTGCAAACATGTTGTCTTCCATTGTTATGTTTTTAGTGGATATTCTTATCAAAAAATATTCAATCACTTTATCCTCTTCTTGATCATTAGATGTGGCCAGATCATGTACTGCTTCATGAGTAGTTTTTTGAGATTCAACAAGATGATGAGCTTAGTGAAAAGAGTTGCCTTCACTAAGTGGGCCCGCAGGCTATTTTTGGCGCAAAGTCTATTTTTAGACTATGTCTATATTTAGACCTGTCGATCATATTCTATGAGTTGGAGGATGTTATTTGTGGATGGCTGGTCAAGTTAGAAAAATAGATGGACTTCTATTTGTAGACATATTGGGCGGAGTCTATTTTTAGACAGCCAGTCTAAAAATAGATATGTCAAATATTATTAGCTCTTAATAATATTTGGATTCTAAACATTATCTTATTCTCTTGGAGCACTTCAGTTTAGTGCACAGATGTGGCACAACAGCTGATACAAGGAATTATGCTATTCCTAAGGGTTTACTGAAGCTATTGCATGGAGGACTCAGTTAGAACTCAAGTGGCAGAGTTATGACACAGTTGGAAGAAGTAGTTATGGAGTTGTATTTAGTTTAACTCAATTAGACTCAGTTGAGCTAGTTGTATCTAGTCTAACTGATTAATACATTAGTGAGAGTGGAGTGAATTAATTATTTAATTAATTCACAAATAATAGCTCATTAATCAATTGAACAATACATCAGTTAAATACAGTGCATGGTAGTTTCAGTGGAGACCAGTGGAGAGATAGGTGAAAGGGCAAGATAGAATATCAGTTGTGACTATAGTGATGCATTGATTGCATCCAACACTCAGTGGAGATGCCAATGAGGAATGCATGAGCAAGGCTGGAGAAATTCGAACTCATTCAGAGCCATTCTTCAGCAGGGATTGCGCAGCAGAGGCAGGCTAGTAGGTGGCAAAGATCAGTGCATGGATTTGCAAGATCGGGCCTGATTAGTGTGTAGCGATTGTATTGTACTGAGAGCTTGATATGATAAGCTTTGTATGAGGATTGTTACATAATCTCTATGACATATTATACATATATAGTTTGGGTTTTCAGCTTCATTATTTCCCGTTAAACAACTGTGTTAATGTGTGTGAATTTTTATTGTTTCATGTGTGCATTGCAATCTTGATTTAATTTCCGCAAATGATCAATGGTGGAATAGATTTTGTATTTTGCATGAAGTTAAAATAGTGTGAGATCAAGAGAATCTTGGACATATAAAACATAAGTTATATAATTTCTACATGGTATTAGAGGAGTGTTGATCATTGGAGGAGATTGCAATTATTGAGGCAGTTGAGTTTTGTGCTAGTGGAATTCGAATTTGCTGCAGTGTTTTCTTGGTGTCGAAGTTGAGCATTCATTGAAATGTCTTTCAACGCATTGCAATTAGAGTATGCCCTTGATGGGACTTGAATTACATAGCATGGAAGGACAAAATGGAGGCGGTGCTGGATGATAATGGGTTAAAGGAGTTCATAGATGTTGATATTTCGAAGCCTGCTTCTAGCGATGCAGCCGCACTTGACACATGGAAAAAGAAGGTAGAAAAGTGTCGAAGGATTCTGTTGGAAGGTGTGAAGGACCACATTGTGTCTAGCCTTCACGGGAAAGTCACTCCATTCTTAATGTGGAAGGCTTTGACAGACTTGTTCCAAAGCAAAAGTGACTAGAGGAAGTTGGCGCTTAAAGACAGGCTCAGAAAAATAAAAATGGAGAAAGGCGACAGTATTCCAAAATACCTCACGAAGTTTGTCCACTGCAAGGATGAGCTGGGAAGTGTGGGGGTTACTGTTGATGAAGAAGACTTGGTGAGCTTGGCTCTTCTTGGGCTTCCAAAGAGTTGGCATAGCTACGAAGACTCTGTCAATGGATGGGAGAAACTACTAGGATGGGAGCGAATTTGGTCGGATCTTGTGCAGGAGGAGATAAAGCGGGGTACCAGGGATGGATCTTCCTCGAAGAATGAAGATGAAGAAAATTTCTCTTTGGCTACCAAAGCTCGGAAAGGAAAAGGGAATAAATCTTCCAAATCCGAAGCTAAAGGCAAGAAGCAGGATTTGTCCAAGGTGAAGTGTTTTCATTGTCACCAGCATGGGCATTTTGCCTCTAATTGTCCACAGAAGAAGAAGAATAAGAGCGATGCTGGTTCTGCAGCACGAGAGGCCTTAGCCTCGCATTTTGAGCTTGAATTTTCTTTGATCGCATGCTTGGTTTCAAGTGTGATGGGATCGGAGTGGTTTCTTCACAGTGGTGCGTCTTTCCATATGACTAGAGACAAAGATTTGTTTAGTGATCTGGAGGAAAAGGATCTTGGAGTGCACATCGAGATGGGCGATGATGGTAGATACAGTGCGACTGGTATCAGGACCATTTCCTTTGAGAGGAAGTCCGGTAAACCTTTCATCTTGAAGGATTTCATGCATGTTCCAGGATTGAAGAAGAATCTGATCTCCGTGGCGATGTTGGAAGACAAGGGTTATGATGTTGTTTTTAGTGAGGGAAAAGCTTTCCTGCGCCATTAAAAAACTGGTCAAACCAGGAGGATAGGGATTTGAGTTAAGAATCTTTATCAATTGCAGGTGGATGGCTGTGCTACAATGGCAGGCAAAGCAGAAGGAGTGGTGAGCCGAGATGAGGGCGAATTGTGGCACAGGATATTGGGCCATCTTCACCATGGCGCTTTGAAAATTTTGCAGCAAATTTCTACCGGGCTTCCCAAAGGTACACTTGCGTAGTCAGATCAGTGCAAGGGATGTACTTTGGGAAAATTTGTGAAGACCAATTTTCATAAGAAGGATAGTCATGCTTCGATGATCCTTGAGAGAATTCACACAGACATGTGTGGACCTTTCTTGATTGCTTCAACAGCAAAGCACAGGTATTATGTGATATTTGTTGATGACTTTTCTCATAAGTGTTGGATCTTCTTCATGTAGAAGAAGAGCGATACATACTCAAATTTCTATGAGTTCAAGGCGCTGGTTGAGAAAGAGTCGAGGAAGCAAGTGAAAGCTCTCCGGAGCGATAATGGTGGTGAATACGTCTCTGGAGAATTTAAAGACTTCTGTAGCAAAGAAGGAATTTGAAGAGAACTAGTAGCACCTCATAACCTACAACAAAATGGGGTCGCTGAGAGGAAGAACAAAACAATCATGGGTGCTGCACGGGCGATGTTGCATGATCAGGGCCTTCCCATACACTTGTGGGCTGAGGCATGCAACACTGTGGTTTATGTGCAAAATCGTTGTCCTTATAGAGTACTTGGAATGAGTACACCTGAAGAGGCGTTTTCTGGTAAGAAGCCTGATATTTTTCATTTGAAGATTTTTGGCTCACCTATTTACATTCATGTGACAAAGGATTCCAGGAAGAAGCTGGAGCCGACCGCAGAGGTTGGGATATTTGTGGGGTACACAAAAACACCCCACAATTATCGTGTGTATTTTCCAGACAGTCGGATGACTATTGTGCGACGGGATATCAAATTTCATGAGGAGAAAGCCATGAAGTTGTCGCTTCAGAGGGAGCTACACTTGCATGCAGAGGAGGAGCTACTTGTTCTCAAAGATGAGCCTCAAGATGTGGATCAGCCACAAGAGGAGGTTCATGGAGTGGAAGAAACCACTCATGTAGTCCCAAACATCAGAGGGCGGAAGCGCACTACAGAAGCTGAGCGACTGAATCTTGATGCAGTGCAGAATGTAGGAGTTCCTACATCACAATGTAGACAGAGACAGTCACTTGACCGATTTACTAGATACATGGCTCTGATGAGCAAGTGTATCATGAAAAATCCATCCTCTTTCGAGGAAGCTGTGGAGGATCCCGCATGGGTAGATGCCATGGTGGAAGAGTATGATTAGATTGTCAGAAACAGTGCATGGGAGATTGTCCCAAGGCCGGAAGGGAAATCAATGGTAGGTTCGATATGGATCTACAAAGTGAACAAGCTGTTGATGGGAGCGTTGAGAAGTATAAGGCAAGATATGGTGCCTGGGGCTTCTCATAGATCAAGGGGATCAACTATGAATAAACCTTTGCACCTGTCGCAAGGTATTCTTCCATATGGACCATCCTTGCTCTCTCAGCGCAGATGGGTTGGCACATTCATCAGATGGATGTGAAGACTGCGTTCCTCAACAGAATCATTGAGGAGGAGGTGTACAATGAGTAGCCTGAAGGATTCGAAATCTTCAGCAGCGAGTCACATGTGTGCAGGCTCAAAAGAGCGTTGTATGGGCTGAAACAAGCACCTTGTGTTTGGTACACACGGATAGACAGTTATTTCACCGGACTTGGTTTCACCAAGAGTGAGGCGAATCCAAACCTATACCAGATTATGGTGGAGGGTAAGCTTTTGATCATTGTGCTTTATGTAAATGATTTAATACTAATGGGTGATGAACTGTTGATGCACTCATGCAAGGCAAATCTCGCAAAGGAGTTCAAGATGAATGATTTCGGCCTCCTTCATTATTTCTTGGGATTGGAACTTTGGCAGTGGAAAAGTGAACTGTTTGTGTCTCAAGGCAAGTACGCCCGGGAGATACTGGAGAAGTTTCACATGCAAGGCTGTAAGCCTATCGACACTCCACTTCCTGGTGGTTGGAGGAAGGAGGATGTTACATCGGCAGAGGTAGTGGATGCCACTGTTTATCAACAGTTGGTTGGTTCGCTCATGTATTTAGTCAATACACGATTGGACATATCATATGCTGTGAACCAGCTTTCACAAGTGATGGTAAAGCCTACCAAGCTCTTTTGGAAGGCAGGCAAGCATGTCCTGAGGTATCTCAGGGGCACATCTGGGTATGGATTGTGGTACAGACAGTCGGATGAGGTGAAGCTGCATGGCTTCACAGATGCAGATTGGGTAGGAAGCCCAACGGATAGAAAGAGCACATCTGGAGGGATTTTTAGTATCTGATTTACAGTAGTTTCTTGGTACAACAGGAAACAAAGATACGTGGCACTCAGTTCAGCGGAGGCCGAGTACATGGCAGCAAGTTTGGCTGCATGCGAGGCTATATGGATGAGGAAGATCCTGGTCAGTTTGTTCGGTTCTCATTTAGATCCTACTGCAATATATTGTGATAATCAGAGTTGCAATAAACTCTCGGTAAATCTAGTATTTCATGATAGATATAAACATATTGACATCAGGTACCATCATATCAGAGATTGTGTGCAGCGGAAGATCATGTTGCTTCAGTACATTCCCACGAAGGATCAGGATGCATATATTCTGACGAAGGCACTCACCAGGAGAAAATTCGAATACCATAGATATAGGATCAGGGTGGAAGATAATCCCTATCTTGTTGAGAGGGAGTGTTGAGATTCAACAAGATGATGAGCTTAGTGAAAAGAGTCACCTTCACTAAGTGGGCCCGCAGGCTATTTTTGGCGCAAAGTCTATTTTTAGACTATGTCCATTTTTAGACATGTCGATCATATTCTATGAGTTGCAAGATGCTATTTGTGGATGGTTGGTCAAGTTGGAAAAATAGATGGACTTATATTTTTAGACTGCTATTCTAAAAATAGATATGTCGAATATTATTAGCACTTAATAATATTTGGACTCTAAACATTATCTTATTCTCTTGGAGCACTTCATTTCAGTGCACAGATGTGGCACAATAGCTGACAGAAGGAATTACACTATTCCTGAGGGTTTAATGGAGCTATTTCATGGAGGAATCAGTTAGAACTCAAGTGGCAGAGTTATGACATAGTTGGAAGAAGTAGTTATGAAGTTGTATTTAGTTTAACTCAGTTAGACTCAGTTGAGCTAGTTGTATCTAGTCTAACTGATTGATACACTAGTGAGAGTGGAGTGAATTAATTATTTAATTAATTCACAAATAGTAACTCATTAATCAACTAAACAATACATCAGTTAACTACAGTGCATGGAAATTTCAATGGAGACCAGTGGAGAGATAGGTGAAAGGGCAAGATAGACTATCAGTTGTGACTATAGTGATGCATTGATTTCATCAAAAACTCAGTGGAGATGCCAATGAGGATTTCATGAGCAAGGCTGGAGAAATTAGAACTCATTTAGAGCCATTCTTTAGCAGGGAATTTGCAGCAGAGGCAGGCTAGCCAGTGGCAAATATCAGTGCATGGATTTGCAAGATCGGGCCTGATTAGTGTGTAGCGATTGTATTGTACTGAGAGATTGATATGATCAGATTTGTATGAGGATTGTTACATGATCTCTATGACATATATTATATATAGATATTTTGGGTTTTCAGCTTCAGGATTTCCCGTTAAACAATTGTGTTAATGTGTGTGAATTTTTATTGTTTCATGTGTGCATTGCAATCTTGATTTAATTTCCGCAAATGATCAATGGTGGAATAGATTCTATATTTTGCATGAAATTAAAATAGTGTGAAATATAACACATAGGTTATATAATTTATACATGGTATCAGAGGAGTGTTGACCATTGTAGGAGATTGCAATTATTGAAGTGGTTGAGTTTTGTGCTGGTGGAATTCGAATTTGCTGCAGTGTTTTCTTGGTGTTGAAGTTGAGCATTCATTGAAATGTATTTCAACGGATTGCGATTAGAGTGTGCCCTTGATGGGAGGCGGTGCTGGATGATAATGCGTTAAAGGATTTCATAGATGTTGATATTCCGAAGCCTGCTTCTAGCGATGCAGCTGCACTTGACGCATGGAAAAAGAAGGTAGCAAAATGTCGAAGGATTCTGTTGGAAGGTGTGAAGGACCACATTGTGTCCAGCCTTCACAGGAAAGCCACTCCATTCTTAATGTGGAAGGCTTTTACAGACTTGTTCCAAAGCAGAAGTGACTAGAGGAAGTTGGCGCTTAAAGACAAGCTCAGAAAAATAAAAATGGAGAAAGGCGACAGTATTCCAAAATACCTCACAAAGTTTGTCCACTGCAAGGATGAGCTGGGAAGTGTGGGGGTTACTATTGATGAAGAAGACTTGGTGAGCTTGGCTCTCCTTGGGCTTCTGAAGAGTTGGCATAGCTACGAAGACTCTGTCAATGGACTGGAGAAACTGCCAGGATGGGAGCGACTTTGGTCGGATCTTGTGCAGGAGGAGATAAGGCGGGGTACTAGGGATGGATCTTCATCGAAGAATGAAGATGAAGAAAATTGCGCTTTGGCTACCAAATCTCAGAAAGGAAAAGGGAAGAAATCTTCCAAATCCAAAGCTAAAGGCAAGAAGCATGATTTGTCCAAGGTGAAGTGTTTTCATTGTCACCAGCACGGGCATTTCGCCACTAATTGTCCACAGAAGAAGAAGAATAAGAGCGCTGTTGGTTCTGCAACAGGAGAGGCCTTAGCCTCGCAGTTTGAGCTCGACTTTTCTTTGGTCGCATGCTTGGTTTCAAGTGTGATGGAATCGGTGTGGTTCCTTGACAGTGGTGTGTCTTTCCATATGACCATAGACAAATATTTGTTTACTGATCTAGAGGAAAAGGATCTTGGAGTGCACATCGAGATGGGAAATGATGGTAGATATAGTGCGACTGGTATCGGGACCATTTCCTTTGAGAGGGAGTCTGGTAAACCTTTCATCTTGAAGGATGTCATGCATGTTCTAGGATTGAAGAAGAATCTGATCCTCGTGGCGATGTTGGAAGACAAGGGTTATGATGTTGTTTTTAGCGAGGGAAAATCTTTCCTGCGCCATAAAACAACTGGTCAAACCAGGAGGATAGGGATTTGAGTTAAGAATATTTATCAATTTCACGTAGATGGCTACGCTACAATGGCAGGCAAAGCAGAAGGAGTGGTGAGCCGAGATGAGGGTGAATTGTGGCATAGGAGATTGGGCCATATTCACCATGGCGCTTTGAAAATTTTTCAACAGATTTCTATCGGGCTTCCCAAAGGTACACTTGCGCAGTCAGATCAGTGCAAGGGATGTACTTTGGGAAAAATTGTGAAGACCACTTTTCATGAGAAGGATAATCGTGCTTCGAATATAGAAAACTTCGAATTCAATTAACTGGCTCTCTAAATATATAAACTCTTCATGCAAGACTAATTAGATTACTTTAACAAAAATACTTGGTGAATACTTTTTGAAAAAATCAATATTCTCTGAAATGGCTTCAACCCTTGCTTCACATTTTCTGGAACAGTGTATTATGCATTTATTTTCTCTGAGATGCATCGATCTCTTCTGGAACTCATAGTTCAACTACTAGATCGAAGGTAGCCTGCAGACTAGTCACAACGATTGATTGATATGCAGTACTATCATATTTTTCGATTGATATTTCAACATGAAAAAAAATCAATGCAAATATTTTAGGAATGATTGGTTTGGGGATCAATGCTTTGTTAGAAAAGGTTATTAATCAGAAGTGAAAATGAGATGAAGTGGAGACTAGAAAATTCATGGAGAAATGGGAGAATAGGGAGCAACTATTGAGGTGTTGATATTTCTTGCAATAAAGGTAATATATATATGCAACATGATTCAAGGGATTTATATGGATCTTGTGCCAGGAGTTTGTGGTTGTGTCTTGATTGTTGAGGTGATAATCGATCTAAAAAAATTGCTATAGACGATTTTTTTTTAATTGAGGATTAATGGACGAGGCTTTCAAGGAACTTCATATTAATGTTGAATAAACTACTATGGATTAGCTTTATCATCAAATTTTTGAAGTGATTCAATTGAAGAATCCTCCAGATAATTTTGTGCAACAAACACATTGTGGCTTCATTGCATGATTGAGTTGTGGTAGATACACATTTGCTTGTTGAGCTCAAGTTCGTCTACAAGGAACTCATTACTCGATTGGAATCAAATTTCATGTTCCGGTACCAATGGAATAAATATAAGAAAATAAACAAAATAATAATATGAGACAATGAAAATGAAACTTGAAACTGGTGGAAAAGAATTTAAACCTCATTGTATTAATCAATGTTTAATGATACAATTATTTATAATACAATGAAAAAACCACCCATATGCTCTCTCATTGACACCTTGTTAGCCCCCCCTATGAAATTCTTGTCAAGCAAGCAGGGGGGCTAGATAGTTTTGGATCCTTCAAGGAATGCATTTTCCCAAAAACTCATCATCCTTGAAGTCCCTCCATGATTTTCCTTACACAAATTTCCTATGTTGATTCCCCTTCCCCAAAGAGCCTACTGGTACCTCTCATACCCCTGCAAATTACCACAGTTTTCTCCTTTCCTCCCTTGTCAAAATTCCCCCTTAATTCCCCAAAACCTCCCAAAACCCCCTTCAATTTCTACCCATACCCCTTGTTGCACCAATATTCACTTCCGTCTCCCCATCGTTACCCTTATAAGGCTTCAAAATGCATTAAAACGGCTTAAAAACCCACTTTGAACCTTATATTCAGGCCTAGCCCCTTCCCCGGTAAGCCCCCGCACCTCTTCTTCCACGTGACCTGACGCCGAAACCACTTGCTGGCCCAGAAGGCGCTAATCTTCCATGTCCACGGTTCATTCCTCTGAACGCGCCATCACCGTCCGTTTAAAATGATAATCTAACGGTTCAGAATCTCCCCACCCCGGTGGTCCCCCGCGCACTGTTCAGAAACAACCTGGTTTATTCCGCACCGCTTATGCGCGGTGGTTGGTTTTCCCCGAGCACCCAGAAATTCCATTCAGCGCTCGCTACTTGTCCCTTGTACGACGGAAAAACCGCTCTCTCCCCGCGCGTTATCGTTCGGACCAAGCCTCGCAGCGAAATTTATGCCAGCCGTTTGATACCGAGCGCCTCATCCGACGGTCATCAATCAGCAGAGTTGCGCGAGGTTTAGTCTAAAGTCCCCGTACCCCTGGCCCACTGTCTATTGCCCCAGATGTGTTTTCCACCATAGATCTCCCTTTAAGGTCTGACGGTCCTGAATTGTTTTCCCCCCATCGTTGACTATTCCACCATAGCCCCGTCTCGCCACGTCACCTCCACGTGTCACACCGTACCTCCGCCATCCCGTTGCATAAGTTCATTCAAAGGTCGGGTTGATTAAGGTTTTCACGTATAACTGCTTCGCGTTTCGTCAACCTGCGCCATCTTTGTGTTCCACCTTTCCACAGCGTTTTCTGCATTTCCTTCGCAGTCTTACTGTCATCCACATCATTCGCCCCATCCATGGATTTCATAACTGGTTTCGTTTTTTTGCAGGGTTATCAGAGGCGTAGAAAATGCCAAAGTTTAAATGTTCCATTTCAATAGCGTGCTGCACAAAGGAAATTAAATCTGGACACTAGTACTACCATGAAAATTGTCAAGGAAGGTGGCTGACGGGACCTGCATTAAAGAAAAGCAGAGTTCAAACTCTGCAAACCCATCCATCGCCATTAAAGCCCAGATTTTGCAGATTGAGACATTTATGAGCGGCAAGGAGTATTAGCACAGAGGTTAGGGAATTCTTGTGAACATCATAGAGATCTTGAGCCCTAACCCAGTGTTTCAAAGGCAAGGAATCCGAATCAAAAACTACATGGATCAACCAAAGGTACGGCCCACAGAAAGTAAGGCATGTCAGGTTTTCAAATCCGCAGAATTTCTCTCCCAGAACAAGGACACAGTACACACTATTGTTCCAGTTTATATGGTGTCCAAGCAAATTTTTCCCACCTCACATCAGTCCTGTTCTATCAGAGTATTCGATCTACAGCATGGAAGACCACTACATTATTTATTTTCCCTTCTTTCATCTACTAGAAGTACAATAGAGCAGCGCAGCCAAAGTACACCAGAGGCATACCAGGAGTAAATGGAAAGATCCTCTTGCACCAAAAGAGTGGCAGGAATTGAATGCACAAGATTTAAATAGGATGGGTTTCGGCCTTCTTTCTTTTCTAAGTGTTAATGCTTCATTTAGTGTTTCACCTACTTTCTCCGCTCCACTAGAGCTATAAATTCCTAAAGAAACTCTTTGTAAAGGTTGTTTTTGGTTGGTTGTTGATCAGTTATCAGAGAATTGTAAGATTTTTTTCCTGTGAGACATAGTCTCTATGTAAAGTAGTAAGATAGGCTGTGGAGGATGATTTCAGGCTGAGTATCCAGCTATTGGCAATGTTGAACTTGACTGGTGTTGTTTCTTAATATGACAAGCACATTTCTTTGGATCCTGATCTAAAGCAGCAGTGATGTTTTCCTTTCTTTGTATTTGTGATTGACTTGCTTTCATTTAATTTCATTTCTTCTGGCACGCATCAGAAGTTTGGCATAGGATTTACCCTTGTTAGGTACCCTATGTTGCTGCTCTCCCTGCCTTCAATGTTTTCTACTAAATGTATTATCTAAGAATTGATTTTAGTTGGTTTAACCATTGTAGTAGATGTTATTGCCTGCTCTCTGATGTATGAATTAAATGGATTCATTCTTAGATGTTCTTGTTAGGATTTAGTTGGAAGATTTGGGAACACTGGGGATTAGAGTTAGCCCTGTCCACTAGGATCCTTGTGCGACTAGCTTGCCTTTCAAAGTTCCCTTGTGCTTCCTTCGGTTATGTCCAAGCAGGTCTGGAGTTAAATGACCTCTGACCTGATCTATAGACACGATTGGATGGTTCTCCTTCATTAATTTTCAATCCTTAGTGTTCCACTCCATACCACACTATCATCTTTAAGATCCAATGTTTCAGATGACTAGCCCAACTGAAAGCCTGTCTGTTGATTAGCAAGTAAATCCTTTCCTGACTCCATTGCCTAATGGTTTTGAATACTTCCTGGAATACTTCACCTCTGCCTAAACCCTCCTTGCTCATCTTTGTCTTACATTGAAACCTTCTTCCCTGATGACCCACCACCAAGCAAACAATCAAAAAAACAAACCCTAAGTCTCATAACTAGCCTAACATCTTAACACCGAGCTTCAAAGTCATATGCTTTTGATATCTATAGAGAGATCCCTCTCTGGGCCTAGGAGGGCTAGATCCTTAGGTCTAAAAGAGGTTCTATGTTGTCTCATCTTTTGTTCTTTCCAACCTGGCCAAAACATGGGAACCCCAACATAATGGCGACTACGCTGGGGATTTCTGAGTATTTCACACCTTTCTACATCATAAGCCTCAGAAAACCTAGAATCTCTGGTCAGGTTGGTAGTAAAACACTTACACTTACATTCCATTCACCTCTTGTGTGTTTTACCCCATACTCTTAGACAGAGCCTGGAAAGGGCCAGGTAGCCTCCGAATCTCATCCTCTTTTCAGAGGTGACATATCTGGTAAATGCCCTCCCAGTCAATCTCTGGTTAGAGTTTGCTGTGTTCTTGAGATATCCTTGAAAAGGGATATTACACAAGCACTGTGGTGGACAGTGTACCCTCTAGAAACATCCCAAACCTTCCACCTGGCGACTCCAATGTTCCTAAACTATTAAAAGACTCCACTAATGATCAGTAGGCCTGCTGATTAACTTGGTTTCACATAAGACTCCACTGGGAGACTAGCCTTTAAGACAACGTCAACTACAATAGAAGTAACAGGTAGGGTTAAGCAGCTCAGTTAGAAAATAGCATTATGGCTCACAGAACCATTCATACAAGAGCTTATCCCAACCCAGACCCACCTAAAATAGTTGATAACCCTGAGAGCATCCTCAAGAGATCTCCTGCACCCAAAAGATTGACTATTTCCTCTCATATCCATACAGCTAACTCTGCACCAGAAGATCTTACAGCTCTAGTAGACCCTTTCCTCAACCTAGACATTCAAAACAGATTACCTAGAACTAGGTCATTCAGTGTTCTAGACTAGCCAGACATTAGGGACACAGAGACCCCTCCATCTACACCGCCTGACATACATTTCGTACAAAACTTGGGTCTCAGTCACCCTAGATCTGCTCACCAATCCTCTGCTGGTCATAACATCCCTGTCATCCACATACCAGCTGCTCAAGGTAACCCTTTACCTCATCAGAATATCATTATGGCAGCCTGGTATGCACCCCTTGTTTTACCTCATCCCCTAGTACCATTACCAAATGACTATCAATCAAAGATCCCTCACTTCACTACAAAAGAGCCCATCACAGCTCAGCAACATGTAGATAAAATGGAAGAATCTTTTGACTATATGGAAATAGATGATGATACAGTCAAAATGAGGATTTTTTCCCAGAGCCTAGGAGGTGATGTGAAGAAATGGTTTAAAGGCCTACCTCCTAATAGCATCCAAGACCTGCCTGCTTTATATCAGACATTTATCAGCAAATGGGAAACTAGGGAAAACCCTCACCAGCTCCTAGCAGAATATATGAGCCTTAAAAGAAATGTAGGAGAGAGTGTTCATGATTACACAACAAGATTCAACAGCATTTACCATGCTCTCCCTCCACATATGAAACCTCCACAAGGTATGGCCCTAGAAAAATACCTTGAAGGCTTTGATGCTGACATGGCCTATGAGCTTAGAGATAAAGAGTACAACACATTAGAGGACATGTAGACAAGAGCAGTGAACATAGAGGCAAATCTAATTGAGAAAAGAGAAAGACTGCGAGCTGAGAAAAGGGTAACATATAGGGATGACAACGTAGCTTCCACATCTGACCCAAACTATGACAGATTATCAAAAAATGTGGAAAAATTGCAACAAATGATGGAAAAGATGGTTGTCACAGTTAGCAATCAGAACAAAAACCAGAACCAAAATCAAAACCAAAACTTTAGAAGGAACAACAGCACTCCCAACAGACGAAAGGAGTCAGATCAACAAGTTATTCCCCTGTTCCAAAACTTTCTTGATGAAGATGAGGGAATCATAGAAGAGTCTGAAGGGAATACAATAAACATGTTCGAAGCAGAAGACTCAATCCATAACTATGATTCAGAGGAAGATCAGCCCTCACCTTCATATTGGGATGAGGAAGGATCAGAATCTAAAGCCTATAGACTTGGATTTGAAAACGCTATTATGCAAGTCAGGGAACAATATGAACTTAGGAGCAAAAAGAACCAAGACACTTCCAAACCCAAAGCTCCTGAGGTTACCATCAAGAAAAGACCTGACAAGCCTTCTAAAGTAACTGCTGAAAGTAACAAATCAGTAGCTGAAAGTTCTGGAAAAGATAAAGAAAAGGACAACCAAAACAGTGAAAAACAAAGTCACCCAACTAGTAGCACTAGCACTACAGTTAGTGCTCCTGATAAAATAGTTCCTAATCCTGTACATAGTGAGAAATCACAAAATGATGCAGCCACTAAGGTAGTGGAAAATAAACCAGAGTTGAGCATTCCAAAGAGTCAATCCACTTTCAATTTGGAAAGTGAAATTGCAAAGATTAAAATCTCTGTACCGCTCTCTGAGCTGGCCACTCAGGATGTATATAAAGGCCAAATTTTGAAAGCCTTGAATCTAGGGGAAAACAATGAAACTGTAAATCTGAATGATGATCAACCAGCCCTTCTGTTCGGTCCAAAAATTGAGGGAAAGTTTCAGGAAGGGGTAGTTCCACCTTTTTATGTCAGTCTTAATAACCATGACAAGATCCTCCACAATGCAATGCATGATTCTGGGGCATCACACAACTTAATGCCTAAGGTAGTGATGGAAAAGCTAGGTCTAGAGATAACCCGGCCTTACAAAGATCTATATTCATTTGATTCTAGCAGAGTAAAATGCCTAGGTTTGATCAAAGATTTATGTGTGAGCCTTACCCAGATTCCTGCAAAATGTATGGTCATGGATGTGGTGGTGGCAGATGTGCCGCCCAAGTATGGCATGTTATTATCTAGATCATGGGGAGCCAAGCTGCAAGGAATGATGCAGATGGATGGCTCATATGCCACAATCCCAATCTTTGGCCAACTTAGAATACTGTATAGAGAGGCCCAGATGAAATTTTTAGTCAGTAGCCCCGAAAAGCCTGAAAATTCACCATTATATTCTGTGCACACAGATCTGGATTCTTTCATTCTCTACAATGATCAATCTCTAGGAGAGCCAGCATCAGAAAACAGAAATGCAAACAGTAACATAGAGCCCATGGACTTTAACATAATGGCTACCCTAGAAGAATACGATGAGGAAAACCATGGGCAGTGCACTGAAAACGAAACTCTGAGCAAACTAGAAACGGAAACAGAACGAAAACAGTAAGACAGCCAACTCTCTGAACTCCACACATGTTGCGAAGAACAAAACAACCCGCAAACTAACACAGACCCTACAACGCAACATAATGGCGAGCCCCTGTGGGAAATGAATTTCGATGGGTCCTGTACTAGGAAAACTACTGGAGCAGGGGTGTGGGTGCGTAACATAGAGAGTGATTATGCAGAGAGCCACGCTGTCAATCTACATTTCAAATGTACAAATAATATTGCAGAGTATGAGGCTCTCATTTTGGGCTTGAATCTGTTGAGAGAATTAGGAGCCCATAGGATAGTCGTGCCTGGAGACTCTGAGTTAATCATTAAACAGGTCAATGGTGAATACACAGTGAAACATGCTAGGCTAAGAGCGTATAGGAATGACACTATGGATCTACTGAAAACGTTTGTTGAATATGAAATAGTGTTTGTTCCCAGGGGTCAAAATGTAATTGCAAATGGATTAGCTTGCCTAGCTAGTTCCTATCCCAAGAATCCAACCGACCAACAGATCATAATTCAGACCAAATTCAGACCTGCAGTGCCAGATAATGAAAAATATTGGCATGTTTTTGAAGGAGATAAACAGATTGAGGACTTCCTGATAGGCAGAAATGAGTTTGAATTTTCTGATTCAGACTCCAAATTGGACAGTAGCTTCCTAGGTGAAGATTCCTCAGAGGAGGAAGAAACACCCTGTAACATAGCAATAAACCATTTTACTGAAGAAACTAGAGATCCACCTGAAAGATGGGAAAACACAGTTAGTGAAGAAATGGAGGTGTTGCAGGCCAAAGACAAGAATATACCCAGAGGCCTGGCACCCTTAGAAGACCTCTTTGACTTCGACGATGTAGCAAAAAAGCCCACTATTGAACATGCAGACTCTGATGTTGAGGAGTGGAACATAGGCACTGAAGATAAACCCAAAATGATCAAACTAGCTGAGTCTTTACCTGCAGACATGAAGAAAAAATACATTGATCTATTTAAGGAATTTACTGATGTGTTTGCATGGAGCTATGAAGACTTAAAGGCCTATGACACAAATATTATTCAGCACAAAATACCCTTGAAAGAAAATCAGAAACCCTTCAGACAAAAACTTCGTAGAATCAATCCAAAACAGCTGTCTGCAGTGGAAAAAGAGATTAAAAAGATGTATGATGCAATTATAATAGTCCTGTAAGGTTTTCTGATTGGGTATCAAACTTAGTGGCTGTAAAAAAAAAACAGGGGAGATCAGATTATGCATAGATTTCAGAAATCTCAACAGAGCCTCAATAAAGGACAATTATTCGTTGCCTAGAATGGAACATATCCTACAGAAGGTAGTGGGTTCTAAGAGGATCTCCCTGTTGGATGGCATTTCGGGATATAATCAAGTCCTAGTAATCCCAGAAGAACAACTCAAAACAGCATTTACCACTCCATGGGGCACCTTTATGTATGTAAAGATGCCTTTTGGGTTGATGAACGATGGAGCCACCTTCCAAAGAGCGATGGACATAGCTTTCTCAGATGAGATAGGAAACTTCATTGTGATCTACCTGGATGACTTAACTGTCTATTCTAAAACTGAGGAAGATCACCGAAGACATCTAAGAAAAGTTTTTGAAAAATGTAGAAGGTTTGGTCTGTCATTGAATCCCAAAAAGAGCGTATTCGGGCTGCAAGAGGGTAAGCTTCTTGGCCATATTATATCTGAAAAAGGGATCAGGATAGACCCACAAAGATTTGAGGGAATACTACAAATTACACACCCGAGAAACATCAAAGAGCTACAATCATTCATTGGGAAAATCAACTTTTTAAGGAGGTTTATTCCCAATTTAGCTGAACATCTCAAGAACATGACTAACACGCTGAAGAAGGGAGTGGGAGTTAAATGGACTGTGGGAGCTAAGCAATATTTTGATTCAGTAAAAATTGCACTCACCCAAGCTCCTGTTCTGATTAGCCCAGATTTCTCAAAATATTTCCTGATTTTCTCATTTGCCTCACAGCATACAGTAGTTGCAGTTTTGTTACAGAATAATTCAGAGGGAAAGGAGCAGCCTATAGCTTTCTTCAGCAAAGCCTTGAGAGATGCACCCTTGAAATACAACATCATGGAAAAACAGGCCTATGCCTTGGTAAAGGCCTTAAAAGATTTCAGGGTGTACATTCTGCATTCTCACACCATAGCCTATGTGCCTAATATAGTGGTCAAAGATATCTTGTCCCAAGACCCTGATGGAAAAAGAGGCAAATGGATTGCTACAATCTTAGAATATGACCTTCAAATAAAACCCACCAAACTGACCAAAGGTCAGGGCTTAGCAAAATTAATGGCTGAATCAAATCTGCAGGCCTTTGACATAAACATGGTAAATGTCTTAGATGAGGAAGGATTTCTCGATCTCACTGTTGAGGAGAAATTTTAGAATTCTCCTTGGTACTCTGATATCCTTTATGTGCTCACAAATCTCAATGCTCCTCCAGAACTATCTAAGACTAAGGCCAGATTCCTGAAGCTTAAAGCCAGAAATTACTGCATTTTGAATGAGAACTTATACTGGAAAAACTCAAATGGCCTATTGCTTAAATGTTTGTCTGAAACTGACGCTGAAAGAATTAAACAAGAGTTCCATGCTGGAGAATGTGGAGGCCACCTGAGTTGGAAAGCCATTGCAAACAAAATACTCAGGGCTGGCTATTATTGGCCCACACTCTTCAATGATGTCCATAAAATGATAATTGCCTGCCATAAATGCCAGATCTTTGAAGGTAAAAGAAAACTCCTTCCCCTCCCTTTACAACCCATCATTGTTGAAGGTCCCTTTCTGCAATGGGGCCTAGATTTTACAGGGGAGATTCATCCTGCTTCCTCTGCACAACAAAAATGGATCCTAACAGCCACAGACTACTTCACTAAGTGGATAGAGGCCATACCTACTAGGAACGCCACAGATTCAGTCATCATTAGGTTCCTAGAAGGCCATATTCTCTCTCAGTTTGGCTGCCCAAGGAAAATAATCACTGATAATGCTGTTGCTTTTGGATCGAAGAAAATGGTTGATTTTTGTCACAGGTACCAAATAGCACTCGGTCATTCAACTGCCTATTACCATCAAGGTAATGCCTTAGCTGAATCATCAAATAAGAGTCTGGTGATCATTATCAAGAAGTTGTTGGAAGAAAACAAGAAGTCATGGCACAACAAGCTGGTACATGCTCTGTGGGCTGATAGGCTCACAACAAAGAAATCTATTGGCATGTCACCGTTCCAGCTTGTTTATAGTACAGAAGCAGTATTTCCTACTAGCCTTGGGATACCGGCGATCAAGCTTGTCCAAGAAATTCAAACAGAAGAAGACAGCATGGTAAGGAGAGTAAATGAAACAATCCATCTCCAGCAAGCAAGGGAGCAGGTTTACAACAAAGCAGTCAAGGTTCAGGATAATATAAAGAAGTTGTTTGATAAGAGGACCAAAGCTGTTGATTTCCGAATTGGAGACAAAGTGCTGAGGTGGGACTCAAGGAGAGAAGATAAGGGTAAGCACGGCAAGTTTGACAGTTTGTGGCAAGGTCCATATATCATCCAATCCACTGTGGGTCCAAATGCGTTTTTTCTACAAGAAATTGATGGCACAGAGCTGTTTGGGGGATAGGTTGTGGAGGATGATTTCAGGCTAAGTATCCAACTATTGGCAATGTTGTACTTGGCTGGTGTTGTTTCTTAATATGATAAGCACATTTCTTTGGATCCTGATCTAAAGCAGCGGTGATGTTTTCCTTTCTCTGTATTTGTGATTGACTTGCTTTCATTTCATTTCATTTCTTCTGGCACACATCAGAAGTTTGGCATAGGATTTACCCTTGTTAGGTACCCTATGTTGCTACTCTCCCTGCCTTCAATGTTTTCTACTAAATGTATTATCTAAGAATTGATTTCAGTTGTTTTAACCAGTGTAGTGGATGTTATTGCCTGGTCTCTGATGTATGAATTAAATGGATTCGTTCTTAGATGTTCTTGTTAGGATTTAGTTGGAAGATTTGGGAACACTGGGGATTAGAGTTAGATCTGTCCACTAGGATCCTTGTGCAACTAGCTTTCCTTTCAAAGTTCCCTTGTGTTGCCTCCGGTTATGTCCAAGCAGGTTTGGAGTTAAATGATCTCTGACCTGATCTATAGACACGATTGGATGGTTCTCCTTCATTCATTTTCAATCCTTAGTGTTCCACTCCATACCACACTATCATCTTTAAGATCCAATGTTTCAGATGACTAGCCCAACTGAAAGCCTGTCTGTTGATTAGTAAGTAAATCCTTTCCTGAATCCATTGCCTAATGGTTTTGAATACTTCCTGGAATACTTCACCTCTGCCTAAACCCTCCTTGCTCATATTTGTCTTGCATTTAAACCTTCTTCCCTGATGACTCGCCACCAAAAAAACAATCAAACAAACAAACCCTGAGTCTCATAACTAGCCTAACATCTTAACACCGAGCTTCAAAGTCATATGCTTTTGATATCTATAGAGAGATCCCTCTCTGGGCCTAGGAGGGCTAGATCCTTAGGTCTAAAAGAGGTTCTATGTTGTCTCATCTTTTGGTCTTGCCAACCTGGCCAAAACATGGGAACCCCAACACACCTCATAAAAGAGATGAACAAAGATGAGAGAAAATAGGCTCTAGGCTCTAAAAAACAGGATCTCGGATCTAGAAAATCTAGAACATACTTAGGATAAAACTATATTCCAATATGTAACACAAATAAGTTGGTACACCTAGGAATTTATTATCGTATCATGGGAAAGAGGCTAACACAAACTTCTCATCCACCCAGAACTATTATTTAAAACAAAAATTCCCTCTATAAATCTCCTTCCTCAAGTAACTGGAATCTATTCACTTTCTCTTAACCCTTTTATTAATTACAATTGTAATGAATGAATATTAACTAGGGGATTTCAAAGTCCCCTTCCCCTCGGGGGAAACACCGTCCTCGGTGTTCAATAACCATATACAATAAAAAATTATTTAGACCAAGCATTGTTGATTATGGAGCTTTACATACATAACTCGTTTTAGCTTTTACCACACATTTTATATGCACAGTGGTTTACTTGACCACTCAGTATATGTTAATTCATTAATTCAACCATCTCCCAATGGCCCTTTTGTAGTCTTTGGTGCTTCCAATGTGGTCAATTCAACTTGTATTAATTTATTTTCTCTAGAGTGTTGTCTACCTCTAATGTCTAGCACTGATATCCTTGCGCTTCTTGTTCCTTTACTGAATTATTCTCAACTCATTGTTTCTGAGCACACCCCCAATATGCTCTTGATTCTAATCAACTATACACATGACCCTTAAAAACCAATTTATTTTCCTGACCTTCCCTTATTTGGTTCCTAGTCCCTTGAGCAATTCGGTCACCCCCTTTAGTGTAGTCATACACCTTCCAAATTCAAGCATCCCCTTATCTGTTTCACAGTCCCTCAAGTGATCCATTCCTAAAAATGTTTCCTCACATCAGAAGAATCTCATAACTAAGGCAAGTCCCTACCTCAACATATTTATACCAATCATGGCATGCTTCATAGAAATCAATGTAAACTATTGGGTACCAGTGTCCCAAAATAGCATTGTTCCTGAAATATTTTATCAACATATCATTGCATGCTCTAATTCCTTTTGCTGCTACTTCTATTCATCTTGCAACCAGCTTCAAGCACCCAAACCAGGAAATTCCATTCTTTCATACATCATAGCATATAAATTTCCATTAGACTCATCATAAGGAATTGTAATAAATTCATATCATACCTCATTTGAATCTTATCCATGAGGTGAACTTGGAATTTTCGTTTGGTTCCTATCACAACAACACCAAGTTAAATCATAAACCAACCAATCATAAGACATAGCATTAAATTACATAAATAATTTATAAATTCTAAAAGTGATTGAAATATTGATATTCATCTTGATTTTCTCTTGCTACATGCTTTAGACACACTGGATCAGTTTCCCAACCCAACAAGTGTCTAGTGGCCTTGTATTTTCCCGTACACATAATAGATCAGTTGCCAAACCCAGAAAGCACCCAATGTCTTCTCTTATCGTCACCATGCACACACACTAGATTGATCTCCAAACCCTACAAGCACCCAATTCCTTCTCTTCTCTTCTCTTTGATTTCAAATTTACTAAGTGGTTCATCGGCCCTAAGGCAAGCACTTTGTAACAAATAAATATAAATAATCCCAATCACTACCCTTGAATGTGGGAACTACCAATCCTAGTAGTCTTCTATCACTATGAATATAGGTGTGTTCCACACCTTCACGGGTCTAGGAAACCTCCATTCTGAGTATTTTACCTATCCTAGTCAACAAAGTCCCAAAAAGTCCTATACATGTTTGTCTTAAACGCATACACAACACAACGGTGTAGATATTCCTATACCTTCCTATACCAAAACATTACATAACACATGCATGTATACATAGTGCATAATACAACACATATACATATGCACATGATATAACACAATGAATACACATTGTATAACGCAACACGTACATAATATACATTGTACAGTACAATATATAAACAACAATGTTGAAAATCCAGAGGCCACTCCATCTCTATCCACAGACACCAAGAAACACTACCTCTGGTGTATTCCCCATGCTTCATCGTGTGCATCCGCAATCGAAATCCAGGATTTGTGATTTCTTTAACTATCCATACTTGTCTCAACATGTTGCAGATCACACTAGTTTCATTTTGTTGATATATCCTTCAACATTCCATATTCATAATATAAACATGGGAATAATATAAGAATCATCTTCTCATGATATTAAAATAATAGAAAACTCAGGGCCATATTTTCCCAATTGATTCCTCATAAAACCAAGAACCTTTTTATGACATTCACATCTGGATTAAATAAATTGAAACAATCATTCTTCCACAACAATGACCCTTGAAAACCCTGTCAGAAAAAATGGATTTTTCATATATATACTCATCAACATGATCATGTATACAATAAATAATTACATGTGTAAGTACAGTTAAGGTTCAGAGAACTTAATTTGAGCTATTTCAATGTCCATTGTTCCCATGGACCAAAGCAACCCATTTTGTTCTCATATTACTATCCATTTACTCAAGGAAATGGAAAATGTTGACTTATGTCAATTAAAACCAAGGTTAGATAACTCCCTACACATAAGCAAAACATGAATTATTCAAGGGAATTCTCTTTCCAAAATTATTTCCCTTTCCTCTTCCTTTACTTTGTTGTTAGCTTTAATTTGTCCACCCTTTATTTTCTAATAACAATGTTTGCATAGTTACATTCCAGTCATACACATTTTTTCATTTATTCTTGTTGTCGCATTCAGGAGCAATGCTCCAAGCCATTCCAGTGATGGCCCGTTTCGGCCCATATACCCATCATCAACATATTTTATCCGTGAAAATCATGCACTTCCCATTCTCGTAGGCTTCCTCATTTTACTTCATGTGGAGGCGTTTTTTCAAGTCATATTCTTTCTTGGCTTTCACTCAGCTCTCTTACAAGATCCATATGGCTTTCTTGCCACACCAAATAGTTTTTCCTTGAGCCCCTATCATGAAATTCAAAAGGAAACAAAAATTTTAAAAAGGAAAGAGAGGGAAACAATACAAGTTGTGACAACAACATAAACAAAGGTAGCATGGCCATGAATTATTTTCATCAATCAAAGCAATAAAATTGAATCATGAAGTAAAAAATCAAGAGCATATTATGTAAGAATATAAAAATATCCCATAACAAATCAACTGTATGAGTCTATAATTCAGTGTGTCCTTCATCACCATATAAAAATGTGTGTATATGTACACACATATACATATACAAAAATCAACCTAAAGTCTTTCGGTGGTTTATGGCATCCTTGAAGTATCACATCCCTCAATAGTTCACAAGTGATCCTTTCAACACATATATGTATATATTAAGGAGCTTGAGGGAATTACCCCTCCTCCTTCTCAATATGATCCATTGTTGATTTGTGTCCATGTAGCTTGCAGGGGTTATTTTCCTTATATTTTTGTTTGCAAGGATAGTCCTTTCTCAGATGATTTTCTCCACAATACCAACAGGGAAATATCCTCTTATTTTCTATTTCAACCTCATTGGGCCTTTTCCTACAAATGTGATTTTCCATTTTTGATATTTTACTTTGAGATGTCAATTCTTGCAAATTCTTTAGGAGTTAAGAACTCCACTCAGCTAGTTTTTGTCGTTTCCTTGTTAGCTTTATAATCTCTACCTTGCAAATATTTAGCTCACCTTCCAAGTCCTTAAGCTCAACCTCCAAATTCTGTAAGGTTCCTTTCCCTTGGATGGATTTCCCTCTTTCTCGTTCTTCACAATCTTGAGCCATACCCTATTGCACCATACTATGATATATGTTTCCTTTCACTACCACTGAATCTTACTATGTGCTACCACATGTTAGGGTCCCGTGATTTGGCTGATTGGCAAGCCAAATGATAGTGTAACATCAAACCAGTCTTTGGAGCCCAAGGACCTAGCATTCCTGGACTCGGAGAGGGCTCTCTCTATTTGTGTAAGGGATATCTATGTGTTTGCTTATTGTGTTCTGATTTTAGGCTAGTTATGAAGTAGGTTTTTTGGTTTTTGTTTTTAGGTTGTGAGGGATGAAACTGATCAAAGATATAAGATAGGTAAAAATATGTCAGATCAACTGGGCTATGGGGTCGAAGATGTCAAGAAAGCTTTCAGATGGTGATACAACGTTGTTGAAGGGCCGATTTGATTTGAGGTAAAATGGATCTTTGGGAAAAATGGAGTAAGATGGACATCAAGTTTGTGAATAACAAAGGATTCCAAGAATAACTAGTTTAATAGCTAACATAAACATGGTAGGGAAAACCATTAATCATGAGAAATGTAACCATAAGCTAATCAATGCATAGAAATAAACATTCAAGCCATGCATAGAGATGTATAACTCTCTAACTTTAGGAAATGGCTATCGAACTTTGGGGAAATACATTTAAGATAGAAAAACAACTCAAATCACTATGTCGGAACGCTTAAACACAGTACTTCAAGCTATTGGGAAATTTTAAAACAAGATTGCATAGTCTTAGGCAAAGGGCAAGATCAAAGCAAGACCTCTTTGGTTCAACAAATGACAATCTAATCAGTCAAAGAGAAATTTCATAGATGGAGCTATGGCTAGCCATGAGTAAGCAGAGCATACCGTAAATCATACTTAGCATGCATAAAACCATGAATGAAACAAGCAACAATATCCTTAAGTTATTAAAGAGCAATCAAGAATTCTCTAATGTGACTAAGAATGAAGAAAACATGGAAGCTATGAAGAAACAGGAAATTTGAGGTGCCTCCAAGGGCATGTCTCAAATTTGTTCTCTACTGTCCTATAGCAAGCAAGAACATGGATTTATGAATGAAAACTAGGAAACAAAATAGAGAGAGAGACACTATACCATTCTACCAAGTCATGGAATCCAACAACAATCCTCTTTCATCATCCAAGAACATCCAAGAAACTATCCAAAAGCATGAGACAAGTATTTCTTCCAAAGCTTATATGACCATATATTACTTCTATTCATCAAGTTTAGCCTTTTTTACAATGAAATCCTTTGGAATATATAGGCCAAAGTGAGGAAAACCTCTTAGTTCAACTTGCAATCTCATTGGCCTATCCAAAATATCTTATTTTGTCCTTGAGGCTTTGCAAAGCCCAAGGCACAAAATATCTCATAAAATATCTAAAAAATGCTAAAAGAGGGAAATAAATTGACTTTTCATAACTTATCATGAACAAAAATAGCTAAACGCACACGAGGAAAAGTTAGTTTTGAAAGGTTCAATTTTTACAAAAATACTCAAAAAATACATTAGCAAAAGGTCCCCTGAGTTGCCAGCAACTTTTGGAGGCCTTCCCGATGTCGAAATGAGGCTCATGATAGGTCGTTGGAAAGATCTGAGTATCTACGTTCTGAAAATGTTTATTTTGCACCCAAATGACCACTAGAAGTCCTCAAAAAACAAACCTTTGTGTAAAAACCCAAAAAATAAGCCTTGCTAATAAACGGGGCAGAGTGTAGAAAAAGCGAGTGTTTTTCGCCATTTTGGGGGAGAAAATCATCTTCAAATGTTCTGAAAATCGTTGAGTATGTGCTCCTGAAATTATGGCATCCAATGATACCATTTTCATCCTTTGATGATGCCCCAAACCGAAATGGCGATGCCCATGAGATTTGGCCAAAACCCCAAAATGACAAAAAACAAAAATATGTTGAATTTCACCCAAACTAGGCGAGCATGACCCTTAAGGGTTTTTAGCAACATGTTGTGAAGTAGAGGTGAAAATTTGGAGCCTTGAGGTGTCTTTCCTCAATTTTGGTGACGGCTGCTGGGAGCAAAAAAGCCCACTATTGAACATGCAGACTCTGATGTTGAGGAGTGCAACATAGGCACTGAAGATAAACCCAAAATGATCAAACTAGCTAAGTCTTTACCTGCAGACATGAAGAAAAAATACATTGATCTATTTAAGGAATTTACTGATGTGTTTGCATGGAGCTATGAAGACTTAAAGGCCTATGACACAAATATTATTCAGCACAAAATACCCTTGAAATAAAATCAGAAACCCTTAGGACAAAAACTTCGTAGAATCAATCGAAAAAAGCTGCCTGCAGTGGAAAAAGAGATTAAAAAGATGTATGATGCAGGTATAATAGTTCCTATAAGGTTTTCTGATTGGGTATCAAACTTAGTGGCTGTAAGAAAGAAAACAGGGGAGATCAGATTATGCATAGATTTCATAAATCTCAACAGAACCTCACTAAAGGACAATTATCCATTGCCTAGAATGGAACATATCCTATGGAAGGTAGTGGGTTCTAAGAGGATCTCCCTGTTGGATGGATTTTCGGGATATAATCAAGTCCTAGTAATCCCAGAAGATCAACTCAAAATAGCATTTACCACTCCATGGGGCACCTTTATGTATGTAAAGATGCCTTTTGGGTTGATGAACGATGGAGCCACCTTCCAAAGAGCGATGGACATAGCTTTCTCAGATGAGATAGGACACTTCATTGTGATCTACCTGGATGACTTAACTGTCTATTCTAAAACTGAGGAAGATCACCTAATACATCTGAGAAAAGTTTTTGAAAAGTGTAGAAGGTTTGGTCTGTCATTGAATCCCAAAAAGACCATATTCGGGCTGCAAGAGGGTAAGCTTCTTGGCCATATTATATCTGAAAAAGGGATCAGGATAGACCCACAAAGAGTTGAGGGAATACTACAAATTACACACCTGAGAAACATCAAAGAGCTACAATCATTCATTGGGAAAATCAACTTTTTGAGGTTTATTCCCAATTTAGCTGAACATCTCAAGAACATGACTAACACGCTGAAGAAGGGAGAGGGAGTTAAATGGACTATGGGAGCTAAGCAATATTTTGAATTGGTAAAACTTGCACTCACACAAGCTCCTGTTCTGATTAGCCCAGATTTCTCAAAAGATTTCCTGATTTTCTCATTTGCCTCACAGCATACAGTAGCTGCAGTTTTGTTATAGAAGAATTCAGAGGGAAATGAGCAGCCTATAGCTTTCTTCAGCAAAGCCTTGAGAGATGCACCCTTGAAATACAACATCATGGAAAAACATTCCTATGCCTTGGTAAAGGCCTTAAAATATTTCAGGGTGTACATTCTGCATTCTCACACCATAGCCTATGTGCCTAATATAGTGGTCAAAGATATCTTGTCCCAAGACCCTGATGGAAAAAGAGGCAAATGGATTGCTAAAATCTTAGAATATGACCTTCAAATAAAACCCACCAAACTGACCAAAGGTCAGGGCTTAGCAAAATTAATGGTTGAATCAAATCTGCAGGCCTTTGACATAAACATGGTAAATGTCTTAGATGAGCAGGAAGGATTTCCCGATCTCACTGTTGAGGAGAAATTTCAGAATTCTCCTTGGTACTCTGATATCCTTTATGTGCTCACAAATCTCAATGCTCCTCCAGAACTGTCTAAGACTAAGGCCAGATTCCTGAAGCTTAAAGCCAGAAATTACTGCATTTTGAATGAGAACTTATACTGGAAAAACTCAAATGGCCTATTGCTTAAATGTTTGTCTGAAACTGAAGCTGAAAGAATTAAACAAGAGTTCCATGCTGGAGAATGTGGAGGCCACCTGAGTTGGAAAGCCATTGCAAACAAAATACTCAAGGCTGGCTAGTATTGGCCCACACTCTTCAATGATGTCCATAAAATGATAATTTCCTGCCATAAATGCCAGATCTTTGAAGGTAAAAGAAAACTCCTTCCCCTCCCTTTACAACCCATCATTGTTGAAGGTCCCTTTCTGCAATGGGGCCTAGATTTTACAGGGGAGATTCATCCTGCTTCCTCTGCACCACAAAAATGGATCCTAACAGCCACAGACTACTTCACTAAGTGGATAGAGGCCATACTTACTAGAAACGCCACAGATTCAGTCATCATTAGGTTCCTAGAAGGCCATATTCTCTCTCGGTTTGGCTGCCCAAGGAAAATAATCACTGATAATGATGCTGCTTTTGGATCCAAGAAAATGGTTGATTTTTGTCACAGGTACCAAATAGCACTCGGTCATTCAACTGCCTATTACCCTCAAGGTAATGCCTTAGCTGAATCATCAAATAAGAGCCTGGTGATCATTATCAAGAAGCTGTTGGAAGAAAACAAGAAGTCATGGCACAACAAGCTGGTACATGCTCTGTGGGCTGATAGGCTCACAACAAAGAAATCTATTGGCATGTCACCGTCCCAGCTAGTTTATGGTACAGAAGCAGTATTTCCTACTAGCCTTGGGATACCGGCGATCAAGCTTGTCCAAGAAATTCAAACAGAAAAAGACAGCATGGTAAGGAGAGTAAATGAAACAATCCATCTCCAGCAAGCAAGGGAGCAGGTTTACAACATAGCAGTCAATGTTCAGGATAATATAAAGAATTTGTTTGATAAGAGGACCAAAGCTGTTGATTTCCGAATTGGAGACAAAGTGTTGAGGTGGGACTCAAGGAGAGAAGATAAGGGTAAGCACGGCAAGTTTAACAGTTTATGGCAAGGTCCATATATCATCCAATCCACTGTGGGTCCAAATGTGTTTTTTCTACAAGAAATTGATGGCACAGAGCTGTTTGGGGGTCCTGTCAATGGCAAGATGCTCAAGCACTACTTCTACTGATTTTCATTTCCAGTTTCATTTCCATTGTACATACCATTGCAATTTTTATTTTCAAAGAAAAGGAGAAAATGTTCCAAAAAGAAGAGAGAAAAGAAAGGTTCAGACATGCTCAAAACATGAATCTTCAGTGTGCAAAAGACAAGCCCTAATAAGCCCATGCATTTTCCAGAGTAAGTGCATACTCCAGACCAAGTAGACAAGCAAGACATGTATGATGATCTTGGTCTGGAGTTTGCTCTTGCTCAGAAAAATTCTCAAGATGAGGCTCATGAAGATATCCCGCCTCAGGATCAGTCTATACAAGAAGCAAAGAAGCTGGTCCTAACACACTCAAAACCTGGACCAGCAAAAAAGGAAAATAAGAGTCAGCCCTAACATGCCTAAGACCAGAGCTAAATTGAAGAAAAGAAGTGACTCTAATATGCTCAAAACTTGAGTCACGGAGGATAAGAAGGATATTTCAAGTTTCAGATTTTAAGCCTTCACAATTTTGTTTTTAGTTTTCTGCAAAAATTTTCTGTCCATGAGCAACTGTCTTTATGCCCTGGACTCACAGCAAGTCAGACAGTCTAATCCTGGCTTGACTGTTTTTCAATTTCATGTCTTAGAGTATAGAGAAGAAATCTGCTGGACAGTTTAATCCCAGCAGATATTAGATTATGTAGAGAAATATGTGAGACCAACAGTCTAATCTGGTCTCATGGAGCAATAAGGGTAGAATTAGAGTAGGTTTATTTTCTGTTTGCAAAATAAAATGATGTAAAGGGTCTGCTAGCTCAAATGCACCCTAGAAGAAGAAAAATGATAGGATTGTAGTGTGGGTAGGTAGACTGGTTGGAAAAGTTTTTCTGCTGATGTTTTTATCATATTGTTGCAGTTGAAAATCAGAAAAAAAGGGGATGTGCCAAGCAACAGGCATCTGGCCTACACCAAAGATCATCTACTGGATTCTTGACTCCTTCAAGAAGAAGCCATCCCCATGTGGAGCCACTGTTAGCCCCCCCTATGAAATTCTTGTCAAGCAAGTAGGGGGGCTAGATAGTTTTGGATCCTTCAAGGAATGAATTTTCCCGAAAACTCATCATCCTTGAAGTCCCTCCATGCTTTTCCTTACACAAATTTCCTATGCTGATTCCCCTTCCCTAAAGAGCCTATTGTTACCTCTCATACCCCTACAAATTACCACAGTTTTCTCCTTTTCTCCCTTGTCAAAATTCCCCCTTAATTCCCCAAAACCTCCCAAAACCCCCTTCAATTTCTACCCATACCCCTTGTTGCACCAATATTCACTTTCGTCTCCCCATCGTTACCCTTATAAGGCTTCAAAATGCATTAAAACGGCTTAAAAACCCACTTTGAACCTTATATTCAGGCCTAGCCCCTTCCCTGCTAAGCCCTCGCACCTCTTCTTCCACGTGACCCGGCGCCGGAACCACTCGCTGGCCCAGAAGGCACTAATCTCGCATGTCCACGGTTCATTCCTCTAAACGCACGATCACCGTCCATTTAAAACGATAATCTAACGGTTCAGAATCTCCCCACCCCAGTGGTCCCCCGCGCACTGTTCAGAAACAACCTGGTTTATTCCACACTGCTTATGCGCGATGGGTGGTTTTCCTCGAGCACCCAGCGATTCCATTTAGCGCTCGCCACCTATCCCTTGTACGACGGCAAAACCGCTCTCTCCCCGCGCATTATCGTTCGGACCAAGCCTCGCAGCGAAATTTATGCCAGCCGTCTAATCCCGAGCGCCTCATCCGACAATCATCAATCAGCAGAGTTGCGCGAGGTTTAGTCCAAAGTCCCCGTACCCCTGGCCCACTGTCTATTGCCCCAGATGTGTTTTCCACCGTAGATCTCCCTTTAAGATCTGACGGTCCTGAATTGTTTTCCCCCCATCGTTGACTATTCCACCATAGCCCCGTCTCGCCACGTCACCTCCACGTGTCACACCGTACCTCCGCCATCCCGTTGCATAAGTTCATTCAAAGGTCGGGTTGATTAAGGTTTTCACGTATAACTGCTTTGCATTTCGTCAACCTGTGCCATCTTTGTGTTCCACCTTTCCACAACGTTTTCCGCATGTCTTTCGCAGTCTTACTGTCATCCACATCATTCACCCCATCCATGGATTTCATAACTGGTTTCGTTTTTTTGCAAGGTTATCAGAGGCGTAGAAAACGCCAAAGTTTAAATGTTCCATTTCAACAGCGTGCTGCACAGAGGAAATTAAATCTGGACACTAGTACTACCATGAAAATTGTCAAGCAAGGTGGCTGACGGGACCTGCATTAAAGAAAAGCAGAGTTCAAACTCTGCAAACCCATCCATCGCCATTAAAGCCCAGATTTTATAGATCGAGACATTTATGAGCGGCAAGGAGTATTAGCACAGAGGTTAGGGAATTCTTGTGAACATCATAGAGATCTTGAGCCCTAACCCAGTGTTTCAAAGGCAAGGAATCCGAATCAAAAACTACATGGATCAACCAAAGGTATAGCCCACAGAAAGTAAGGCATGTCAGGTTTTCAAATCCGCAGAATTTCTCTCCCAGAACAAGGACACATTACACACTATTGTTCCAGTTTATATGGTGTCCAAGCAAAGTTTTCCCACCCCACAACAGTCCTGTTCTATCAGAGTATTCGATCTACAGCATGGAAGACCACTACATTATTTATTTTCCCTTCTTTCATCTACCAGAAGTATAACAGAGCAGCACAGCCAAAGTACACCAGAGGCGTACCAGGAGTAAATGGAAAGATCCTCTTGCACCAAAAGAGTGGCAGGAATTGAATGCACAAGATTTAAACAGGATGGGTTTCGGCCTTCTTTCTTTTCTGAGTGTTAATGCTTCATTTAGTGTTTCACCTACTTTCTCCGCTCCACTAGAGCTATAAATTCCTGAAGAAACTCTTTGTAAAGGTTGTTGTTGGTTGTTTTTTGATCAGTTATCAGAGAATTGTAAGATTGTTTTCCTGTGAGACAGTCTCTATGTAAAGTAGTAAGATAGGTTGTGGAGGATGATTTCAGGCTGAGTATACAGCTATTGGCAATGTTGTACTTGACTGGTGTTGTTTCTTAATATGACAAGCACATTTCTTTGGATCCTGATCTAAAGCAGCGGTGATGTTTGCCTTTCTCTGTATTTGTGATTGACTTGCTTTCATTTCATTTCATTTATTCTGGCACGCATCAGAAGTTTGGCATAGGATTTACCCTTGTTAGGTACCCTATGTTGCTGCTCTCCCTGCCTTCAATGTTTTCTACTAAATGTATTATCTAAGAATTGATTTCAGTTGGTTTAACCAGTGTAGTGGATGTTATTTCCTGCTCTCTGATGTATGAATTAAATGGATTCGTTCTTAGATGTTCTTTTTAGGATTTAGTTGGAAGATTTGGGAACACTGGGGATTAGAGTTAGCCCTGTCCACTAGGATCCTTGTGCGACCAGCTTGCCTTTCAAAGTTCCCTTGTGCTGCCTCCGGTTATGTCCAAGCAGGTCTGGAGTTAAATGACCTCTGACCTGATCTATAGACACGATTGGATGGTTCTCCTTCATTCATTTTCAATCCTTAGTGTTCCACTCCATACCACAGTATCATCTTTAAGATCCAATGTTTTAGATGACTAGCCCAACTGAAAGTCTGTTTGTTGATTAGCAAGTAAATCCTTTCCTGAATCCATTGCCCAATGGTTTTGAATACTTCCTGGAATACTTCACCTCTGCCTAAACTGATCAGGAGATCAAGTCCCTTGTAGAAAAATGCTCAAAAATGAAGTTTCTCAGAATTGGTCCGAACTAGATCGGCTGGAAAGAGCTTGGAAAAACGATCCTGTAGATGCAAACGGCACTAAAAACCAAAGCCGTATGAAGAAGATATTTAGTTTTGAAGTTTGCCAATTTCAGTTAAAAAATGGCCAAATTTGAATTTATAAAATTTTTTTTTTATTAAAAAAAGATTATTCGACAGAATATTCCCACAAGATATTCTGCGGAATATTTCGTAGGCAGCCAATGAAAGGGTGCCACATGGCCCCAAGGTGGATTGAAATGGGCGTTCAAAAATTTTATTTGGTCACGGGCAGGATTTGAAACCGGGTCGGCGGAATGACAACAGAGCGGTCCAACCATGTGGGCTACGATGGTTCTTATTAATTCATTGCAACGCATGTTTATTTAACCGTTTTTTATTTGGGCGGGGCCCGAAAGGGGGCCAGCCCCCTTCTCCATAGAACCTACAGCTCGGAACCACGGCAAACTCATTGGCGCGCTATGTGTGAGTCGGTCACGTGGAGCGGGGAGTTTATTTAATACACCATTTTGTTACATGGTTGCGACTTTATATTAATCCGCATTAAACTCAAGTTATCGACCACCTTTGCCGACGAGTGCAGTCATATGAATCGTGACCCTTATCTCTTCAGCCCTCAACGAACTGGCGGTGAATTCGGCGGTCCCCCAAATTTCGCGCCGGACTCCAGATTTGTCGGAGTTATCTGGAGTTCCACCAGACTTAGCTGGAGTAAATCTAGGCAAACGTCAGTTAGCCATAACTTTGGCTAGGAAAAGCCTTTTGATATGAATTTTTTTTTTATTCTAGGGTATTTGATCATTCTGGAGCTTTTGGGAGTGTTGGCAGAGCCATCAGGGTGCTCTATCAGAGAATTTACCAGCATTTTTGGTCGTGGAGCCACTAGGGCCTAAGGAAAGAAGAGTTGTTTTGGACTATCCTCATCCAATGGAGGTGATTGATTAGTCATTTTATACTGATTTCAGCCTTCTGAATCTTAATTTGCAGCTTATTTTTCCCTTTGAGGATTCTATACAGTTGTATTCACATTTTGAGCATTTAATCAAAAAGGGAAAAGCCTAATTAGAGGCTTTTGGACCCAACAGAGGTAGCCCAAGAGAGGGGTGAACTGCTTAAACAATTATTTTCTATCATACTGTATATTTTTGCTGCATTATTTCAGATTCTGCTCCTTTAAACAGTAAATTTTTATAAGTAAACTTTTCCCAAGCAGGTTTAAACAGTGAACAAAACTTATTAGTTCATCTTCAAACCACTATACTTCATTTGCAGAATACATAATATTGCCTATTCACACATTAAAGTTGGATTAATGAATACTTTTCACATAAACAAATACTTTCATTGATCAGATCTCACTGATTACATTTTATTTCTTTAGGCAGAGTCTATAAGAGGGCCAGGTAGCCTCCGGATTCATCCTTTCTTTGAAAGGTGAGATATCCGGTAAATGCCCCTACAGTCAATCTCTGTATGAGAAATACTTTGTTCTCACAATTTCAGATCAGGTTGGTATCAGAGCTCTAGGTTTTGCTTAAGAGTTTGTGAAATTTGTGCAAGTAAATTGTGTTATTCTGCAAAATTTGATGCTTACTAGGCTAAAATTGCAAAGAGGGGAAGGTCAATTGGTTAGAGAACAAGTTAATCCTCAACCAAGGAGGGCTAGAGTACCATTACATCCACCTTCCATTTCATCCTCATTAGCCTTAGAATCAGCCACAAACATGTCTTCCATAGAAGGAGAAGTACATGAGGAAATGGATCCCAAGGAAGAAGAAAGAGTTTTCAGAAAAGCTTTCTTGGACTTGAATAAGATGGTTAGGATCCTATACCAGGAGAGAAATGATAGGATTGCTGGAGAAGGGTCTAGAAACCAAAGAGAAGAAGGAGATTCTTCAGGAGGAAAGAAAGACAAGGATGATTCTAAGAAAGGGAATGGAGGAAATGGTGATCCTTCATCTCCATCGTCATCCTCATCCTCCACATCATCCTCTTCAACTTCTGAAAATCAGTCACACAAAACAAAAACATCTCTTAGAAATTCTTTGCTAAAGCTTGATGTGAAGTTTGAGTTGCCGATGTTTAATGGTGATGTGAATGCAGAAAAATTGGATAACTGGATTAGACAGCTAGAAGTCTATCTAAGAATTCATAATTTGCATGATGATGACACAAAAATCCAATTAGCCTCTTTGAGAATGGATGGAGTAGCTTTGGTTTGGTGGGAAGCCAAGACCAGAGAGGAGATTAAAAAGCATGGTAAGATAACTCTAACTTGGAATGAGTTTATTACTACTATTAAGAAACAATTTTATCCTCTTGCTCATATTCAGAAAGAAATCATGAATTGGAAAAATTTTAGGCAACTTAAGGGACAAAATGTGCAAGATTATACCCAAGAGTTTAGAAGGAGAGCACTTCTACTTGGAGTAGACTTACAAAGTCAAGACACCTTGTTGAAATATATAGGAGGTTTGCACAGTTACCTTAAACATACTATCCTAATGTTCAATCCTACCATCTTAGATGAAGTCTGTGTGCAGGCTACACATTTAGAAGCTAGAGGAAAGAATACTTTTGATGAGGATAGTAATTTCAAAAACAAAGGAAAGAAGAGAGTTGAAAATTCAAGAAAAGACAAAGGAAAGTTCTTTTGCAAGAACTGTTCAAAGACAAGTCATGATGAAGATCATTGTTGGAAGCTTCATCCTGAACTGAAACCAGAAAAATACAAGAACAAAAACAAGACCAAAGAAAAGGAGAAAACTGTAGCAACAGTTGAGCAAGACTTAGGGTCAGACTCGGGAGATGAGACAAAAAGCATAGCCATGGTTTTAAAGAACATTAAGGGGAAAGAAGTGGTGCAAGACACAATTCCTAGTTCTAGCTCTTTGAATTGTCACAAAGATACTCATGAAGAAAAGAGGAGGATAGAGCTCTTCCATGTGAGGGTAATTTCAAAACATACCAAAATTGACACACTATTTGACAGTGGGTCACAAGCGAATCTCATATCTGAAGACTTGGTCAAGCAGCTTAAACTTGAGACCATTCCACATCCGAAGCCTTATCCACTTGGATGGATATGCAAGGATGCTAATTTTCAAGTCTCAAGGAAGTGCATATTGCGCTTTGCAATAACTGCACATTTTATTGACACAGTGGAACTTGATGTGGTGCAGCTTGATATTTCAGGTATTGTTTTGGGAAGTCCTTATTTATTTGATAGGAAGGCTATCTTTCATCGCCATGAAAACAAGTATCACTTGTTCAAAGATGGTAAAGAGTACATTGTGAGAGATCAAAAGAAGAAGCTGGAATCTTCTTTACTCAATGCAAGTCAATTGAAAAGACTGGTTAATGCAAGTCAAAGTCTAACTTTGTTAATGTTGAAACGACCAGATTTTGAGCATTCGCCTTTTTATGATGTTGCTAATAATTTGTCTCAGTTTGATAATAGTTTGTCTTTGAAAAAAGATGATGTTATGTTGCACGAATTATCTTTTGGGTCAGCCAATGCAGAGAATGAAGTTTCAAAGCAAAGCAATGCAAGCAAGAAGGACACACCATTCAGCATGGGAAAAAGTTGGTTTCAGAATGGTAGAATTCGCCATGGGAACAGTTTGCAAGGTGAAGGTTATTTTAAGTTATTCTGGAAGTTTGATCAGTGCAGAAATTTTTTTTTTTTCTGCAGATTACAATTGCTGTTCTGCAAATTTTAATCATTTGCATCATGACTCTGTCAATCTTAGCAAGGGTAGATCAGTTGATTCCAGAGACAGTTTATCATTTTCGCAAAAGCTCCATTTGATGAAATCGGGTATATTTCAGTTTTTCAAGGGTGGAAGAGTGGAGAATCAGTATCCACATTATCAGTTTCACTATTCAGAGAGCTTTTGGGGTCCAAAAGCTTCCCATTTGGGAGGTGTGATCAGGAGATCAAGTCCCTTGTAGAAAAATGCTCAAAAATGAAGTTGCTCAGAATTGGTCCGAACTAGATCGACTAGAAAGAGCTCGGAAAAATGATCCTGTAGACGTGAACGGCACTAAAAACTGACACCGTATGAAGAAGATATTCAGTTTTGAAGTTTGCCAATTTCAGTTAAAAAATGGCTAAATTTGAATTTATAAAAAAATTATTTTTATTAAAAAAAGAATATTCGACAGAATATTCCCATAGAATATTCTGCAAAATATTCCGCAGGCAGCCAATGAAAGGGCGCCACGTGGCCCCAAGGTGGATTGAAATGGGCATTCAAAAATTTTATTTGGTCGCGGGCAGGATTTGAAACCGGGTCGGCGGAATGACAACAGAGCGGTCCAACCATGTGGGCTACGGTGGTTCTTATTAATTCATTGCAACGCATGTTTATTTAACCGTTGTTTATTTGGGCGGGGCCTGAAAGGGGGCCAGCCCCCTTCTCCATAGAACCTACATCTCGGAACCACGGCAAACTCATTGGCGCGCTATGTGTGAGTCGGTCACGTGGAGCGGGGAGTTTATTTAATACACCATTTTGTTATATGGTTGCAACTTTATTTTAATCCGCATTAAACTCAAGTTATCAACCACCTTTGCCGACAGGTGCGGTCATATGACTCGTGACCCTTATCTCTTCAGCCCTCAACGAACTGGCGGTGAATTTGGCGGTCCCCCAAATTTCGTGCCGGACTCCAGATTTGTCGGAGTTATCTAGAGTTCCACCAGACTCAGCTGGAGTAAATCTAGGCAAACTTCAATTAGCCATAACTTTGGCTAGGAAAAGCCTTTTGATACGAATTTTTTTTTGAATCTAGGGTATTGGATCATTCTGGAGCTATTGGGAGTGTTTGCAGAGCCATCAGGGTGCTCTATCAGAGAATTTACCAGCGTTTTTGGTCGTGGAGCCACCAGGGCTTAAGGAAAGAAGAACTGTTTTGGACTATCCTCATCCAATGGAGATGATTGATTAGTCATTTTATACTGATTTCAGCCTTCTGAATCTTAATTTGCAGCTTATTTTTCCCTTTAAGGCTTCTATACAGTTGTATTCACATTTTGAGCATTTAATCAAAAAGGGAAAAGCCTAATTAGAGGCTTTTGGACCTAGTAGAGGTAGCCCAAGAGAGGGGTGAACTGCTTAAACAATTATTTTCTGTCATACTGTATATTTTTGCTGCATTATTTCAGATTCTGATCCTTTAAACAATGAATTTTTATAAGTAAACTTTTCCCAAGCAGGTTTAAACAGTGAACAAAACTTATTAGTTCATCTTCAAACCACTGTACTTCATTTGCAGAATACATAATCTTGCCTATTCACACATTAAAGTTGGATTAATGAATACTTTGCACATAAACAAATACTTTCATTGATCGGATCTCAGTGATTACATTTTATTTCTTTAGGCAGAGTCTGTAAGAGGGCCAGGTAGCCTCCGGATTCATCCTTTCTTTGAAAGGTGAGATATTTGGTAAATGCCCCTACAGTCAATCTCTGTATGAGAAATACTTTGTTCTCACAATTTTAGATCATAAACCCTCCTTGCTCATATTTGTCTTACATTGAAACCTTCTTCCCTGATGACCCGCCACTAAACAAACAATCAAACAAACAAACCCTGAGTCTCATAACTAGCCTAACATCTTAACACCGAGCTTCAAAGTCATATGTTTTTGATATCTATAGAGAGATCCCTCTCTGGGCCTAGGAGGGCTAGATCCTTAGGTCTAAAAGAGGTTCTATGTTGTCTCATATTTTGGTCTTTCCAACCTGGCCAAAACATGGGAACCCCAACACACCTCATAAAAGAGATGAACAAAGATGAGAGAAAATAGGCTCTAGGCTCTAAAAAATAGGATCTCGGATCTAGAAACTCTAGAACATACTTAGGATAAAACTATATTCCAATATGTAACACAGATAAGTTGGTACACTTAGGAATTTATTATCGTAGCATGGGAAAGAGGCTAACACAAACTTCTCATCCAACCAGAACTATTATTTAAAACAAAAATTCCCTCCATAAATCTCCTTCCTCAAGTAACTAGAATCTATTCACTTTCTCTTAACCCTTTTATTAATTACAATTGTAATGAATGAATATTAACTAGGGGATTTCAAATTCCCCTTCCCCTCGGGGGAAACACCGTCCTCGGTGTTCAGTAACCATATACAATAAAAAATTCTTTAGACCAAGCATTGTTGATTATGGAGCTTTACATACACAACTCGTTTTAGCTTTTACAACACATTTTATATGCACTGTGGTTTACTTGACCACTCAGTATATGTTAATTCATTAATTCAACCATCTCCCAATGGCCCTTTTGTAGTCTTTGGTGCTTCCAATGTGGTCAATTCAACTTGTATTAATTTCTTTCTCTAGAGTGTTGTCTACCTCTAATGTCTAGCATTGATATCCTTGCGCTTCTTGTTCCTTTACTGAATTATTCTCAACTCATTTTTTCTGAGCACACCCCCAATATGCTCCTGATTCTGATCAACTATACACATGACCCTTAAAAACCAATTTATTTTCCTGGCCTTCCCTTATTTGGTTCCTAGTCCCTTGAGAAATTCGGTCACCCCCTTTAGTGTAGTCATACACCTTCCAAATTCAGGCATCCCCTTATCTGTTTCACAATCCCTCAATTGATCCATTCCTAAAAAGGTTTCCTCACATCAGAAGAATCTCATAACTAAGGCAAGTCCCTACCTCAACATATTTATACCAATCATGGCATGCTTCATAGAAATCAATGGAAACTATTGGGTACCAGTGTCCCAAGATAGCATTGTTCCTGAAATATTTTATCAACATATCATTGCATGCTCTAATTCCTTTTGTTGCTACTTCTATTCATCTTGCAACCAGCTTCAAGCACCCAAACCGAGAAATTCCATTCTTTCATACATCATAGCACATAAATTTCCATTAGACTCATCATAAGGAATTGTAATAAATTCATATCATACCTCATTTGAATCTTATCCATGAGGTGAACTTGGAATTTTCGTTTGGTTCCTATCACAACAACACCAAGTTAAATCATAAACCAACCAATCATAATACATAGCATTAAATTACATACATAATTTATAAATTCTAAAAGTGATTGAAATATTGATATTCATCTTGATTTTCTCTTGCTACTTGCTTTAGACACACTGGATCAGTTTCCCAACCCAACAAGTGTCTAGTGGCCTTGTATTTTCCCGTACACATAATAGATCAGTTTCCAAACCCAGAAAGCACCCAATTTCTTCTCTTATATTCACCATACACACACACTAGATTGATCTCCAAACCCTACAAGCACCCAATTCCTTCTCTTCTCTTCTCTTTGATTTCAAATTTACTAAGTGGTTCATCGGCCCTAAGGCAAGCACTTTGTAACAAATAAATATAAATAATCCCAATCACTACCCATGAATGTGGGAACTACCAATCCTAGTAGTCTTCTATCACTATGAATATAGGTGTGTTCCACACCTTCACGGGTCTAGGCAACCTCCATTCTGAGTATTTTACCTATCCTAGTCAACAAAGTCCCAGAAAGTCCTATACATGTTTGTCTTAAACGCATACACAACACAACGGTGTAGATATTCCTATACCTTCCTATACCAAAACATTACATAACACATGCATGTATACACAATGCATAATACAACACATATACATATGCACATGATATAACACAATGAATACACATTGTATAATGCAACACGTACATAGTATACATTGTATAGTACAATATATACACAACAATGTTGAAAATCCAGAGGCCACGCCATCTCTATCCATAGACACCAAGAAACACTACCTCTGGTGTATTCCCCATGCTTCATCGTGTGCATCCGCAATCGAAATCCAGGATTTGTGATTTCTTTAATTATCCATACTTGTCTCAACATGTTGCAGATCACACTAGTTTCATTTTGTTGATATATCCTTCAACATTCCATATTCATAATATAAACATGGGAATAATATAAGAATCATCTTCTCATGATATTAAAACAATAGAAAATTCAGGGCCATATTTTCCCAATTGATTCCTCATAAAACCAGGAACCTTTTTATGACATTCACATCTGGATTAAATAAATTGAAACAATCATTCTTCCACAACAATGACCCTTGAAAACCCTGTCAGAAAAAATGGATTTTTCATATATATACTCATCAACATGATCATGTATACAATAAATAATTACATGTGTAAGTACAGTTAAGGTTCAGAGAACTTAATTTGAGCTATTTCAATGTCCATTGTTCCCATGGACCAAAGCAACCCATTTTGTTCTCATATTACTATCCATTTACTCAAGGAAATGGAAAATGTTGACTTATGTCAATTAAAACCAAGGTTAGATCACTCCCTACACATAAGCAAAACATGAATTATTCAAGGGAATTCTCTTTCCAAAATTATTTTCCTTTCCTCTTCCTTTACTTTGTTGTTAGCTTTAATTTGTCCACCCTTTATTTTCTAATAACAATGTTTGCATAGTTACATTCCAGTCATACACATTTTTTCATTTATTCTTGTTGTCACATTCAGGAGCAATGCTCCAAGCCATTCCAGTGATGGCCCGTTTCGGCCCATATACCCATCATCAACATATTTTATCCGTGAAAATCATGCACTTCCCATTCTCGTAGGCTTCCTCATTTTACTTCATGTGGAGGCTTTTTTTCAAGTCGTATTCTTTGTTGGCTTTCACTCAGCTCTCTTACAAGATCCATATGGCTTTCCTGCCACACCAAATAGTTTTTCCTTGAGCCCCTATCATGAAATTCAAAAGGAAACAAAAATTTAAAAAAGGAAAGAGAGGGAAACAATAAAAGTTGTGACAACAATATAAACAAAGGTAGCATGGCCATGAATTATTTTCATCAATCAAAGCAATAAAATTGAATCATGAAGTCAAAAATCAAGAGCATATTATGTAAGAATATAAAAATATCCCATAACAAATCAACTGTATGAGTCTATAATTCAGTGTGTCCTTCATCACCATATAAAAATGTGTGTATATGTACACACATAGACATATACAAAAATCAACCTAAAGTCTTTCGGTGGTTTATGGCATCCTTGAAGTATCACATCCCTCCATAGTTCACAAGTGATCCTTTCAACATATATATGTATATATTAAGGAGCTTGAGGGAATTCCCCCTCCTCCTTCTCAATATGATCCATCGTTGATTTGGGTCCCTGTAGCTTGCAGGGGTTATTTTCCTTATATTTCTGTTTGCGAGGATAGTCCTTTCTTAGATGATTTTCTCCACAATACCAACAGGGAAATATCCTCTTATTTTCTATTTCAACCTCATTGGGCCTTTTCCTGCAAATGTGATTTTCCATTTTTGATATTTTACTTTGAGATGTCAATTCTTGCAAATTCTTTAGGAGTTAAGAACTCCACTTGGCTAGTTTTTCTTGTTTCCTTGTGAGCTTTATAATCTCTACCTTGCAAATATTTAGCTCACCTTCCAACTCCTTAAGCTCAACCTTCAAATTCTTTAAGGTTCCTTTCCCTTGGATGGATTTCCCTCTTTCTCGTTCTTCACAATCTTGAGCCATACCCTGTTGCACCATACTATGATATATGTATCCTTTCACTACCACTGAATCTTACTATGTGCTGCCACATGTTAGGGTCCCGTGATTTGGCTGATTGGCAAGCCAAATGACAGTGTAACATCAAACCAGTCTTTGGAGCCCAAGGACCTAGCATTCCTAGACTCAGAGAGGGCTCTCTCTATTTGTGTAAGGGATATCTATGTGTTTGCTTATTTTGTTCTGATTTTAGGCTAGTTATGAAGTAGGTTTTTTGGTTTTGGTTTTTAGGTTGTGAGGGATGAAACTGATCAAAGATATAAGATAGGTAAAAATATGTCAGATCAACTGGGCTATGGGGTCGAAGAGGTCAAGAAATATTTTAGATAGTGATACAAGGTTGTTGAAGGGCCGATTTGATTTGAGGTAAAATGGATCTTTGGGAAAAATGGAGTAAGATGGACATCAAGTTTGTGAATAACAAAGGATTCCAAGCATAACTAGTTTAATAGCTGACATAAACATGGTAGGGCAAACCATTAATCATGAGAAATGTAACCATAAGCTAATCAATGCATAGAAATAAACATTAAAGCCATGCATAGAGATGTATGACTCTCTAACTTTAGGAAATGGCTATCGGACTTTGGGGAAATACATTTAAGACAGACAAACAACTCAAATCACTATGTTGGAACGCCTAAACACAGTACTTCAAGCTATTGGGCACTTTTAAAACAAGATTGCATAGTCTTAGGCAAAGGGCAAGATCAAAGCAAGACCTCCTTGGTTCAACAAATGACAATATAATCAGTCAAAGAGAAATTTCATAGATGGAGCTATGGCTAGCCATGAGTAAGAAGGGCATACCGTAAATCATACTTAGCATGCATAAAACCGTGAATGAAACAAACAACAATATCCTTAAGTTATTAAAGAGCAATCAAGAATTCTTTAATGTGACTAAGAATGAAGAAAACATGGAAGCTATGAAGAAACAGGAAATTTGAGGTGCCTCCAAGGGCATGTCTCAAATTTTTTCTCTACTGTCCTATAGCAAGCAAGAACATGGATTTATGAATGAAAACTAAGAAACAAAATAGAGATAGAGACACTATACCATTCTACCAAGTCATGGAATCCAACAACAATCCTCTTTCATCATCCAAGAACATCCAAGAAACTATCCAAAAGCATCAGACAAGTATTTCTTCCAAAGCTTATATGACCATATATTGCTTCTATTCATCAAGTTTAGCCTTTTTTACAATGAAAGCCTTTGGAATATATAGGCCAAAGTGAGGAAAACCTCTTAGTTCAACTTGCAATCTCATTGGCCTATCCAAAATATCTTATTTTGTCCTTGAGGCTTTGCAAAGCCCAATGCACAAAATATCTCATAAAATATCTAAAAAATGCTAAAAGAGGGAAACAAATTGAATTTTCATAACTTATCATGTACAAAAATAGCTAAACGCACATGAGGAAAAGTTAGTTTTGAAAGGTTCAATTTTTACAAAAATACTCAAAAAATACATCAGCAAAAGGTCCCCTGAGTTGCTGGCAACTTTTGGAGGCCTTCCCGATGTCGAAATGAGGCTCATGATAGCACGTTGGAAAGCTCTAAGTATCTACATTCTGAAAATGTTTAGTTTTCACCCAAATGACCACTATAAGTCCTCAAAAAATAGACCTGTGTGTAAAAACCCAAAAAATAAGCCTTGCTGATAAACGGGGCAGAGTGTAGAAAAAGTGAGTGTTTCTCGCCATTTTGGGGGAGAAAATCATCTTCAAATGTTCTGAAAATCATTGAGTATGTGATCCTAAAATTATGGCATCCAATGATACCATTTTCATCCTTTGATGATGCCCCAAACCGAAATGGCGATGCCCATGAATTTTGGCCAAAACCCCAAAAATGACAAAAAACCAAAATATGTCGAATTTCACCCAAACTAGGCGAGCATGACCCTTAAGGGTTTTCAGCAACATGTTGTGAAGCAGAGGCAAAAATTTGGAGCCTTGAGGTGTCTTTCCTCAATTTTGGTGCCGGGTGCTTCTCTTTAGCCTACTTGAGTTTTTCTTGAGCAACCTTCAACTTCCGCCGGGCAAGCTGATTAAGCTTTTTATAATGCCCAGTCATCCTTCGTTGAAGGTCCAAGTCCCTGTTTGCCTTCTCCAATTTCTTCTCCAAGTGATCATTAACTCTCTCAATCCATGGTTCCTGATTGTTCTCTATCTCTTGTTCGAACAATGCAGTGAGAGTGGTAGATTGGAGAAGTGCATCTTCTTCTTCCTTTTGTTTCTTAAGGGCCCTTTTTAGCCCCATGGTTCTTGGCCTCTTTCGACTAGGCTGATCTTCACCTTCACTTTCCTCGAACTCACGCATGAGTTCTTCCAATCTCATCTGTGCTTTGGAGGCCTCCTTTTTGTATCAGATGGTCCGTGTCTCATATACAGCCATATGGACACTCATTTTCTTGTTTTGGACTTGCAAAAAGTGATTGAAGTTCCTAGCTCTATGAAGATCAGCCCTCAAGGCATCAATTTGGCTTTCTCTATGGATTAAGAGATTTTCTAGTATCTGGGCTTCATTATCACTATCATCACTTTGGATTTGGATGATGTCGAATTCCCTTTCCTGTTCGTGACTGCTTTCTTCCTTGTCCTTCCCTTTGCTTTGGGTGGCTCTTTTAGTCCTCTTCCTCTTGGGAAATTCGACCATGGGTTTCTTGGGCAGTTTTCCCTTGCTTCGGAGGGCCCTAGTCACATTTGGAGTTACAACTCTAGGCACCCTTTTCTTTGATGTCCGGGGCTTGGCGACTTTTGGAGAAGAGAGCATGGCCCCTTGCCTAGGAGAGGCAGCTAGCACATGCTCCATGGGCTCTTTACCCTTGTCACTTTGCTCCTCATTTTTTCCATTGTCTAGGATTTTTTCATGGATGCCTTGGTTGTCCTTTTGTACTTCCTCTTGAGGGTTTTCCTCCTCACTATGTTTCACATCTTCATGCTACTACCCCTATTCTTCTTGACATTGTTGTTCCTTTTTAGGAGGCTGATGTCCCTCATCCTGTAGCTGCCTTTGTTCATCATTATGAGGTTGTTATCCCTCATGCTGTGGCTGCTGTGTATCATACTATGGCTACTGTGTATCATGTTGTGGCTGCCCCTTTTCAGCATCCTCATAAGTCTGATCACCCTCACTGTGTTGTTTTTCTTCATGTTGCTGCCCTTCATCATCTTCCTCATCATCCCCTTGCTGCCCTGTTTCATCCTGCTGCTACTCATCATCATTTCCCTATTCTTGTTCATGCTCTTCCTCCTCATCATGGTCATGCTCTTCTCCCTCTTCCTCCTCTTTTGTTTTTTCTATGGTAAACTTGAGCTTTTTGGGAATAGGTTTGCTAGAAGAAGGTGAAGGGTGGTGTGTAGGAGTTGTAGGAGATATATGAACTGGAGGGACAGTGGAGAAATCCGGATGGGTGATGAAAGTATCCCAAGATACCTCCCTCTTTTCAAGCTGATGAAGAATGATGACTTTGATGAGAGAGTGATGGAAGAGGCAGGCTGTTTGTTGTGAAGGAGGCTTTTTCTGAATAGTGGAGGCCATTTTCTCAATGCTCCTGTGTAAGAAGAAAGGAAGATTTAGCAACTTGGCCCTTGTGAAATGCATGAGCAGTCGAATGTGATAAGCATAGACTTGGGAGAATCTTCCCTCACAAGTGAAGTATTTCATGATGATCTTCATGAGGGGGGCATAGCTAGTCAAAAGATATGAGAAAGGGAAAATAGAAAGACATGAATCTATGTGCTCAGGCTTTAGAAAGGGCTTGTATTCTTCTGAGTCCAGGTGGCTTTGTTTAAACCACTTCTCCCCGACATAAGGGATTTTAGTGGCTTTGGAGATGGACCTTGGAGAGAATTTTAAATCAAGGCCTGCCAGCTGGAAATGCTTGTCTTGAAACCTCAAAGCGAAAAGATGTGTCAAAGGAGAAAAGCTCTTCACCTCTTGCACTCTTTGACAAAAATCTAAACACCCAACCTCATGGAAATTGAACAAGACTGATGGGTGGGCATTCACTTCTTTAGTGGAAACAGGCTCAAATCTCTTATGCAAGCCACTCCTACTATCCTGCCTGGGAGGAATCTTGTTTTGAATGCTCTCTGCAACACCAAGCTGCCTCAAATGGCTTTTGAAATGCTTTCTCAAACACAAATTTGTCCTCTTTGTTAGTCACTGTTTGATCAAGGCAAATTTGCCCCAAAGGCAGTGTGAAATGTTTCTTTAATATCAGCTCTCTGCTCCTTCCAAATCACTGCTTGTCTTCCTTTGTATGCCAATCAACAAATAATTATAATAACAAGCACACAGACAAACAAAAAGGTACACACAGTTAAATGATCACTGTGTTGGGTAAGGTCACAAAGATTTTCTGTGTTTTTGGTATAAGTAAGACAGTCTTGTAGAAAACAAACACCCCTCCCAATCAAAAAAACTTCTCTTGTACTTCACTGTTTCACATACACAGGTAGACAAAACACCTTCATACTGAGTTAAAAGATTTTTCACCACAATTTGTTTTATGGGACCAAAAGAAGGCAACAATAGTCTCACTGTTTCACTTATTCAAAAGGAGACATTCTTTGAAGGTGATAAGGCATTCGAACTAAGACTACTGCTTTCAACATAGGCTTATTGATGTCACCTCACCATCACTGTGCTTTCCTTAAAACCACTTCTTTACCTTCTAACAATGTTTTCACCATACACTTGGCTAACAGAGGTTAGCTTTGCCCTATCATAGTTAGGGCACCTTTAATGATTGACAAAACCTCTAACACTGTTTTTACCTTTCAACAACTGCCTCCACCTTATAACATTGTTTTTACCTTACACTTGGCTGACATAGGTTATGGTTTATCACTGTCTTGGTGGTGGCTTTAGGCCTGTTGAAACTAATATGAATACTCTACTAGCCTCCCACCGTAACAAACTTTGTAAATATTTACCAAAACACATCGATTTATACCAAGAGCTTCACTTTTTCAATCACCATCTAGCAGCTCGAAAATATCAAGGAGGTAAATGAGAATACCTTGAAGATGGTTGGCAGTCCTGGTTTGAAGAGTTGAGCAGCTTCAAGACTTGTTGAAGGTGTTTGGACTATTAAAACATGCGCGGCACGTTGAAATGGGAAGGCGTCGCGCAATAGAAAAGGTGTCGGGTCGATGATGGGCAGTCGTTACCGGCGCCTACAAGCGCGCCGTGCGCCGCACAGTAATACAAATTGTTCGTAAACTGACTCATGAACGTGCCGTGCGCTTTTCCAGGCATGCCACACAGTCTCAAAGCTTCAAACTTCTGCAAACTTGCTCGAAAATTCCTTGTTTCGATCAGAGAGCAGTATAGGGGAGTATTGATTGTGCTTCAAATTTTCAAAATAGCTTTTGCAACAGTCAATCTACCCCTTATATTTGAAAAAATCAATAACACTTTGAAGTGCCTTATGAAGGTTTTGAAACCTTTTTGAAAGAAAGGCATTGGTTGCAAAAAACAAAACATAAAACACTTGCCTTTGCAGTTTTATTATTTTGAAACATCTCAAATTCCAATACTTGACCGGGATCACTAAAGTGTTGTAGATGACACCTTTGAAGATTTTCCGTAGACGTGACATTTTTCAAAGTGAAGAAATCATCCTCAAAGACACAATTTCTCTTATGTTCTCTCATCCAGGGAGGAAAAATGTTTCCTGTGTCCATATCTGTTTTGAAAAGGCAACTTTGCTCAAGACCATCAACTAACCGTAGAAGCATTCTTTAAATGACATTTCTCTTTGGCATGTGGGTGAAACTTAGTTGTATTTCACCTATGGCTTTACTATCATATTTGACATATTTCCATAAGGAACAGGCCTTTATTTGTAACAGTGGCATGCTTTATTTGCTTTGAGTGTTGTTTCTGTACTTGAAACACCTGCCATATCCCTCCTTACACATTTATGAACCTATGTGTTTATTTGCAAAGCCTCTTTGAGAAAACAAAGCTCAGGTTACCTTTTTGTCCAATATGATGAGTTATTTAAAGAAAACTCCTCATGAATCAGGAAGAAAAGAAATTTCTTGAAAAGTAATCAACACTCTTTGGCCTGTGTCTAACCCATCTCTCAACCTCAGCAAGGTTGTTTCATTTTGGCTCCAAACTGCTTTTGAAAGAAAACTATGATAGGAGATAAAAACAACCTCTTGGATTATTATAGTACCCCTACTTTCTCTTTGTTTTTAACATCATTTCTCTGTTCAGAAGCCTTCAACTATCTCCTATTGTTCTTAAAACTTGTCTCTTAGTCAGAGAAAATCCTAAAATCAATCACTGCCCTGGCCCTCTTCTTATGAAGGAGGCCTATTTTGACAAATGCCTGGTTTCCTTTCAACATTATGGTAGAAGTTAGTTTGAGACCAAGACTGTTTGACTCCTTTGGCCATCTGCTTAATAATATTTCTTCATTGATGATCAACCCATTAGCTTCACATTGTAATTCAATAACAGTGAAACTCATGCAAACAATGTTTAAAAGCACCACTGCTTTGCCTCTGCCTTTAACCTCATTTTTATTCAGAAACCTTCAATTGTCTTCCACTGTACCTAAAATTTGTCTTTACAGTTAGTGAAAAAACTTAAAAACAAACTTTATCCCTAGCCCTCTACTTATAGATGAAGGAGGCCTTCTCAGTCTTCAACCCTCTGCTTATAAAATGAAGGAGGTTTTCTCGGTCCTCAACCCTCTACTTATAAAATGAAGGAGGTCCTATTGATCCTGTTCTTAACCATCTGCTCTTCATTGGAGGAGGTTATCTTATCATGATGTCTTCTAACATTTGCTCTTCTTTTTTGGACTGTGTTTGCAGAGGTACATTTGATTTGTTCTCTGACTAGTGTTTTCATCCCAGGCTCAAGGCAGCATAAGAAACAGTTGTCTTCTTATGTACTGTGATGATGTCCTTGGGAAAACTTATGCATCATTACCTTTGAAGGAAAAACTGGAACACTGCAGATCAACCTTATATCAGTCCTCTGTATTTGTGTGGCTTTCAAGGATGGTATTAGCTTTTAGGGCAACTTTTGACCTTTGAAACATGCACTCCTGCTTTGTTATCATTGCAGCTCTCCACCTGCTGATGGAAAATTCTTCAACATGAGACTTATTTGGACTTGTCTCTTTGCTTTTGTCTGGAAACTGTTTGTCATTCAATTTTCCCCCTGCAGAGATGCAAACAATATGACTTTGAAACTTTAAAAGCTCCTTTAGTGTTCTATGGAGATTGTGCCCAATCTTAAGAATATTCTTTTAGGTTGTGCACATGCTCATCTCTTTCTGTATTAGATCTTTTTAGAATTTCTTCCAGACTGAGACAACAATTTTTCTTAGTGGCACGACCTAGAGGTATATCAAGGTTTTATTTTGCATATTAAGCGCTAATTCATGGCTGGTTGTTATTGAAAAAAGGATTCTGGCTCAGGCTATTTTTCTCGAGGGAGGGGTTCTCTAAAGCGCCACTACCTAACTTAGGGTCATCTTTCATTGATTCTGATTGTGTTTGACAAGAAGATCAAGGATAGGAAGGGAGACACTTTGTCAAATATTGGACAGTGAGTTTCATGAGAACTAAGGGAAAAATGATAGTAGACCAGCAAGACCAAGACAGCTATAGACAGGGATATTTTGCTGAAACAATACATGACTTTGAAAAATGAAAATTGATTTAATAATAGGCTGATAAGGAGGGCTAGGAAAGAAAAAATTTGTTTGGGGGTTTTCTAGATGACAAATTGACATATGGAGATCAGCTTCTAGAAAAATCAGCTAGGAATTTAGTCATCAACAACAGGTGAAAAATAATGATGACTAACAGTGGCTCCATTTGGGGAGGGCAGCTCCTTTTCAGGAGGTGTCTAGAATTGCAGATCTTTGGCTTATGAAGACCAATGCCTGATCCATTGGTGCAAATTTCATTCTTTCTTGATGCCATTTCTGAAAATTGACAGCATGATTAGCCTCAAAAACATCTCTACCTACCCAGCTATATTTCCTAACATTTTTCTTCTTTAGGTGCATTTTGACTAGAAACCTTTTGACATGATATTTTTCAGAATAGAAACTATCTAATGCTACACTTATACCTTTCGGGAGTTCAGATTAAGCTGATGAACTCCTTTGATTCTTTACCTATGCTAGATCGACTGTCAAGATTAAGTTGTTTGACAAGATTTTATTCACTATACTAAAACATGAAATTGAAAAATGACCAAATCAGGATTAGACAGTCTGATTTGTCATGTATTTGTGGCATAAAATACAAGCTACACACAAATATTATTTTGCATGAAAATGAAATTTAGAAAAATCAGGGCTAGGATACATAGTTTGTTTTTCATCCTTTCCTCTTTGGTTTTGTTTTGAGCATGTGGAACCAATATCTTTTCCTAATCTACTCTCTTTGATAAGTCAAGCTTACACAATGTTGACTATATTTTCCTCTCACTAACTTATCAGCAAATAAATTTAAAACATGTTCAGTTATGATTAGGCTAGATAACTGAACAAGACATTTGAGCACTAGTAGCGGCATTTAGACTTGCGCGCTTTCCGAATGACTATTTTTTGAACATGGGGCTTTACCATTGCTTTTTAGAAACTGCCCTCTTTTTCTACTTTTTACTGTTTTTGTATTTTCTGCTTTTTTACTTTTTCTTCAAACAATCTAGAACTGAAAAGATTCTCACAAGGCTGAGCTTATTTTCCACTGTTGTCTATCTATCCTAATCTAATCTATACACAATAGACATCTATTTGGTGAAGTCTCTTTTCCAATGTAACCAGTCAAGTAGATGATTACATGAGGGAATTTGTTTCAGTTCTTTCATGATGCTGAAGAAATCAAAAGGCCACTTCCACTTCATTTGTTTTCGGACAATAGTGCTTAATTTTTTCCTCATACTTTGCAGCAAACTGTTCATGGTAGAACACACTGCTCCTTCTTTAAAGGTCTTTAGGGAAATAGCAAAGGGGTCTTCGAATAATAGCTGGCCTAGAGGATTTGAACAATAGACCTCATTTAGGATTACTCCCTCCTTTACTTGACTAACCTTGGGATTCTTTTGAGAAAGAATCCCTTCTCCTTCTTTATGATTATCTGATTTGGCAACTTCAGAAAGTAATGTTATGCTACCTTCAAGCAATCTTGGTACACCCTGATTTAGTGAGATGATTCCTATTTGTGAGCCATTATCCTAATGAGTAGGACTATTCTTTAGCACCAGGTCTTCTTGAGAAGAAATTTTAGTATCAGCATCAGTCTTTTCTGTACTTTTAGTATGAGAAAATGCATTAGTAGATAAATTAGCAGTAGAACACATATACATATATTCTTTACAAAAAGGTTTGGATGCTGGCTGTATGCTTAGGATTTCATTGGTTTCTTCTTTTGTTGAAACGGGCGGTGTCTTTCTCTTCTTCTGGGTGGAACTATGATGTCTCTCTTCCTTGTGTGAATGCTCACAAGGATGAATGTCTTTTTGAGGAAGTATTTCAACCTCAACAACAATTTGTTCTTTTCTTTCTTTATGAGCAATTTTTTTAGTAGGTAAGGTAGTAGTGGATAACATCTGATCTATTTCCTCTTCAATTAAAGGAGGATGTATTTTTTGTTTTCTTTGGATTAGGCAACAATTGCTTTCCATTTTTTTGGAAGTTGATCTTGTGGCTTGTTGTAGCCGCTACAACACCACCCAAAATTTTGGTATATTTAAAATTTCGAGTCCCCCTCTGCTCGCTTTGTCGTTAAGGTCTTTCACCGAACCTGCAGCCAGTGACATCCTACTGACCTATCCCCAACCCCTCACGAGCTTTCTCACCATCATGATCAGATGTTGTTGCTGCAATCACGCCATGTGAGGGAGGGATCACACAACATACGTTCGAATAAGAACTTTCCGTGCACTCAGGATGTACATTAATAACTCCCTCGCCATGGGTCATTAAGCCGGTTGTTTGAATACTTCTCTTAAGTTCATTGGTCTCATATATTTTATCTAGGGGCACCTTTCACAAATAATAACCGTGAACTAATTAATGTTATGTTGTTTATACAGGTCAATCCCCGACTGATAAACTCATCAATGATTGTCATGGCACTGAGGGAATAAGATTAAGCTCAATGACAAGGTCACAGTTGTGAACCATTACACATTCATCCACATGTCCCACTTAGGTGGATATGAGACATAAGGCCACCTTTGAAGACCATGATTAAGGTGGATGACAAGGATGCACCCACAAGTGGGGTGGAAGAGAAATTTAACATTATTTTCAGATGGAGGATGATGTGGTGTGTGTTCATACACTCAAAGGAACAAGGAAGCACTAGGCACCAGAAAAATCTCATGATAATGCTGTTAATATCAAAATATAAGAGTTTCTCACGTTATGAACGGAGATGCCATATTAAGAGTGCACAACAGATGTTGGCAAGACAATTACATAGCTAAAAGTGCCTCATCATCCATCGAAGTACAGGTGTAGATTCATTGGTGAGATTTAGGCTGTTTGTTCAGACAATTGGTGCATTAATAGTTTTGGCACAATTTTGAATACCTAAACGCACCCTTTAGAAGCAACAATTATGAATCCTAAGCTACATAGTGTGGAATTATTTATGCTGCAAGGAGTATAACGTGGAGCAATGAAATGGCTGTAAAACCCTAGTCCCCTTTGCGCTTTCATATCCATAAAGTTTGTCTATGTGGGACCATAAGAGATGGAGAACTTCTAAGGGAACCTAAAGGTTATGTTTGAATGAATACACCTCTTGGTAGCCAGGCACATTGATGCATATGCAAAGTGAGCCTCTGGAACCACGAGATAGAAAGGGTTCATATTAAAAGGGCCATCAATGTGGCTCGAGAAGCATATTTCGACTCTCGATCTTTCAAAACAAGAAGCCTTCGTATTATGAGGTAAAGCAAATGATCAAATTAAAACAAGGCTCGAAAGCATATGGTTTCAAAACCATAAGATATCCTAGAGAAAAACCAAGTGATAACATTATGAAGGGAGCACATTCAATGGACCAAGGTGATGTTGTATATTTAATGCCAAAGCGCAAAGCAATGTAGTTTGCAAACCATGTAATATGGCGGATCATAACTAGATGAAGACACATTACAAATAGGCTCAAATATCTCTATAGCAGAGTTTTGATCGGTGGTAAAACAACATTGAACGGATATATAATGGTCGAAACTTATGTTTAAAACATGGCAGCGAATATTATAAATACTATGGTGTAAACAATTTAATGGTGCAGTCTAATCTACGCGGGGCAGGTAATATAGCGGTCAACTGTGCATTGGGAACATGGCGCAGAAATGAGTGGACACGTCACATGGAGGAAAACGTCGACAGCAGGTCTTCCAACTCGTGGTAAATGTTGGAACAATATATATACATTGCGGTCAATCTTTCAACGCAGAACAGCAAACTACGTGGAAACGTGCAAATGGGCATGAATATTTCGATTAGCTCGAAATCTGCATGACAACATTTCGATTGGCTCAAAATTGGCTAGATTTTTAATTGGCAACCTGTAACCACGTTTTAACCGGTGCAAGTCACATATGTTTTCAAAACCATACAAGACCGCCCAACAAAGCGTACGAGGGACATCACAGCTAGGACCAAATACTTTATGCCGAGGTTTTAATCTATGAAGTAGATGTATAAGGTGGTCGAATTGACGATTAAAACGTGGATCGAAAATATATGAAACACATTACAGGTGGGCTTAAATATTTCCTGGCGGTTTTCAACTTACGGTAAATGCTTGGAAGCAAATGTATATTATGTAGCGGTCAGATTTTCCAACTAAAACATGGAACAGAACTACACCAACACGTGCCAATGGACGCAGGAATTTCGATGGTGGAGTTTTGAACGATGGTGGAACGTTTAATGATGGTCTTAATTTACGTCTAAAGCATGCAGCGGTTTCAACATTCTTGTCAGCACTAATCGTGCTATTTACGAGCTGTTTCCTGCCCTCCGCCTATTTTCCAATATGGAATAGCTCGTCGATGAAGAAATTTTCCCATGCAAAGCGCTGCGTTCAGTAACCGCCCATATCTCAGTATTTCGGTGGAGGCGACAGTGTTTGGTATTATCCAGCGTTGATTTAGCTGTGATAGCGTGAAAAGTGGCATGCAATTCCATCCTGGATGCATGCATGTGGATTTAGCTGAGATAGCGTGGAATAATGGCAACAAAATCCCGTCCAGTATGCATGCCCACGGATTCAGCTGCATCGGCTTTGTCATCACTGCAGGATACAGATCCGCAAGAAAAAGCAAAACGCTCATTTGAACGAGCACAACGTTGATATCTAATCCCTGTTTCCTCATTGTGACAATTTGGTCTCGTCAGGCCTTTTCCTCATGGCTTTATCTTTTACCAGACATCATCTCACACGAGGTCTCTCTAAGATAGCTTCGATATGTAAAATTGGCGCACACGTTATTCGAACCTGGACGAGACATACGCTCCACATCGGGAGGGGCCTCTTCACAGCGTTCTCTCCCACAGAAATTCCAAGCACTCTCGAGTGTCAAAGCAGACGGTGGCCTTCAAGATGTATCAATTTAGGATGTGTTAAAATTTATCAGCAAGCCGTAAAAGGCTCAGTAGCTGTCGTAGCGTATGAATTAAAACATCCTCCATTCGAACAGTGAGCCTATCAAATAATTCCTACAACGCTCACGGCCTTGGACTCCACGGACAAGGTCGCCATCTGAGTGTCCTACGATGATGGTTCGACTGTCTAAAATAAAGAAAATGGTTGCATAATGGACAACGTGCCGCAACCAGGAGGGGTAGAATTTCGTGGAAATGCCTAATCGACCCTGCCCGTGGTCTGTCAACGCCCGCTCCTTCCTCCAACTGCGACCAGATCATATGATAGAGGGACATGTCCATACATGAAGACCACGCCAGCCATTAAATGAATCACTGCGTTGTTTCACCTCCTTAAAGAAAAATGCAATGAAATTGCAGAATATTTGAGCATGACTGGCGTAGGATCGTACGTGAAGTCGTAGTTTCCCTCAGTTAAGATACCTGAGATTCTCCGATTGAAGATGACAAGTATTGCTCCTCCAATGAATGGGAAAATCGATGAGCATGAAGACCTACGGTGAACACTGAGAACGTGAATGAAGAAGCTCGTACCTATCAGCTAATTTAATCCAAGACTTGAAGAGAACCTTGTGCGTGGGGAAGATGATGATCCTGACGGAGAAAGGGCACAGAGAAAGCTTACCCTAGCCATTATCTCCGACGATTCAGTAGTTGACCACACAGGGGTATAAGTTATTATTTTCATTCTTACAATTGATTAAAATGCCCTTAGCATTATTATTATTCCATCAAGAATACTTGGGACCTGTGTTATTTTATTGCAGAAAGAACCTCTCTGTTTGCACATAAGAGCCAAGGTTTTCCCAGCAAACAAGGGGACATTTTCAAAATAAGTAGATGCTGGCGAAACTCTAAGGAACTCACTGATCTGCCCAAGGTTGCAGGTTGCATATCTGCTGAGGTCGCAGGTTGTGGATGGTGCAGGGTCGCAAATCCCAGGAGGTCGCAGGTCACATGTCTGCCGAGGTTGCAAGGTCGCATTTCTTATTTTTCTCGAAATTTGCGACCCCACGACCCAGCGACCTAGTCGCAAGGTCGCAAGGTCGCATTTCTGATTTTTTCCCGAAATTTGCGACCCCGCGACCCAGCGACCTGGTCGCAAGGTCGCATTTTCATCTTTTCACAATCCGCAACCCCGCGACCCTTTGACCCAGTCGCAAGGTCGCAAGGTCGCACCTTGGCCATTTTCTTACAACCTGCGACCCTGCGACCCAGTTAGGTCGCAGGTCGCAACAGCAGCTCAGGTCGCAGGTCGCAGAAAAGACTGGGTCGCAAGGTAGCCCAACGGTCAAGAAGATGAAAAGTCAAGGAAGCCCAAAGGGCAGGTTTTGTATGATAAATACTCCTTTGGGAGCTTGTAAAAGGATCTTTTGGTTTGGGGGGACTCAAGCTGAGTACATTGTATTACCAGTAGATTACACATTTAATGATGAATACAAGCATTTTGAAAAACCCCTTTGTTGGATCTTATGTGTTTTGCTGTGCGAACACTGTGTATTTCTTATACAGTTTCAAATATCCTTTGATTAATGAAGTTGCACTCTTAATGGAATCATTTATGCATCACGGCTATCTATGCTTGTGTTAATGATGTTCAGTTTTTCATTTCTCTCTTAATGGATGTTAATGACTTTGTTTATTAGCATTTCGTTTTATCTTTCAGGAAGTAAAGAGGCATCTCGCCATAAATAACTATTTCTTTTGTTGTCAGAATACCTCACAAGCATAACCCCAAAGATGTGTTGCTAACGACACCTCCTTCGGCGTGTATGCTTTATTAATTGTCTCGCTACGCATAGTGTTATATACGTGTTTAATGCGTCAATCATATGTCTTGTATCAGTTGATTAGGTGTGTATCCACTATTTTATAGAGTTTAAGCGAGACCCAAAGCAAAGGAGAAATCAGTGGTAGCCGGACCCACACCCCGGACGGGATCCCTATTCCAAATGGTTCAAGGTCTAATTGGGACCTTTTACCGGGGAGATCCCCTGCTGTTGGCCGGGACAGATTTTCCCATCAACCGAATTGGCGCTAGAAGGAGGGCCTGAATGACAAGCTGAGCCATGAGAGCCTGCAGTTAATCTCATATCTGTAATGGCTCATTCCCAAATCATTCTCCCAAGATTTTTTTCGGAGTTTTATGAGCCTCGATACTTCATCCCCGATGAACTTATGTATCACTTGTCCTAGTTAAAATTTGATGGTGAAAATGGGGTGTCCATAACCCAACACCTTTTATATTTCTGTGACTTTGGTGAGTGCTATGAAATTGACGATGAAGGTTTGATTTGTTTGCTTTTCTTCCTCACTCTCGAAGGTCGCGCTAAGCAATGGTGCCGCGCATTGCTGGAAGCTTCCATCCATTCGTTGGAACAACTCGCCAGTAAATTACAACAAGCTTTTCACAGGTATGATTTTGAGAACGTTTTAATAAAGTTAAATGACATCATAATGGAACCTCAGGAATCTTTAGATGGGTTCTCTATCAGATTCGTTCATTATTGTTTTGAGTTCCCTGAAAAGGATGTCGATTGGAGGTTGTTAAGAGAACAGTTCACGTATGTGATTCTCGTTTCCCTTGAACAGTTTCAGTTAGCAACCCAGCCTGAACCTAGTGTTCCCTATGACAATCCGCAAGTCAACGGCTATTCTGACTTTGAGTCTTTTAAGCACCATGTCAAATCAGAGTTTGAAAACCCCAGTGGCTCAGTATCTCTCTCGGTTCATGAAACCTACCTCGAGCCCACTCTATGTCTCCCTGGACACAAACCTAAATCTGATTTGCATACTGATTATGAATCGACTCCTACCCCGCATAAAATTGTTTCCCTTACAAGGCCAGCCAGATCATTGTTTTCTCTAAATGACACGGATGCGCGTGTTGGGAAGCCCCGTATGGTTAACGCCCCTGTGACTCAATCTGTTCGTTCATTATTCCCCAGTCCGTTTCTCGATCCCGCCACACCAGTAATTTCTTCGAGACATTCAAAATTTCCTTATACTGGTATTGGCAATAATCATAAGCACACAGATGGTGTTTCACAATCACAGTTCAAAATCGATAAATCTTTTGGATCTGATCTTTCTCACGCGGAATCTTTAGACAGCCATAGGAGCGACTTCCTGTCTAGGCAACCTCAATATGTCCTCTTTATTGATCCATCCCAGCCAGTAACTCCCAGGGAGCCTAACTTGCCAGGTACCCAACTTGGTCAAATCGATGGTTGTAGCAATCACTCCTTATCTGAAAACATACTCAATCATACCGCTGAGGACTATCACTCGCGTCTCTTTACCGACCATATGGAGACACCAGAATTCGATGATTCACTTTGGGAAGATTCAAGTACCCATCAGGAAGTCAAAGCACTTCAGCTTCTGCCGACTGTTTCTGAAATGACGATCCCCAAGTACCATGCTCCTCCCAACATAACCATGTCAAATTTACTCCACCCTGGAAAATCTAGAGAATCCGATACTTTGGATTATCAATCTGTCAGTGCGCCAACATTTGACCGAATTGATACAAAGCCCACTGACATTTTTCAACTCACCACAATGCATGATCACATCCATTCGCCTATTGATCTCACCAAAACATCAAAGTTGGGAAGCCCCCCGCTCGAAGTTCCAGAGTTTGTTCAAGGCAGTGAGGAATTGCAACCTACACTGAAAGTGGATTCGGATCCCCATACCCTTGACCAAACCCAAGAGCAACCCCGAGCTAAGGTTTTCAAAACTAGGGTTTCTGCACTTGGATGTGCAAACATCTATAATTCACCTAGCACCTGCTTGTTGCTTCCACCCTGGAGAATCAGTCATCCTCACCACCACATGATGTTGCTGGTTGGCTCGACCAACCTTATCCAGTTGGTGTGCCTGAAAATAGGCGGTGGCTTACCCAGCGCCCATCAGACCTAGGGTTGTGCATGAATGAATGTGTGTCATTTATAAATGTTGAGTTTCAAGAACATATTGCTATGTATCAAGATGAGAGTTGGATTCATCTTGCACAATCTATTCTAGCATGTTCTTTGGTAAGTATCTATGATCGTCTTGCCGTTGCACCTGCTCCTCAGAAAGTTTTGTTGTCACTTCACTTTTTTGGATACTAGCTCTGATCCTGATCATTTCTGTCATTGCAGGATGCGAACTAATGCTGTGGCTGCACTGGAAAACTGATTTTACATAACCCGGTCACCTCATGGGTTAAACTAGGATCTAGGTGTAGGCTAGCTAGAACCTGCTAATAAAATTTTAGTTCAAAGTTAATTAGGTTTACTTGCCAAATTTTTACTTTATGATTTAAAAGCGTGTTTGCTATTTTTGTTTACGATTAAAATTTTAGGCATCATCATGTTACAAGTATTTTCCTTTCATTTCCTTTTCAGTTACTTGTTGTTGCATAAATAATCACTGCTTGTATTTTCACTTACAACTGGTTGATCGCCCTCGCACATGGCGTTGCATTGCATCTCGAGCCTCACTTATTAAATTGCGTCGTACACTCTCTTTCTCACATCATTTTTTCATATCGCCTGCCACTGCATGAGCCCTCATTGCAACCCTATCACCTTGTGGTCTTGTTTTTCCCTGATTGCTGAAACAGTAACCCCGTTATTTTGCGTGAGGTTGCGGTGGATATCTCAAGAGGCAGATTTCTCTCAGGACCAGTCATTGAAGTCGCATTATCAACAAGATGCCTATGAGTCTAAAATTATTTATCTTCGGAGATACGAGCCGGTTGCTTGAGGGAGACCTAATGAGTTTTAATGGCCCATACCCGTAGGCTAAGCCTTGTGCCCAGCATCGTCTTGGACACCCTAAAATGATCTGTTTTGCACGCTTCACCTATTGTGGTAAATGGGATGTGAAGGTTCAGCACAAGGGAAAACCAAAATCAGGATATCTTTCAGTTTCTGTAACACGAGAAACAACCTCTCTTGCTCATAAAATAAGTCGGGATCCCTCATCTGCCCATGAAAAATAAGTGCCATGAGCACATGAAAATAAGTACTGTAAGCACATGAAACAAATAAGGATAAAGGATCGAGAAAGGCTTCCTGCGCAGAGAGGTAATGCAACGACTCTGCCGGGGTACTGACCAGGCTCGCTGGCAGCGGAGCAACGTTTGTGATTTCTTGAAGTGACTCCGCCGGGGTACTGTCCAGGCCTGCTGGCAACGGAGCAACACCAGAAAATTTCTTTAAAAAATCCTGAAAATAATAAGCCCACTGCCTTGCTTTTCACATAATCAACAAGCTACGGGCGTCTGTGAGTTTTCTCTTTGATGTGTTCTGATTAGTGAGACCTAGCTGAGGCACAAGGATTAGGCATACCTGTAAAAGGCCAAAGTAATGCTAAGGGTACACGCAAAACTTGTTCAATTTTCCCTTGCATTACTATCCAGACTTAGACTTTTGTTGTGATACTGACAGAGATGCTGGATTCTACCAGTGGTTCGCCATTTGTTGTAGCCACTACAACACCACCCAAAATTTTGGTATATTTAAAATTTCGGGTCCCCCTCTACTCGCTTTGTCGTTAAGGTCTTTCACCGAACCTGCAGCCAGTGACATCCTACTGACCTATCCCCAACCCCTCACGAGCTTTCTCACCATCATGATCAGATGTTGTTGCTGTAATCATGCTATGTGAGGGAGGGATCACACAACATACGTTCGAATAAGAACTTTCCGTGCACTCAGGATGTACATTAATAACTCCCTCGCCATGGGTCATTAAGCGGGTTGTTTGAATACTTCTCTTATGTTCATTGGTCTCATATATTTTATCTAGGGGCACCTTTTGCAAAGAATAACCGTGAAATAATTAATTTTATGTTGTTTATACAGGTCAATCCCCGACTGATAAACTCATCAATGATTGTCATGGCACCGAGGGAATAAGATTAAGCTCAACGACAAGGTCACAGCTGCGAACCATTACACATTCATCCACATGTCCCGCTTAGGTGGATATGAGACATAAGGCCACCTTTGAAGACCATGATTAAGGTGGATGACAAGGATGCACCCACAAGTGGGGTGGAAGAGCAAGTTAACATTATTTTCAGATGGAGGATGATGTGGTGTGTGTTCATTCACTCAAAGGAACAAGGAAGCACTGGGCACCAGAAAAATCTCATGATAATGCCGTTAATTTCAAAAGATAAGAGTTTCTCACGTTATGAACGGAGATGCCATATTAAGAGCGCACAACAAATGTTGGCAAGACAATTACACAGCTAAAAGTGCCTCATCATCCATCGAAGTACAGGTGTAGATTCGTTGGTGAGATTTAGGCTGTTTGTTCAGACAATTGGTGCATTAATAGTTTTGGCACAATTTTGAATACCTAAACGCACCCTTTAGAAGAAACAATTATGAATCCTAAGCTACATAGTGTGGAATTATTTATGCTGCAAGGAGTATAACGTGGAGCAATGAAATGGTTGTAAAACCCTAGTCCCCTTTGCGCTTTCATATCTATAAAGTTTGTCTATGTGGGACCATAAGAGATGGAGAACTTCTAAGGGAACCTAAAGGTTATGTTTGAATGAATACACCTCTTGGTAGCCAGGCACATTGATGCATATGCAAAGTGAGCCTCTGGAACCACGAGATAGAAAGGGTTCATATTAAAAGGGCCATCAATGTGGCTCGAGAAGCATATTTCGACTCTCGATCTTTCAAAACAAGAAGCATTCATATTATGAGGTAAAGAAAATGATCAAATTAAAACAAGGCTCGAAAGCATATGGTTTCAAAACCATAAGATATCCTAGAGAAAAACCAAGTGATAACATTATGAAGGGAGCACATTCAATGGACCAAGGTGATGTTGTATATTTAATGCCAAAGCGCAAAACAATGTAGTTTGCAAACCATGTAATATGGCAGATCATAACTAGATGAAGACACATTACAAATAGGCTCAAATATCTCTATAGCGGAGTTTTGACCGGTGGTAAAACAACGTTGAACAGATATATAATGGTCGAAACTTATGTTTAAAACATGGCAGCGAATATTATAAATACTATGGCACAAAAAATTTAATGGTGCAGTCTAATCTACGCGGGGCAGGTAATATAGCGGTCAACTGTGCGTTGGGAACATGGCGCAGAAATGAGCGGACACGTCACATGGAGGCAAATGTCGATAGCAGGTCTTCCAACTCACGGTAAACGTTGGAACAATATATATACATTGCGGTCAATCTTTCAACGCAGAACAGCAAACTACGTGGACACGTGCAAATGGGCATGAATATTTCGATTGGCTCGAAATCTGCATGACAACATTTCGATTGGCTCAAAATTGGCTAGATTTTTAATTGGCAACCTGTAACCACATTTTAACTGGTGCAAGTCACATATGTTTTCAAAACCATACAAGACCGCCCAACAAAGCGTATGAGGGACATCACAGCTAGGACCAAATACTTTATGCTGAGGTTTTAATCTATGAAGCAGATGTATAAGGTGGTCGAATTGACGATTAAAATGCGGATCGAAAATATATGAAACACATTACAGGTGGGCTTAAATATTTCTTGGCGGTTTTCAACTTACGGTAAATGCTTGGAAGCAGATGTATATTATGTAGCGGTCAGATTTTCCAACTAAAACATGGAACAGAACTACACCAACACGTGCCAACGGATGCAGGCATTTCGATGGTGGAGTTTCGAACGATGGTGGAACGTTTAATGATGGTTGAATTTACGTCTAAATCATGTAGTGGTTTCAATGTTCTTGTCATCACTAATCATTCTCTTTACCAGCTGTTTCCTGCCCTCCGCCTGTTTGCCAATATGGAATAGCTCGTCGATGAAGAAAGTTTCCCATGCAAAGCGTTGCGTTCAGTAACGGCCCATATCTCAGTATTTCGGTGGAGGTGACAGTGTTTGGTATTATCCAGGGTTGATTTAGCTATGACAGCATGAAAAGTGGCATGCAATTCCATCCTGGATGCATGCGTGTGGATTTATCTTAGATAGCGTGGAATAATGGCAACAAAATCTCGTCCAGAATGCATGCCCACGGATTCAGCTGCATCGGCTTTGTCATCGTTGCAGGATATAGATCCGCAAGAAAAAGAAAAACGCTCATTTGAACGAGCACAACGTTGATATCTAATCCTTGTTTCCTCATTGTGACAATTTGGTCTCCTCAAGCCTTTTCCTCATGGCTTTATCTTTTACCAGACATCGTCTCACACGAGGTCTCTTTATGATAGCTTCGATACGTAAAATTGGCACACGCATTATTCGAACCTGGACGAGACATACGCTCCACATCGGGAGGGGCCTCTTCACAGCGTTCTCTCCCACATAAATTCCAAGCACTCTTGAGTGTCAAAGCAGACGGTGGCCTTCAAGATGTATCAGTTTAGGATGTGTTAAAATTTATCAGCAAGCCGTAAAAGGCTTAGTAGCTGCCGTAGCGTATGAATTAAAACATCCTCCATTCGAACAGTGAGCCTATCAAAGAAGTCCTGCAACGCTCACGGCCTTGGACTCCACGGACAAGGTTGCCATCTGAGTGTACTACGATGATGGTTCGACTGTCTAAAATAAAGAAAACGGTTGCATAATGTACAACGTGCCGCAACCAGGAGGGGTAGAATTTCGTGGAAATGCCTAATCGACCCTGCCCGTGGTCTGTCAACGCCCACTCCTTCCTCCAACTATGACCAGATCATATGATAGAGGGACATGTCCATACATGAAGACCATGCTAGCCATTAAATGAATCACTGCGCTATTTCACCTCCTTAAAGCAAAATGCAACGCAATTGCAGAATCTTTGAAAATGACTGGTGTAGGATCATAAGTGAAGTTGCACTTTCCCTCAGTTAAGATACCTGAGATTCTCTGATTGAAGATGACAAGTATTGCTCCTCCAATGAATGGGAAAATCGATGAGCATGAAGACCTACGGCGAACACTGAGAACGTGAATGAAGAAGCTCATGCCTATCAGCTAATTTAATCCAAGACTTGAAGAGAACCTTGTGTGTGGGGAAGATGATGATTCTGATGGAGAAAGGGCACAGAGAAAGCTTACCCTAGCCATTATCTCCGACGATTCAGTAGTTGACCACACAGGGGTCTAAGTTATTATTTTCATTCTTACAATTGATTAAAATGCCCTTAGAATTATTATTATTCCATCAAGAAGACTTGTGACCTGTGTTATTTTATTGCAGGAAGAACCTCTCTGTTTGCACATAAGAGCCAAGTTTATCCCAGCAAACAAGGGGACATTTTCAAAACAAGTAGATTATGGAAAAATTCCAAGGAACTCACTGATCTGCCCAAGGTCGCAGGTCGCATATCTGCCGAGGTCGCAGGTCGCGGATGGTGCAGGGTCGCAAATCCCAGGAGGTCGTAGGTTGCATGTCTGCCGAGGTCGCAAGGTCGCATTTCTGATTTTTCCCGAAATTTGCGACCCCACGACCCAGCGACCTAGTCGCAAGGTCGCAAGGTCGCATTTCTGATTTTTTCCCGAAATTTGCGACCCCGCGACCCAGTGACCTAGTCGCAAGGTCGCATTTTCATCTTTTCACGATCCGCGACCCTGCGACCCAATCGCAAGGTCGCAAGGTCGCACCTTGGCCATTTTCTTACAACCTACGACCCCGCGACCTAGTCAGGTCACAGGTCGCAATAGCAGCTCGGGTCGCAGGTCGCAGAAAAGACTAGGTCGCAAGGTAGCACAACGGTCAAGAAGATGAACAGTAAAGGAAGCCCAAAGGGTAGGTTTTGTATGATAAATACTCCTTCGAGAGCTTGTAAAAGGATCTTTTGGTTTGGGGGGACTCGAGCTGATTACATTGTATTACCAGTAGATTACACATTTAATGATGAATACAAGCATTTTGAAAAACCCCTTTGTTAGATCTGATGTGTTTTGTTGTGCGAACACTATGTGTATTTCTTATACAGTTTCAAATATCCTTTGATTAATGAAGCTGCACTCTTAATGGCATCATTTATGCATCACGGCTATCTGTGCTTGTGTTAATGATGTTCAGTTTTTCATTGCTCTCTTAATGGATGTTAATGACTTTGTTTATTAGCATTTCGTTTTATCTTTCAGGAAGTAAAGAGGCATCTCGCCATAAAGAACTATTTCTTTTGTTGTCAGAATACCTCACAAGCATAACCCCATATATGTGTTGCTAACGACACCTCCTTCGGCGTGTATGCTTTATTAATTTTCTCGCTACGCATAGTGTTATATACGTGTTTAATGCATCAATCATATGTCTTGTATCAGTTGATTAGGTGTGTATCCATTGTTTTATAGAGTTTAAGCGAGACCCAAAGCAAAGGAGAAATCAGTGGTAGCCGGACCCACAACCCAGATAGGATCCCTATTCCAAACGGTTCAAGGTCTAATTGGGACCTTTTACCGGGGAGATCCCCTGCTATTGGCCGGGACAGATTTTCCCGTCAACATGGCTAAATGTCCTCTTGTATTTTACAAGGAAGGGCAGATGGATTGTTATTTGTTTCAATCTTTTCAAAGAGCTCTTGTGGATCCTCTCTTATTTTTTGATGGATTTCATCTGGGATCAACTCTTCTTGGTCATCTTGATGGTTAGTTTGGGTAAGAAAATTATGGATCTCCTCTAAATAATCCTTAGGATGCCAATCTCTTAAGTTTTCATCAATGCTTACATGGTGTTGTATGAGGTCTTCAAATTGATCACAACAATTCTCAGCCAATGATGGAGATGGACAATGCCCTATATAGTGTTTACAAAATACTTTGTGGAAATCATTCAAAGAAAACAAGATACCAGGTTCTATGCCTTCATACCATTCTCTTGCCTTCCCTTCTAATGTACCCATGAACATTTTCATAAGGCAGTCCTCATGCCATTCAACCTTTAACCTCCATACATGTATATGAAAATTGATGAGATGTAACAATGGGTCATCAATCTTTTCATATCGAAAGATAGGTAGGTTTTCTATCCAATTTATGTCTTTAGGCATTTTGTGTGGGAATCCAGGGATATTTTCTCTGCTCATCGGAGCATATCTCCTTTGTGTCCTTGGATCCATCTTTGTTAATCAGATAGGGTCACTGTGTCTTTTCAATCAGTCTAAAGTTCTCTACCAGTGGAGTTTTTTGGTCTAATGAAGGTTGTGGAGTTGCCAGGTGGAAGATTTGAACTGTGCTGTCCACCATCAGCATGATTGGGATTGCTTAATGCATTCCCAAGATATTTTATAAGGACTAGTGGAGTAATAGGCCTACTGGAGGCTAGTGGAGTCACCAGGTGGAACTTGGTTGTTTTTGTAAAGATGTAGCTATGGTCCACCACCAGTAACTAGGGAAAAGCCAATCTGGGAATGTTTGGGGTTTTTCTGAATTTTTTATGTAGTCCTAAGGTTTGGAAGAGTTTCCTATAACTGAATCATCACTTTGCTAAGATGGTGAAAAAGATAGCTTCTACTCTTCAAACAACACTTAAGCTTTCTAATTTTGATTGAGACTTCGGGAGTTACTAAGGAGTACTTAGATTGTCACTAACTCGGAAGGTCCCACCATGATCGTCACTATGTTAGTGAGCGGTGGGATAAGTCAATCAGATAGTATTCTTAAGGCTGCTGGAATGTTTAGGGAATCTAAGTTTGTGTATCACTCAGAGTCCCACCGTGATCGCCATTATGTTAGGGTGGCAATGAGGTGGCTCAATCGGATAGTAACCTAGAGTTTGGTAAAATAGTAAGGCCTACTGGAGACTAGTGGAGTCTCCAGGTGGATTTTTAGTTGTTTTGAGGTATATGTGTATGGTCCACCACCAATACTGACAAAAACCAATCTAAGGGAGTTTTTTGTGTTTTCCGAGTTTTTATGTAGTCCTTGGCGTTTTTGTAAGAGTGTCCCCATGTACCGAGTCATCATTTTTCTAGGATGCAGTGAGACAACCCCAGATTCTCTACCTTTTCCTCTATTTTTGATCAGATTTTGAGAGTTCCTTGCGGGATACCTAGGATGTTTTGATTCTGGGTCCCACCGTGATCACCATTATGTTAGTGAGCGGTGGGATAAGTCCACAAGATAGTATTCTCAAAGGTCTCTGAAGGTTTAGGGAAACTAAATTTTTTTATCACTCAGAGTCCCACCGTGATCTCCATTATGTTAGTGTGGCGATGAGGTGGCTAATTCACTAGATATTCTTGAAGATAAGGGATTTTTGGAGTCCTAAGGTGTACTTAGATTGTCACTAACTCGGAGTCCCACCATGATCACCATTATGTTAGGGTCCTGTGATATGGCTGATAGGCAAGCCAAGTGACAGGGTAACATCAAACCAATCTTTGGAGCCCAAGGACCTAGCCTTCCTGGACTCAGAGAGGGATCTCTCTATTTTTGTAAGGGATATCTATGTGTTTTCTTATTGTGTTCTGATTTTAGGCTAGTTATGAAGTAGGTTTTTTGGTTTTGATTTTTAGGTTGTGAGGGATGAAATTAATCAAAGATATAAGATAGGTAAAAAGATTTCAGATCAACTGGGCTATGGGGTTGAAGAGGTCAAGAAAGCTTTCATATGGTGATACAAGGTTGTTGAAGGGCCGATTTGATTCGAGGTAAAATGGATCTTTGGGAAAAATGGAGTAAGATGGACATCAAGTTCTTGAATAACAAAGGATTTCAAGCACAAGTAGTTTAATAGCTGACATAAACATGGTAGGACAAACCATTAATCATGAGAAATGTAACTTTTAAGCTAATCAATGCATAGAAATAAACATTCAAGCCATGCATAGAGATATATAACTCTCTAACTTTAGGAAAAGGCTATCAGACTTTGGGGAAATACACTTAAGACAGACAAACAACTCAAATCACCATGCCTCCACCAAACACAAGTTTTCAAGCTATTGGGCACTTTTAAAACAAGATTGCACAGTCTTAGGCAAAGAGGGCAAGATCACAACAATACCTCCTTGGTTCAACAAATGACAATCTAATCACCAAAGAGAAATTTCATAGATGGAGATATGGCTAGCCATGAGTAAGCAAGGCATACCGTAAATCATACTTAGAATGCATAAAACCATTAATGAAACAAGCAAAAATATCCTCAAGTTATTAAAGAGCAATCAAGAATTCTTTAATGTGACTAAGAATGAAGAAAACATGGAAGCTATAAAGAAACAGGAAATTTGAGGTGCCTCCAAGGGCATGTCTCAAATTTGTTCTCTATTGTCCTATAGCAAGCAAGAACATGGATTTATGAATGAAAACTAAGAAACAAAATAGAGAGAGAGACACTATACCATTCTACCAAGTCATGGAATCCAACAACAATCCTCTTTCATCATCCAAGAACATCCAAGAAACTATCCAAAAGCATGAGACAAGTATTTCTTCCAAAGCTTATATGACCATATATTGCTTCTATTCATCAATTTCAGCCTTTTTTACAATGAAATCCTTTGGAATATATAGGCCAAAGTGAGGAAAACCTCTTAGTTCAACTTGCAATCTCATTGGCCTATCCAAAATATCTTATTTTGTCCTTGAGGCTTTGCAAAACCAAAGGCACAAAATATCTCATAAAATATCTAAAAAATGCTAAAAGAGGGAAATAAATTGACTTTTCATAACTTATCATGTACAAAAATAGCTAAACACACATGAGGAAAAGTCAGTTTTGAAAGGTTCAATTTTTACAAAAATACTCAAAAAATACATCAGCAAAATGTCCCCCGACTTGCCAGCAACTTTTGGAGGCCTTCCCGATGTCAAAATGAGGATCATGATAGCTCCTTGGAAAGCTCTGAGTGTCTACTTTATGAAAATTTTTATTTTTCTCCCAAATGACCAATGGAAGTCCTCCAAAAACAGACCTGTGTGTAAAAACCCAAAAAATAAGCCTTGCTGATAAACGGGGCAGAGTGTAGAAAAAGCGAGTGTTTTTCGCCATTTTGGGGGTGCAAAGGATATTCAAATGTTCTGAAAATTGTTGAGTATGTGATCCTGAAATTATGGCATCCAATGATACCATTTTCATCCTTTGATGATGCCCCAAACTGAAATGGCGATGCCCATGAGTTTTGGCCAAAAACCCAAAAATGACAAAAAACCAAAATATGTCGAATTTCGCCCAAACTTGGTGAGCATGACCCTTAAGGGTTTTCAGCAACATGTTGTGAAGCAGAGGTGAAATTTGGATCCTTGAGGCGTCTTTCCTCAATTTTGGTGCCCGGCGCTTCCCTTTAGCCTCCTTGAGTTTTTCTTGAGCAGCCTTCAACTTCCGCCGGGAAAACTGATTGAGCTTTTTATAATGCTCAGTCATCCTCCGTTGAAGGTCCAAGTCCCTGATTGCCTTCTCCAATTTCTTCTCCAAGTGATCATTAACTCTCTCAAGCCATGCTTCCCGATTTTTCTCTATCTCTTGTTCGAACAATGTAGTGAGAGGGGTTGATTTGAGAAGTGCATCTTCTTCTTCCTTTTGTTTCTTAAGGGCCCTTTTTAGCCCCATGGTTCTTGGTCTCTTTCGCCTAGGCTGATCTTCACCTTCACTTTCCTTGAACTCACCCATGAGTTCTTCCAATCTCATCTGTGCTTTGGAGGCCTTTTTTTTGTATCGAATGGCCCGTGTCTCATATACAGCCATATGGACACTCATTTTCTTGTTTTGGACTTGCAAAAAGTGATTGAAGTTCCTAGCTCTATGAAGATCAGCCCTCAAGGCATCAATTTGGCTTTCTCTATGGATTAAGAGATTTTCTAGTATCCAGCCTTCATTATCACTATCATCACTTTGGATTTGGATGATGTCGAATTCCCTTTCCTATTCGTGACTTCTTTCTTCCTTGTCCTTCCCTTTTCTTTGGGTGGCTCTTTTAGTCCTCTTCCTCTTGGGAAATTCGACCATGGGTTTCTTGGGAAATTTTCCCTTGCTTCGAAGGGCCCTAGTCACATTTGGAGTTACAATTCTAGGCACCCTTTTCTTTGATGTTCGAGGCTTGGTGACTTTTGGAGAAGAGAGCATGGCCCCTTGCCTAGGAGAGGCAGCTAGCACATGCTCCATGGGCTTTTTACCCTTGTCACTTTGCTCCTCATTTTTGCCACTGTCTAGGATTTTTTCATAGATGCCTTGGCTGTCCTTTTGTACTTCCTCTTGAGGGTTGTCCTTCTCACTGTGTTGCACATCTTCATGCTGCTGCCCCTCTTCTTCTTGAGATTACTGTTCCTTTTTAGGAGGCTATTGTCCCTCATCCTGTAGCTGCCTTTGTTCATCATTATGAGGCTGTTGTCCCTCATGCTGTGGCTGCTGTGTATCATACTATGGCTGCTGTGTATCATGCTGTGGCTGCCCCTGTTTAGCATCCTCAAAAGTCTGCTCACCCACACTGTGTTGCTTTTCTTCATGCTGCTGCCCTTCATCACCTTCCTCATCATCCCCTTGCTGCCCTATTTCATCCTGCTGCTACTGATCATCATTTCCCTCTTCTTGTTCATGCTCTTCCTCCTCATCATGGTCATTTTCTTCTCCCTCTTCCTCCTCTTTTTTTTGTTCTATGGTAAACTTGCGCTTTTTGGGAATATGTTTGCTAGAAGAAGGCGAAGGGTGGTGTGTAGGAGGTGTAGGAGATATATGAACTGGAGGGACAGTGGAGAAATCCGGATGGGTGATGAAAATATCCAAAGAGACCTCCCTCTTTTCAAGCTGATGAAGAATGATGACTTTGATGAGAGAGTGATGGAAGAGGCAGGCTGTTTTCTGTGAAGGAGGCTTTTTCTGAACAGTGGAGGCCATTTTCTCAATGCTCTTGTGTAAGAAGAAAAAAAGATTTAGCAACTTGGCCCTTGTGAAATGCATGAGCAGTCGAATGTGATAGGCATAGACTCAGGAGAATCTTCCCTCACAAGTGAAGTATTTCATGATGATCTTCATGAGGGGGGCGTAGCTAGTCAAAAGATATGAGAAAGGGAAAATAGAAGGACATGAATCTCTGTGCTCAGGCTTTAGAAAGGGCTTGTATTATTCTGAGTCCAGGTAGCTTTGTTTAAACCACTTCTCCCTGACATAAGGGATTTTAGTGGCCTTGGAGGTGGACCTTGGAGAGAATTTGAAATCAAGGCCTACCAACTGGAAATGCTTGTCTTGAAACCTCAAAGCGCAAAGATGTGTCAAAGGAGAAAAGCTCTTCACCTCTTGCACTCTTTGACAAAAATCCAAACACCCAACCTCATGGAAATTGAACAAGACTAATGGGTGGGCATTCACTTCTTCAGTGGAAACAGGCTCAAATATCTTATGCAAGCCACTCTCACTATCCTGCCTGGGAGGCATCTTGTTTTGAATGCTCTCTGCAACACCAAGCTGCCTCAAATGGCTTTTGAAATGCTTTCTCAAACACAACTCTGTCCTCTTTGTTAGTCACTGTTTGATCAAGGAAAATTTGCCCCAAAGGCAGTATGAAATGTTTCTTTAATATCAGCTCTCTGCTCCTTCCAAATCACTGCTTGTCTTCCTTTGTATGCCAATCAACAAATAATTATAATAACAAGCACACAGACAAACAAAAAGGTACACACAGTCAAATGATCACTGTGTTGGGTAAGGTCACAAAGATTTTCTGTGTTTTTGGTATAAGCAAGACAGTCTTGTAGAAAATAAACACCCCTCCCAATCAAAAACACTTCTCTTGTACTTCACTGTTTCACATACACAGGTAGACAAAACACCTTCAGACTGAGTTAAAATATTTTTCACCACAATTTGTTTTATGGGACCAAAAGAAGGCAGCAATAGTCTCACTGTTTCACTTATTCAAAAGGAGACATTCTTTGAAGGTGATAAGGTATTCGAACTAAGACTATTGCTTTCAACATAGGCTTATTGATGTCACCTCACCATCACTGTGCTTTCCTTAAAACCACTGCTTTACCTTCTAACAATGTTTTCACCATACGCTTGGCTGATAGAGGTTAGCTTTGCCCTATCATATTTATGGCACCTTTAATGATTGACAAAACCTCTAACACTGTTTTTACCTTTCAACAACTGCCTCCACCTTATAACACTATTTTTACCTTACATTTGGCTGACAGAGGTTATGGTTTATCACTGTCTTGGTGGTGGCTTTAGGCCTGTTGAAACTAATATGAATACTCTACTAGCCTCCCACCATAACAAACTTTGTCAATATTTACCAAAACACATTGATTTATACCAAGAGCTTCACTTTTTCAATCACCATCTAGCAGCTCGAAAATATCAAGGAGATAAATGAGAACACCTTGAAGATGTTTGGCAGTCTTGGTTTGAAGAGTTGAGTAGCTTCAAGACTTATTGAAGGCGTTTGGACTATTAAAACATGCACAGCACGTTGAAATGGGAAGGTGCCGCACAATAGAAAAGGTGTCGGGTCGATGATGGGCAGTCGTGACCGGCGCCTACAGGCGCGTCGTGCGCCACGTAGTAATACAAACTATTCGTAAACTAACTCCTGAACACGCCGCGCACTTTTCCAGGCGCGCCGTGTGGTCTCAAAGCTTCAAAATTCTGAAAAATTGCTCGAAAATTCCTTGTTTCGATCAGAGAGCAGTATAGGGGAGTATTTCCCGTGCTTTGAATTTGAAAAATAGCTTTTGCAACGGTCAATCTACCCCTTATATTTGAAAAAATCAATAACCCTTTGAAGTGCCTTATGAAGGTATTGAAACCTTTTTGAAAGAAAGGCATTGGTTGCAAAAAACAAAACATAAAACACTTGCCTTTGAAGTTTTATTATTTTGAAACATTTCAAATTCCAATACTTGACCGGGATCACTAAAGTGTTGTAGATGACACCTTTGAAGATTTTCCGTAGATGTGAAATTTTTCAAAGTGAAGAAGTCATCCTCAAAGACACAATTTCTCTTATGTTCTCTCATCCAAGGAGGAAAAATGTTTCCTGTGTCCATATCTGTTTTGAAAAGGCAACTATGCTCAAGACCATCAACTAACCGTAGAAGCATTCTTTAAATGACATTTCTCTTTGGCATGTGGGTGAAACTTAGTTGTATTTCACCTAGGGCTTTACTATCATCTTTGACATATTTCCATAAGGAACAGGCCTTTATTTGTAACAGTGGCATGCTTTATTTTCTTTGAGTGTTGTTTCTGTACTTGAAACACCTGCCATATCCCTCCTTACACATTTATGAACCTATGTGTCTATTTGCAAAGCCTCTTTGAGAAAACAAAACTCATGTTACCTTTTTGTCCACTATGATGAGTTATTGAAAGAAAACTCCTCATGAATCAGGAAGAAAAGAACTTTCTTGAAAAGTAATCAACACTCTTTGGCCTGTGCCTAACCCATCTCTCAACCTCAGCAAGGTTGTTTCATTTTGGCTCCAGACTACTTTTGAAAGAAAACTCTGATAGGAGATAAAAACAACCTCTTGGATTATTATAGTACCCATGCTTTCTCTTTGTTTTTAACATCATTTCTCTGTTCAGAAGCCTTCAACTGTCTCCTATTGTTCTTAAAACTTGTCTCTTAGTCAGAGAAAATCCTAAAATCAATCACTGCCCTAGCCCTCTGCTTATGAAGGAGGTCTATTTTGACAAATGCCTGGTTTCCTTTCAACATGATGGCAGAAGTTAGTTTGAGACCAAGACTGTTTGACTCCTTTGGCCATCTGCTTAATAATATTTCTTCACTGATGATCAACCCATTAGCTTCACATTGTAATTCAATAACAGTGAAACTCATGCAAATATTTTTAAAAGCACCATTTCTTTGCCTCTGCCTTTAACCTCATTTTTATTCAGAAACCTTCAATTTTCTTCCACTGTACCTAAAATTTGTCTTTACAGTTAGTGAAAAAATTAAAAACAAACTTTATCCTTGGCCCTCTACTCATAGATGAAGGAGGCCTTCTCAGTATTCAACCCTCTGCTTATAAAATGAAGGAGGTTTTCTCGGTCCTCAACCCTCTACTTATAAAATGAAGGAGGTCCTATTGATCCTGTTCCTAACCATCTGCTCTTCATTGGAGGAGGTTATCTTATCATGATGTCTTCTAACATTTGCTCTTATTTTTTGGACTGTGTTTGCAGAGGTACATTTGATTTGTTCTTTGACTAGTGTTTTCATCCCAGGCTCAAGGCAGCATAAGAAACAGCTGTCTTCTTATGTACTGTGATGATGTCCTTGGGAAAACTTATGCATCATTACCTCTAAAGGAAAAACTGGAACACTGCAGATCAACCTTATATCAGTCCTCTGTATTTGTGTGGCTTTCAAGGATGGTATCAGCTTTTAGGGCAACTTTTGACCTTTGAAACATGCACTCCTGCTTTGTTATCATTGCAGCTCTCCACCTGCTGATGGCAAATTCTTCAACATGAGACTTATTTGGACTTGTCTCTTTGCTTTTGTCTGGAAACTGTTTGTCATTCAATTTGCCCCCTATAGAGATGCAAACAATATGACTTTGAAACTTTAAAAGCTCCTTTAGTGTTCTATGGAGATTTTGCCCAATCTTAAGCATATTCTTTTAGGTTGTGCACATGCTCATCTCTTTCTGTATTAGATCTTTGTATAATTTCTTTCGGACTGAGACAACAAGTTTTCTTAGTGGCGCGACCTAGGGGTATATCAAGGTTTGCTTTTGCATATTAAGCACTAATTCAGGGCTGGTTTTTATTGAAAAAAGGATTCTGGCTCAGGCTATTTTTGTCGAGGGAGGGGTTCTCTAAAGCGCCACTACCTAACTTAGGGTCATCTTTCATTGATTCTTATTGTATTTGACAAGAAGATCAAGGATAGGAAGGGAGACACTTTGTCAAATATTGGACAGTGAGTTTCATGAGAACCAAGGGAAAAATGATAGTAGACCAGCAAGACCAAGACAGCTATAGACAGGGATATTTTGCTGAAACAATACATGACTTTGAAAAATGAAAATTGATTTAATCATAGGCTGATAAGGAGGGCTAGGAAAGAAAAAAATTGTTTGGGGGTTTTCTAGATGACAAATTGACATATGGAGATCAGCTTCTAGAAAACTCAGCTAGGAATTTAGTCATCAACAACAGGTGAAAAATACTGATGAATAACACCACACACACTCGATTGTTAGTGGATTACTAAAATACAATAAATAATATACAATTTGTCCCATTTCTAAGCTAGGATAATTTTTATACATTGCAAATGTATAGATATCGATATGTCATCACATATTTAAAAATCAGTTTCTTTACCAAGACAGTCATTTCCAAAAAATTTAAGAAAAAATAGCCATCTTTCTAAGGCCTTAAGTAGCCATTAAGTTCAATCTATTTTCCAAGGCCAAAAATCATGGTATCTACAACCTTGAAGGGGTCAGTAGGAAGGCACGTGCATCTATCATATTTGTAGTGTTTCACATTTACAAAATTATCCATAGCACATGCATTCAATCCCAAGTTAGCACATAACCATTCATTACACTATTACACCAATGTTCATCTTGCTCATGAAGATGATCGATATACAAGCCACGGTCATAGTTCTAATTACCCACACCTACAATAAGAAATTATCAACCAATTGATTCTCTATTATAGTCACAAAAATTTTCCATTCATCCCATCAAAATTCTTTGTCATATAACATACATACCTTAGGATTTCCCCATCCATCCAACATATACATGAACGTATAAATTCAATCAACAATAGCTATTCTTTGTAATACAAGAAATATAGGTATTTCCCCTATCCCTCATGTCATATGAGCATTCACATGGACATGTAAACAATCAACATACATAAATATATACAAATGATTGACAGAAAAAACTATGTCATGCAATACGAGGACTACCATTGCATTTTTCAACAAAATCATCCATACTAGAGCATCTTTGCAACCAACATACAAATCACAATCAAATGTTATAATTAGCATACAATATTATCCACATTTAACTAGAGCTTCACCCTAGCCCCAAAGATCCAAGCACTGGATCTACTGCTCTATTATGTTTATAACAGAGCACCAATTTATTCCCAAAGGTGTAGAGTTGAACCTTTGTCTACTCTTCTTCTGTGATAGATCCCATCTAGTCCAAGTGTTGAACCTAAAAGTTATGATACCAATCTATAACATACCCCCTACTAAACCTAGCCCTAACTAAGGTTAGAAGGAGGAAGTTACTATGTTGACCCAATCTCCAAGATCTAGTTATGGAAATGGGATCTAAATTTTTTGATATTTTTTAACTTCCTCAAAACTTAAAATGGATGGAATTGTTGCATTCATCTCATTGAGACATTTCCAATGACATCATATTTGTCTCAATCTGACCCCCAAATCAAAATATATGCCTAATTAAAACTAGCCTTTTAGGCTTTGCTATGTCATTTGACTTGCCACATGGCACCCGACACGGTTCCCATGTGGCCACTATGCCACCAGGAGAGCCTACATGGAAGGTGTGTCACCTGAATTCGGGTCACATCAATAATAGGGTCGGGGTTGGCCTCTCTGCTAGAAATCACATTACACACTCCATCGAGGCCCGACCTCTCGGCCTCCGATCAGTGGGTCCCACACAACTAGTCTGGATTCACTCCTTTGGTCAGGCGCAGGTCTTCCCCGACTAAGTTATTTATCCGAACTATTTCGACCCCCTACCTGGTGGTCCCCTCCATAAAATTTAAGCATGTTTCCCAAGCTTTATACTTAGGAATTTTTCTTCCAATTTCCTTGAGCATTTTTTCAAGATCGAGGCTTGCACAACTCAACCACCTAGCTAATCTTAAACTTCACGAAATTGAAAGTGAATATTTAAGATCTTTCACCTTTATCTAGCACACCATGGCCATGGAGGCACGAATCAACGCACTTGGAACACTCAGATGCACTTCACTGAAATACACATAATTCTTACTATTAGAATCTGTCAGAACAAGTATAAATCTGGCCATTATCTTTCCTGACAAAAATACAGAAGAGATGTGCACCTAAGTGCACTTCACAAAAATATAGGGACTGAGCCAACTTCCCAATCACTATATATATATATATATATCTTGAACTTAAAATTTTTAAACCACATCATTCACATATATGCATTCAATTGATTAATAGAGATTATCTATCTCTCCATACTCGAGTCATTCCAAACCCATGCAAGAATTCAACATTTCTCAGGCATATATGAAACTCCACATCTAACATCAATAAGTCAACTATGAAAATCAGTGAAAGACAAGGAGGTCATTTCCACATAAGGATTTGACCACCTTTCACACTCAAATAAATAGATTAATTTTAGGCCCACAATGACACAGATTCCATATAACTATTATATTCAAGAAAACGAACCAACTTCAGGAAAAACAATAATCACAGAAGTAAACTATTTCCTAGCATTAGCACAACCATGGTCCTTCAAAATATTAAACCAGTATAAACCGTCAGTTGTATTAATGGAGTATTGAATGAGCTATCCAACAATAATTACTCAAGGGATTCAAGCCCAAAATCCAAACTGAGGAATGAAATACTAAATCAACTCATTCCTAACACATTATGTAGAAGCCCAATATTTATAATTTTATATAAAATAACTATTATGAACTTCTAAAACAATGTCTACACAACACATCATGCATCCATTTAGAATTATATGGCACACATACCATAATATCCACTTATGATGGTACATAGATAGTTCAGTATTTAGTAATATAAGTTTCTTCATGCACACATAGTTACATGAGCACTTATATGGTAATTTAAATCCTTAAAACTAAGGTTTGGGCTCTAACTCTCCATCCAAACATGGACAAGCTACGCCACACTTACTTGTAGTTGTCACCCCTGAGCCATATTCCATTGCTTCAGGTGGAGTGCTTTTGGGTGCTTCTCTCCTAGAAAGTGGTTCATCAACCCAAAATATTTGAGTGGTTCTTAAACCTTCATGGAAGCCACTCCTCTAAATAATTTTTTTCACCCATCAAGCCTCTTTGAGGGTTCCTTATCCAGTTCACTTTCGCCAAATCTCAATCATTGTGTGTTTTGTTCATCACTCTGCAAACTCCCTTACTCTACTTATTCATGAGAGTAAGTTCTATCCTCTCCACTAAGTGGACATTTTTTCATGCCTCCCCCCCCATACCAATTGTCTTCGAGCATGAGAGTGTGAAAGCATCAATTTTCCTCTACCTATTTCTATATGCATGCTTGTGTGGAAATTCTTGTCACCAAATAGGCTAGTCGTCTGTCCTCATCCAAGATCCACACTAGTCAACCCTCTAAAACATCAAAACCCATGTTTCCTTTAATATTTTGTCATTTTCCTTACTTATGGTGGTAGCTAAAGGACACCTAGGCATGTCCTCATTTCTTCAGTTAATTTTATGGCACAGTCATCCCATTAAAATTCTCAGCCAACCAGGACTATTATTTAAAACAACATTTCCTTCAAGCAATCTCCCTCCTCAAGAAACTAGAATTTGTGTCCCTTTCTCTTAGCCCTTTTATTAAATACAATTTATTTGCAATGAAGGAATATTAACCAGGGGATTTCAAATGGGTTTCCCAAGATATATGTTGTGTCAATTATGGTTTGTGAGTTTTTTTTAATTTATTTGTTCTCTATTTTCTGCATAATTATAATTTGCATGCATATGTGTAATATTCCCAAATGGGAAAAGCAGGAATATAGTGCAAAATGTTGGAATATCAGTGTAAAAAATTATATAAAAACATGAGGCCAATATGGAGCCTTTCTATTCATCATAAGAGTAGAAAATAAGTCTAATAAAATGGGCCACAAAGCATAGAACAAGATAGAATAAGCCTCCAATGAAGAAAACCATCAGTAAGAAGTGTTGCTACTATATAAAAAATGCCAAAAGACTGCTACAGCACAGTCATGGATGCACTGCTACAGAAAATGAATACAAAAAATATCTATGGCTATTTTTCCTCAAAATATACAACTAATATAGATCTAGGCTCTATAAAACCTCTAATGAATAACCCCAAAAGGGTTTCCAGAAATACACCACTATACAATATGGAATCAAAGCCCTAGGGCCGAAGATTCACTCCAACAAATAAACTGGAAAGATGTTGTTGATCTGATATGACAAATAATATAGCCTCCTTCAATAGATCCTCTAGATGAAAGGCTGCTCCCTTCACTAGAAAACCTCCTCCCCAAATGGTGTATTGAAACCACCCTACAACTCCTCCCTGAAAATAACGTAGTCCAAGACAGAAACTACGCTGTAGGGGAAAATCAATAAGTGGCTTGATGCCAAATGCTGCAATAAGGTTGAAGGGAATTCCTCACCAGCCTCCCAATGGAAGGAATCCTTCTTCCACTGAAAAACAGATCAGAAATCACCCAGATCTAGTCTCTGCTGCTGCAACCTGCAACTCAGCACATCTCTCAATAGAAACTACGTATTACCACAAGACTGAAGCTTTGGCCTGATGCCTGATTATGGAATGGTAGTGAAATACTCTTCCTATGAGGCCTCTCAAGGATAGAGGTGGGATTCTCAATCAGGAACACCCTGTGCTAAAAAACACTGCAATCTTAGCTAAACAGCTGAAGAAAGCTATATGTCTAAATAGACCATATAATTAAACATAAACATACATTCATACATCATGAAATATGGCTTCCATCCTCTTCCTTATATAAGTGATGAGCTTCCTAACCCTAAGCCCCATTCATTTATGACACTACTTCCATGCAAAGAGTCTCCATCTAAAATTGTGTTGTCCCTCATATAAATGTCCACTCCTCCATGACAACGTTGTTGATTTGGTCAAGGTTGACCTAGTCTATGTGTCCCAACCCCTTTTCACACCTAAGAGTGCTCAATTAAGCTGCCAAGATGTCCTGATTTCACATTGGCATTGATTTTATTCATATTAAGGAGATTTATGGATCTCCATATCCTCTTATTCATTAAACAAGAAATAAAAAACAAAAACTAATATTCCAACTAGCTCATGGCTAATTGGGAATATTACAGTCCTCCCCTCCCAAAAGTTGCTTGTCGTCAAGCAACTGTAAAGGCGAGTACTGCAACTCTTCTCCTCTGCCATTGGTGACACCTCCATGTGATAAGCTTCCCTCATAAGCCATGTGTCTCCCAATCCATCCCTCCATGACATGCTCCTCCCAATTTCTTATGAGATGCAAATGGCTCATTCCACAAGGAAGCAATAGATCTGATGAAACAATCATGGTTTTCCCAATTTCATCCCTAAAACATGTAGCATAATGAACATGGAGAATCTCTCTCCCAAAGGGCACATCAAATCCTTCCATCCTCCCTCCAATCATTCTCATAAAAAGAATAAGAACATCACCAATGTATGGGATCAAAACCATGTACATATAAACAAAAATATGCAAGAATGGAGGTGGGTCATAGTCCCACATGTGGAACCAGCACAGTAAATCTCCTAACTATATCATATAGTGATATGTTAAGTTTTTTCCCCACCACTTACTTGCTACCATAGTTTTCTCACAAGTTTTGAAAAGGTGAGAAATGTTTGGTGCCTTTGGAGTGCACCCTCAATGGTAGATCATCTCCCTATATCCTCCTATGGAGTGGCCATGCTCAACATAGTTTATGGCCCAAATATGGCCATGAATTTTATATGGAAGAATGATCCTACTTGGAGCAATGGCTTGTACATACATGGTAAAGAAATGCAAATAATCATCAAGTAAATCATTATGCATATAAACATGTTCCTTACCATAATCTCTGCTCATACAAATGGAGTGGCCCATAGATAGATCCCCTCTCATTCCAAAAGAGGAAAGAGGTGGTTGTGATAATTCCTTCAAAGAGATATGTATCTCCTCCATCTCCACATGATCCATGCATCCCTTCAAATGATGATATATTTCCTCTTCAAAGCCTTCCCAAGTATAACCCTCCATGATAGTGTGGTATTCTCTGATAGAATAAGTATGGCTGAAGAGAAAATCTTCATGGGCTCTTTGTAGTAACTTCTCCTTGCACTTGGAAGCTTTAGACAAGAATATCCTACCATGATAATAGATTACCTCATATTTGACTGAATATCCCTCCTCTTGTAGCTGGTCATCAAGTATCATGCAAGTAAAAAGATCCTTGGAATAATCCACCAACAGCTGGGATTTCCAATATGGATCTATCCTCCATAGTGACAGCGTTGATGATCTATCATAAAGAACATATTTCATATGGCTATCCTCCTCTTTGACATCTCCTATGTCAAAGTCACATGTTGGAGGGTTGTTATCCTCCCCATGCCGCTCTTTCCTCAACGCAGAATCTGAAATGAGAATGGGTAATGATGATGTTGGGAGAATGTCTCCCTCCTCCTTGAGTCTACCCAAGACTCTCAGCGTTGTACCATGACCTCCAAATGCCCCCAATCCTCCTAGATCTATGGGTGGTGCATCATGATGTGAGACATTACTCTCCAAATTCTGATCAGGTGGCCTCCCAAGTGGTTTTGTAATATCCCAAAATGGAATAATGCATTGATACAAAAACACAATATTTGTAACACAAAAAATGTACATTTAAAGATTCAATAATCATAGAATATACAGAATAGGTGAGCCTTTTATAATCATTTGAGATGGATAAACAATACAACAGTGCTCAAATAGATGCACTCAATCCAAATACATAGGCTAGAATGACCCTGAAAACATGCCAAAGCAGGCATTGCGTAACTGGAGAGCTGCAGGAAGCAATTACTCCGATGTCCCTTCAGCAGATAATAAACATATGATTGCAGGCTGAAAAGGGAAATGTAGATCTATGAAAATCTAGAGCTTTGATGATGCCAAGATTCTATATCTGGGCTCTATGATGGCAACCCAATATAACCCAGAAAGGAAATTCCAGATCTATGAGATTAGAAATTTACCCTCTTGGGGTTTGATCCCTGGTTTGTTTCATTATGTAGATCTGAATCTAGATCTAACAAATAGATGGCTGAAATATGTCACAAGATCAGATCTAATCTTGAAGGGCTGATCCCTTCACTAGATCCTCAAGCTAGAAACTCAAGATCTAGATCCTCAAACCTCCTCTGAAGATTGCAGTTGCTGCTACACAACTGCTCACAGAAACTGAAATGTAAAGGAAGGAGGCTCTCCAGCCTACTGAAAATATGGCTATGAAGCTCAAGACTGATGGAAATAATGCATGCAATGTGAAGGAATGGTCCTCCCCTGGATTACTAGCTAAAATTATAGCAGCTTCCCTTCTCCCTTGGATCTACAAGAATGGACTGCGCAATTCCTGATGGAAATGCTGCTGCTGGAAGATGAATAATAGATGGCCTGATGCTTGATATAGATCTGAAGCACTAGAAGGTTGATCTTCAAGCATAAAGTGACAGGATGAATCCTTCATCGGTTCCTCAACTGAAATATTGAAGGACAACCTCATCCTCTGAAACTGAACTTCAAAAATGTGCAATTTTCTGAATACTGATGTTCTACATAAAGTAGGAACAATATGGCACCAGTGCCTGATGATGAATGTAGTGAAAAAACTCTTCCTTAGATATAACTCAAGGAAAGAGGTGGGATTCCCGCTCAGGAACACCCTGTGCTAAACAACAGACTTAGCTAAACAACATAAGAGTGCATGGAATGTCAAAAGACAATTCCAGATCTAAACAGATCATACATCAATAATAATCTAAAGCATGCCTTCTATGTTGCCTTCATCTTCATTATATATTTTGTGAACCTTCTCATTCCTTGGCCCACCTCATAACTACGCTGTACATGTGGACATAGGTCTCCATGTTGACTGCGTTGGCTCTCCATGACCTCCATCATGTGTGAATGTAATGATCACCCTCTCCACCATGTGTGCATTAATGCACCACTTCCTCCATCATCTCATCATGAATTTTCAATGATCTTACATTTGATTCCTTCCATGATCTTAGTTGGCTACTTCAACCTCCCCGACCTTTCTCATTAATGAGACATGATCTCCACTCCTTTCACATTAAGTAGTTGATCCACTACTCCATTATGTAGATCTATGAATTAAATATCCACATACACACATCAAAAGTGGATTTTATTTATCTTTGGTGTTTGTGGGTCCCTCCACCCTCTTATTTACTTAATTAATTAAGTTTATTAAGAACTTTGATATTCCAATTATCTTGTGGAAAAATTGGGAATATTATAGTCCTCCCCAGCAAAATGTTGCTTGTCCTCAAGCAACTGCAAAAGTGGATGCTACAACAAACATCCTCCCTCCAAATGGCATCCTCATGAGGAAAGCCTCCCCATCTGTCACAATGTGGTATGCATGTCCAGCTCCAAAGCTGCCTCTCTAGAATGTCTATAGTGGCCTCCAACTGAAAAGTTAGATACCCATCCTCATCAATGAATCTCCAAGTGGAAACCATATGATGAACAAAGATCTCCTCTATACATGAGATACATAAGATGAAGTGGTTCATTCCCAAAGTGGAAATTCCCAACTCATGAATTGTATCTCCAACCCATAATACATAGACTAGATTGCATCTATCAATGCTCTAATCATTAGCCCTGTTGGCCATGTAGGAATCAAACATCACATCAACATAGTGAAAAACAAGAAGTAGAGACATATGGAAAAACATGAACAATGTCAAACCAATTCTCCTAATAACAACCAATGCAGCAAAGCCTTCTTCTACCATGCTAGATCATCATGAAAACAAGTAAGAGAGCCATGCTCTCTCAAAAGGAGCCATTGTAACAATGCTTCTTGTTGCCATGCCACATCTTCATTGTACCAAATGTAGTGGCCATATTCTCTCAAGAGAAGCCACCTTAACAAGGCATCTTGTTGCCCCATCACATCATCATTATACCATGTATAATGAACATAATCCCCCAACAGAAGCCAACATTGTAAGGCCTCTTGTTTCCATCCTCCAACAATTTCATGCAATGTATGGGAAGAATTCAATCCATACTCTCCCAATCGTAACCATAGCAACAAGGATTCTTGCTACCTCCTTACATCATCATGATGCAAGTCATGGAGACACAATATAGTAATGGACATGTGATATGTCCCATCAACATAATACAAACAATCTCCCTTATGCCACATCATGTGAGAGTTATGCTTTCTCCCAAACCCAAGTACATACATGAACATGAGATACATCCCAAACAAGAATACATGTAAAGACATGAGACATATCCGAAACAAGAGAAAATACAAGGACATAAGATATATAATGTGATGTCCAAAATCTCTCATCAATAAGCAAATTAATGATGCCTTTTTCTTCTGCATTCCTCTAATGATGTGCAAGGCATGAATTAGAAAAATATGATCCATTGGTTGGTAACCATCCTCACCCAAGAGCAACCAGCGCATCCATGCTTCTTGCTGGTCTATCTCATAGATCTACAAGTGTTTTGGTAAAACCTTGCTCCACATCATCAACCATTCATCCCAATGAGGATGATGGATCTCATTCTGCAAAAACTTGGTATCCTCCCATTGTAGGACACCGACCTCCTCAAATTGTTGAAGAAATTTTCACTCCATGATATGTTGAAGTGCACCTCCAAAGAGATCTCTCCATGAGACCTTCTTCTCATCAATGGCCCTCCAAAACCAATAAGGTTATGGAACTGCTGCAGGAAGAAGTTTCTCTTTGAGCTGTGAGATGCTCATTGAGAAAGTGTCATCTAGAAAGGAGAAAATGTTACTCATCTCAAGATGTCTACCATCTATCATCTTTTCCTCCATTGATTCATGAATGAAGCTTCCATATGATTTCTCCCATAAGGAATTGGTCCTCTTCTCCTCACTAATACTCATTAATATCTCTTTAGTTCTGCAAGGTGATACATGTATTGTCTCAAAGCAAGGCACAATGATGAACTCATAGCCAGCAATTGTACATAGGATCATACTCATCCCATCTTCTGAAACTATACACTTCAACTCAAATGGTTGAATGTAGTTCATCAATGACAAACTAGGATGGTTCTTCATCTCTTCCTTGACTAGATCAAGGGTCCTCTGTGCAGTGATATGATGCTACACCAAATCAACATGATGTTCTAACCCTTGGTCATGCATTAGCCCTGATGGCATGTCCCCATAAGTTTCAATAAGAGATACTAAAATAATATGAGATGAAATTGGATGCATACCTTGGATCAACTGATGTGTGGAATCCCCTTGCAAGACTGCAAGAGTTCCTCCAACCGAAACAACAGTCCCTCCAACTACTAGTAAGAGTGATGGTTGCACTTCTACAAGTGTACCAGCGTTGCTATCTGTCTCCTCCTCATCATGCATCTCATCAATAATGCATGGGGCTCCAAATTTCAAGAACTCAAGACCCTCTTGCAAATATGCAAGTGATCCTCCTCTTGATGTAAGCACATCTTCAACTGGTGGTGGTAGAGACTGATTTTCCTGAGTGATAGTGAGGACATCTTCTTTTAGATCTTCATGTACTATCTCCTTGATGATGGGAGATGTCACTATGTGAGATGTCTCTAGTTTCTTTCTACCATATCTCTTCTTCAGTATTTGAATAAAATCTGCATAAGCAGACACTTTCATGTGTGACAAGTGACTGAACCACCAATCTCTTGCTTCACCTTCTAGGTGCAACGCTGCAAACTCCACAACCTCTCTTTTTGATATAGGATATTTTAGAAATAATGTAAATAATTCTTCCCTCCAAGCCCTCAATGTTCTTGTGGAAGAGCCATCAAATGTAGGCAAGAATAATCTATGCCTCTTTCTTCTATTACTACTTCTGGATCTCCTCTCTTCTTTGACTTGCAAAAACTGTTGGAGAGAGAGATTCTCCTTCAATGCTCTTGGTTGTGACTTGTACTCAGATAGATATTTACTTAGGGTCTCATGCCCCAAGTCTTCTACATATTCAGACTAGTCCTCTTTCTCATCAAAGAAAGTGGATCTAGTGGAATAATGTGAAGCCCTTTGCTCCTCCGGTCTTCTTTGCTGTTGATAATAAGTACTGGCACCTTCTTCATCTTGAAACCTTCTTGAGGTTTCTCTTTGCCTTTCTCTTCTTGTTTCATTGATCTCCTTAGAGAGATCCTTCATATATCTAAAGAAAGATGAAGCAAAACTTAATCCCTCCATAGTAGATCTCTATTATCTGCTTTTCATATGTTGTCAAAATTTCCACAAGCTGAGCCAAAGATCATGCTCTGATACCACTATAATATCCCAAAATGGAATAATGCATTGGTACAAAAACACAATATTTGTAACACAGAAAATGTACATGTAAATATTTAACAATCGTAGAATATACATAATAGGTGAGCCTTTTATTATCATTGGAAATGTATAAATAGTACAATAGTGCTCAAATAGATGCACTCAAGCCAAATAAATAGGCTAGAATGACCCTGAAAACATGCCAAAGTAGGCACTGTGTAACTGGAGAGCTGCATGAAGAAATTACTGCGTCGTCCCTTTCGCAGATAATAAACATATGACTACAGGCTGAAAAGGGAAATGCAGATCTACGGAAATCTAGAGATCTGATGATGCCAAGATTCTAGATCTGGGCTCTATGATGGCAACCCAAGATAACCCAGAAAGGAAATTCCAGATCTATGAGATTGGAAATTTACCCTCTTGGGGTTTGATCCCTAGTCTGATGAGTTATGTAGATATGAGGCTAGATCTGACAAAAAGATCCCTGAAATATGTCACAAGATCATATATAATCTTGAAGGGCTGATCCCTTCACTAGATCCTAAAGCTAGAAGCTCAAGATCTAGCTCCTCAATCCTCCTCTGAAGATTGCAGCTACTGCTACACAACTGCTCACAAAAACTGCATTGTAAAGGAAGGAGGCTCTCTAGCCTACTGAAAAATATGGCTATGAAGCTCAAGACTGATGGAAATAATGCATACAATGTGATGGAATGGTCCTCCATTGGATTACTAGCTGAAATGCTAGCAACCTCCCTTCTCCCTTGGATCTACAAGAATGGACTACGCAATTCTTGATGGAAATGTTGCTGCTAGGAGATGAATAATAGATGGCCTAATGCTTGATATAGATCTGAAGCACTAGAAGGCTGATCTTGAAGCTCAAGGTGATAGGATGAATCTTTCATTGATTCCTCATCTAAAATATTGAAGGACAACCTCCTCCTCTCAATTTGATCTTCAGAAATGTGCAATTTCTAAATATGGATGTTCTGCAAAAAGTAGGAACAATCTGGCACCAATTCCTGATGATGAATGTAGTGCAAACACTCTTCCTTAGATATCACTCAAGGAAAGAGGTGGGATTCCTACTTGGGAACACCCTGTGCTAAACAACACTACAAGCTTAGCTAAACAGCATAAGAGTGCATGGAATGTCAAAAGAAAACTCCAGGTCTAAACAGATCATACATCAATAATAATATAAAGCATGCCTTTTATGTTGCCTTCATCTTCACTATATATATTTTGAGCCTTCTCATGCCTTGGCCCACCTCATAACTACATTGTACATGTGGGCATAGGTCTCCATGTTGGCTGCGTTATCTCTCCATGATCTCCATCATGTGTGAATGTAATGATCACCCTCTCCATCATGTGTGCATTAATGCACCACTTCCTCCATCATCTCGTCATGAATGCTCTATGATCTTATATTTGATTCCTTCCATGATCTTAGTTGACTGCTTCAACCTCCTTGATCTTTCTCATTAATGAGACATGATCTCCACTCCTTTCACATTAAGTAGTTGCTCCACTACTCCATTATGTAGATCTATGACTGAAATATCCACATACACACATCAAAAGTGGATTTTATTTATATTTGGGGTTTGTGGGTCCCTCCACCCTCTTATTTACTTAATTAATTAAGTTTATTAAGAGCTCTAATATTCCAATTGTCTTGTGGAAAAATTGGGAATATTATAGGTTTGCCACAAAACAATAATGTCCCATGGGCCAAAGTCATGTGCATAATAGATGGGAATTTTAGGTCCTTGCTTCCACTGCGCAAATCCATCTCTGTTTTTTGTGTGGAAGTTTTATGTGATGGATATGTGTGCATGCCCTTAATCATCTGATTTTTTCCACTCTTTCTATCCACCCATTCCATCTGCAAAGTCTCCCAATCTGTGGTGACCTTCCCCAAAGTAATCAACCACTGCACACCCAATATCACATTGGTGTCAGGTATGTCAACCACAAAGAAGTAATCATTCAATGTATATGTCCCCATGGTGATAGATAAATATGTAACATAATGCATGCACTGCATAGTTCTAGCTCCTGGGACCAAAACAAAAAATCCTTCAAAATCATCAATGGGTATTTCCCTCCTCTGCACTATTTGGGCATCAATAAAGTTGTGGATAGCCCCACTATCAATCAAGACTGAAACCCTATGATCTAAGATGGAACCTCAAACCCTCAAGGTCAAGTACTTGGGTACTCCTCTCAATGATGCAAGAGCCCTTCCAATTGGAGAAAATTCCCCATCCCCACTTCCGGGTGGTGGTGGATCATCTCCTGTTGTGCCAGCATTGTGACCTATTTTTGGTTCCTCTTATTCTTCCTCCTCATCATCTGAGAAGACCTCTATATAGTGTGCCTTTCCAGCTGCACATCTATGTCCGAGTGCCCATGATTCTTGGCATGTGAAGCAAAGCTTCCTTCTCCTCAAATCTCTTCGGACATCATCACTAAGAGGTACTTTACTTTGGCTCTCTTTTGAAAAAAGATCCTTCTCATATTTTCCCTTTGATGGTAAAGTGGTCTTTTGCTGAAATGTTTCCTTTTCTTTTGGCAATGCATATTGTAGATCTCTAGCCCTTTCATTGACATCTTGAAGGGTAGAGGGCTTGGTAGAATTAACCAACCCGTGAAGAGGTTCTAATAACCCATCAATGAACATATAGACCCTTCTTGAGGCAGATAAATCAGGAACCATAACAGAAATTTTTAGAAATTTAGAAATAAGTTTCTGGATTACTGGATTGTTTGAGCTTTGCTAGCCCCATGAATGGTGCTTCTGGATCTATTCGATCAAAATTTTCCACCAACCTCCTTGCGAACTCTGAATATGCAGTCACATTGGCATGACCCAATGTAGACAAGCCATGGAACCACCAATCATGTGCTTCACACTTAAGGTGCAGCGCTGCTATCTTAATGGCCTCCATCTCTGGTACTTTTTTCAGCTGGAAGTAGATGTCAAGCTTCCCTACCCATGACTTGGTTGTGCATTTTGATGACCCATCAAAGTTGGGTAAGAAAAATCTGCCCATAGTTCGGTGTAGATCATGATTCTAAATTAATCCTCCACCTCTATTATGATGCCTGGGTCTCATATTGTCCTTGATATGAAAAAATTCTTGAAAACTCAAGTGATCCTTGAATCTCTGATATTGATACTCATAATCCATGAAATAGTCTTCAAGAGTTTCTTGTTCTTGAAACCCTTCATTTCCCACTGCTAAGAATGTAGGCATTGTAGAGTGTTGGGAAACTTGTTGCTGCTTCACTGGTTGATGACTCTAGTGATGAGAAATGTTGGAGCCTTCACCATGTAGAAATACTTTAGGGGATTCCTTGTATATATCCATCCTCATCTCCTTTATTTCTCTAGAAATGTCTTGCATAGTTCTAAGAATAATTTTAGGAAACTCCTTCTCTCATCTTCTCCTGATAAATGGGTTTTACCCTTGTCTTCTTTATCATTTGTATAATCAAACTTCCGATGTCTTCTTCTAAGATACCTCTTCTCTCTATCTGTGAGAGGATCTCCTTCTTCTGATGACATATTGGCTTTTAAGATGCACAGGCTGAGCCAAGATTATGCTCTAATACCACTGTAATATTCCCAAATGGGAAAAGCAGGAATGTAGTGAAAAATGTTGGAATAGAAGTGTAAAACATTATATAAAAAAATGAGGCCAATATGGAGCCTTTCTATTCATCATAACATCAGAAAATAATTCTAATAAAATGGGCCACAAAGCATAGAACAAGATAGAATAAGCCTCCAATGAAGAAAAACCTCAATAAGAGGTGCTGCTACTATATCAAAATTGCCAGAAGACTGCGACAATGCAGTCATGGATGCACTACTACAGAAAATGAATACACAAAATATCTATGGCTGTTATATGCCTCAAAAGATACAACTAATACAGGTCTAGTCTGTATACAACCTCCAATGAAGAACCCCAAAAGGGTTTCCAGAAATAAACCACTATACATGATGGAATAAAATCCCTAGGGCTGAAGATTCACTGCAACAAATAAACCGAAAATATGTGGCTGATATGATATGAAAAATAATGTAGCCTCCTCCAATAGATTCTCTAGATGAAAGGCTGCTCTCTTCACTAGAAAAACTCCTCCCCAAATGGTGTACTGAAACCACCCTACAACTCCTCCATGAAAATAATGCAGTCCAAGACAGAAACTGTGTTTTAGGGGCAAATAAATAAGTGGCCTGATGCCAAATGCTGCAATAAGGCTCAAGGGCCTTCCTCACTAGCCTCCCAATGGAAGTAAACCTTCCTCCACTGAAAAACAGATCAGAAATCACCCGGATCTAGTCTCCACTGCTATAACCTGCAACTCAACACATCTCTCAACAGAAACTGTGTTGTACCATAAGATTGAAGCTTTGGCCTGGTGCCTGATTGTGGAATGGTAGTGTAATACTCTTCCTATGAGGCCTCTCAAGGATAGAGGTGTGATTTCTGATCAGGAACATCCTGTGCTAAACAACATTGCAATCTTAGCTAAACAATTAAAGAAAGCTATATGTCTAAAGAGACCATATAATCAAACATAAACATACATTCATATATCATGAAATATGGCTGCCACCCTCTTCCTTATATAAGTGATGAGCTTCCTAACCCTAAGCCCTATTCATTTATGACACTACTTCCATGCAAAGAGTCTCCATCTAAAATTGCGTTGTCCCTCCATAAATTTCCACTCCTCCATGATAGCGTTGTTGATTTGGTCAAGGTTGAACCAGTCTATTTGTCCCAGCCCCTTTTCACACCTAAGGGTGCTCAATTAAGCTGCCAAGATGTACTCCTTTCACATTGGCATTGATTTTATTCATATTAAGGAGATTTATGGATCTCCATATCCTCTTATTCATTAAACAAGAAAGCAAAAACAAAAATTAATATTCCAACTAGCTCATGGCTAATTGGGAATATTACAATATGCAATAAAAAATAATTAATATATCCAACAATCTAAGGAGAAATAAACCCTCATGGTGTAAATTTCATATTTTATAATATATTTTAGTAGATTTTTTGTGATGAATTATCCAAGTGAGTATCCATGATAGTTTACAAACCATTTGAGGGTCCTCTAGAAGATACAATCACATTGTAGTAGTTGTCTCTTCAGACACAAGGAGCTACAAAGTATTTTCCTTAATTATATTTGTAAATTTTGAGAATTTGAGTACATTGTAACTGCTAGCCATTGGAAGTTGATAATTCATAGGGAAAATTACTAATGTAATATATAAATAACGTAAAATCCTAGTAAGAAAAAAATTTAGAATGTCTAAAATTCTTTACTTGAACTTTCTAGTATTTAGTAAAATATTGCATAGTTTAGAAGACAAGATATAAGAATTTGGTGTACTTTGTATTCATTGACAAATAATATTGAGAAGCCTTGAAGGCCATGTTACCCACCATTTTTTTGGCGATATCCTTAGGAGAAAAGTTTCTCCAAGATGTTCCTCAGTCGGCGGCCGGCAACCCCTTGTAGCCACCAACTAGCTCGTCATTCCATTTCTCGACCACCTGATCCAACCCTTTGTTCCCTCACCCATCTATCATGATCTTATGTTTGAAGGTGGGCCTCCTGAAAGTTAAGGTATGCCTTGCCATTTGGTAATTCAGTATTGTAGTTTTCATATCATTGACACCGATGGGCATGGATTAATGGTGGGATTCAAAGGAAAGAGTGGGTTAGGTTTGTGCTTCTATCCCTTAGACCTCTTTTGGATGCTACCCTTGGATCATAGTCCTGTGGGATCTCTTTTACTGACCTTTGGGTTTTGGGGTGGTACTACATGGGAAACCCCAATTTTGGTTGTGTAGTCCTACTTCCCCATCCACATATATCACTCCCCTTCCATTTATTATAACCCCATCAATCATATTTCCCACCTGGGTCCCAATTCCTCCAATAGGTCTAATGAGCACCATCATTAGGTATATTTTAGGGGTTAATTGTCAACTTTTTAGCTTTATTAGTCTCACTTTCTCACATTTAATTCCATTATGGTCATATGTTGCTTAGTGTAGATGGTGAATTAAGTGTTGTCATACTTTGAATGCCTAATATGGTTCAAATGCGGGATAACCACGAAGATATGACATTTTTGCTTAAGATTGTGCAATCAAAGCTCAGAGTAGACAACAAGGGGGGGTTGACCACCTCCTTAACTCTTAAAGGTGGCCAAGGGATCCTTGATATTCTCCTCCAACAACTTGAAATCAAATGCAGCCAAGAAAGTGGAAGATTAAGGGAATCAAAGCTCCACTTCTCTCGAACTCCAAGGGGAAAAATCACCTACTTTTTAGGGATTTGTTGGTAGCTACCCTTTAGGATAAATAGGGCAGATCAAGAGCTCATTAGGATTCAATTTTTGGAGATAGATAGAGAAATCTTAGCTCATGTAATAGAAATGTTTGACTTTCATATGATATGTAATGAGATTGTTTATGCAATAAAATGAGTATTCAGTTTCTCCTTCACTAATTGAGTTTTAGAGAGTTGATCTTGTGGGTTAGGGCCCAATCCATTGGCCTCAGTCTCTCTTATGTATTTGTGTTTCCTTTCCATGCCATTGTGGTTAGTTTATTTCATGTGTTGTAGTTAGTTTGCTTACATTTCATCTTGTTATGTTTATTTTGCTTCCATTTCATGTTGTTGTAGTTAGACTCTTGTAGGTCATAGTACACTAGCATATAAAAATCCAAAGTTGTGTGCTAAAGCCTCCCTCTCTTGTTGAGATTCAATAAGAAATTTTTGGCACCGATGATCCTAGTAAAAATTAAGCACCTACACTAGGGTGGGGCCCACAGTCTTTTTTTAGGTGCATGTCTATTTTCATTATCCCTTAATTTAGATGGATATTAAATTGTAATCTATTCTCAATGTGGAATTGAAATCTTTAACTGAAGTGGAAAAATTAGTTAGCTAAGTGAATTTCGAGTTAGAGGTTGGTTGGTGGGACATGCAGAGTAATTCTAGTTGTAACAAAGTTCGAAGTGCAGTGGTGCATGATTTTGTGCAAGTTGTAAATAGTTTAACTCAATTAAGTGAGTTAAACTCAATTTTGCTTGTTGTAACTGAAGATACACTAGTGAGATATCTAGTCAATTAAATATTAATTAATTCACAATCAATGATCTCACATGCAACTGAGGTTTTACTAATATTAGTTGTATGCCTGTCAGATTCAGAGGAGACCCAGTTGAGTTCTAGTTGAAAGGGAAGTTGACTGTCAGTTGTGACATTATCTGCTTGCACACATGCAAGAAAACACACATTGGATGTGCCCATGATACTTGCGCAGTCAAGGCAGGCAGGATTGCATCAATTCAGGGATTGTGTAGTGAAGGCAGGTTGTCTAGAGACAGTAAATTAGCTAACGAATTTGCCAAATTTTGTATGACAGTGTGAGAAAATTATTTGATGTACTGAGGGCTTTTGTGAGAATATTTTTGTATTTAATTGTTTCATGATCCATGATTTAGTATACAATAGAATATAGTGGGGTTTTTAGATGAATCTTTCCCCAGGAAATTATCAGTGTTGTGTGTGATTGATCTTTCTTCATGTTCATGTGATTGGCAATTGTGTTTTTAATTCCACAAAGATTTGTAGAAGAGATTCAGTATTTAAATTTATCAAATTTTTAGATCGGGTGAATCCAAGATATAGATGCATATTGTATAATTTCTACATGGTATCAGAGCACAGGAAATTGCACAAGTGAAGCAGGAGTTGTGTTTGCGACTGGATAGAATTCGAATTTGTAGAAAGACTTTCTTGGTGCTACAGTTGATTCAAGATCGAAATGGCTTTCAATGGCTTGAGGTTAGAGTATGCACTTGAGGGCAGCTCAAGCTACATTTCTTGGAAGGACAGGATGGAGACAGTACTCAAAGACAATGGCTTGAAGGAATTCCTTGAAAAAGATGTTCCTAAGGCAGATGCTGCCAATCTTGATTCATGGCAAAAGAAAGTGGAAAAGGCAATTAGGATCCTGTTGGAGGGAGTAAAAGACCACATTTTCTCAAGACTCGATGGGAAAGCCACATTATACACTATGTGGAAGGCTTTTACGGATCTATTCCAAAGCAGCAGCGACCATAGGAAATTGGCGCTCAAAGATAAACTTAGGAAGATCAAGATGGAAAAGGGAAACACCATTCCAAGGTATCTCATGAAGTTTGTCCAATGTCATGATGAAATGGGGAGTGTGGGTCGAATAATAGTCGCTGATGATGATTTGGTGAGTTTGGCTCTCCTAGGACTTCCTAGGAGTTGGAAAAATTATGAAGACTCTGTTAATGAATGGGAAAAATTTCTGTATTGGGAACGACTGTGGTCGGATCTGGTGTAGGAGGAGTTCAGGTGGAACACCAAAGATGGCTCTTCATCAAAGCATGATGATGAAGAGGATTTTGCTTTGGCTGCCAAGGAAAATAAGGGGAAGGGGAAGATATTCCATTCTAAATATGAGTCTAAAGGCAAGAAGCAATACATTTCCAAGGTGAAGTGTTTTCACTGTCATGAACATGGCCATTTTTCTACTAACTATACACAAAAGAAGAAGAATAAGAAGGTTGTTGGATCTGCAGCTGATGAGGCCCTTGCCTTGCAATTTGAGCTTGACTTCTCCTTGATTTCATGCATGGTGTCAAGTGCATTGGGATTGGTGTGTTATTTGGATAGTGGTGCTTCCTTTCACATGACGAGAGATAAGGAACTTTTCAGTGACTTGGAGGAGAAAGATCTCGAGATGCATATTGAGATGGGAGACGACGAATGGTATAGTGCTACCGGGATTGGTACCATTGGGAACCCTCTCTGTTCTTGGTCGTACCCACTTGGAATTCTTTCTGAGATGCCATCAAGGAACAGTATCACCCCGTGGGGAGCTATGAGGAAAATTACATCCAATGGACTACGCTGCGGCAGCAAAGGGATCAAGATGTGCATGAGATGACAAATTTGTTCCATACCCTACGCACAAAGTTGGGTATCAAAGATTCCGAGAAAAAACTGGTCCTGAAGTACCGCAGTTGTCTAGATAGATATAATCAGGATGAAATGGAGTTCCTCGACATCTCCTCTCTTGGTATGGCATGCCGGTATGCTGCCAATATTGAGCAGAAATTCAAACAAAAGAAGCGATACTTTGGATCTATGAATCAAAAGTAAGCGAAAGGTGCCCCCAAACTACAAAAAAAAGGAGAAAGCTAAGGCATGGCAGCCCAAGACAGCCTACCAAAGCTGCAAGAAAAGAAAAACACCACAAAGCTGAAGAAGGACACAGGAAAGTGGTGTGAGTTCCATAAGAGCTCCACTCACAACACAAGTGAGTGTCGGGTGAAGCAGTCACTGGTAGTCGAGATGAAGGATTTTGAATTAGATGCATGCTCCGACTCTAAATCAGAACCCAACAAGGGGAATGAAAAAGGGAAACAGATTATTGATGTGGAAACCAATGCCACCGATGCCACCACGAAGATCCAGAAGGAGGAACCGGAAGATCCTGAGGAGGAGGAGCGTCTCTTCCATTTCTAGATCTGGGTAAAGGGTTCCCCGCTACAGTTCATTATCAATAGTGGGACCCAAAAGAACCTCATTTCAGTGGAGGTCATGAAACAGTTGGGCTTGTCAACCACAACGCACCCATAGTCGTACACCATCGAGTGGCTTCACCAAGGACGGGATCTCTGCGTCAGCCAATAGTGTCACCTTCCCTACAACATAAATCCCTTCACAGATGAGGTATTATGTGACATTTATCCTCTTGATGTTTGTGATGTATTATTAGGCCAACCATACTTGTGGAAGCGACATTCTATGTATGGGTCTCGGCCTCGTGTTATTATTGTTACTTTGGGAAATAAGTTGTATAGGATACCAAAGGTACCACTGCTTGCCTCTATCTCTCTGGTTACTGCAAAACAATGTAGTAAGCTCATTTCCAAAACTAGGAAATTTGTTTTCCTGATGATCCTCCCTCAGGGAAAGAAGAAGATTATGGTCACGACCTCCAGATAGGGCTCCTCTGCAAGATAAAAACAAATGAACAAGGCTGTGGAGGAGTACAGGGACATCTTCACCTCACCCACAGAGGTGCCTCTACACTTTCAGGTCAAGCATCCCATCGATCTGACCCCAGGTGCATTGTTTCCCAATGGACCGATCTATCAATGCTATGTTCTGGAGAACAAGGAAATCAAGAGGCATTCAGGATCTACTGCAGAAATGTCACATCCAGTCGAGTTCGTCGCCCTGTGGGAGCCCGATTGTGTTGGTGCAGAAGAAGGATGGGACTTGGAGACATTGTATTAACTATCGGGCGCTAAACAAGATCAATGTTTTGAATAGGTACCCAATCCCACGGATTGATGACCTTCTGGACCAACTCAAAGAGGAAAAATATTTCAGCAAGATCGACTTGAAGTCTAGGTATCACCAAGTACCAATCGAACCCTTCAATGTGTGGAAGACTGCCTTCAAATCCAAGGAGGGCCTTTTCAAATGGTTGTTCATGCCTTTCGGGTTCACGAATGCTCCTAAAACCTTCATGAGGCTGATGGACGACATACTGCAGTCATTCACCAACTCATTTGTAGTATTGTACCTGGATGAAATCCTAATATTCATCTAGACTTGGGAGGAGTACCTCCACCACATCTGACAGGTCCTCCAAACATTGCGGCAACACAAGTTATGTTCCAATTTGGAGAAGTGCACTTTTGGCATGACCGAGGTTCAGTATCTACGATCCATTATTTATGAGCGGGGGGCACATGTGGATCCAACCAAGATCCAAGTCATTTGGGATAAGCCAGCCCCAACCACTCTAATAGAGTTTCACAACTTTCTGGGTCTTGCTAATTTCTACCACAGGTTCGTGTTGGGATTCTCTCATATCACTTGGCCCTTGAATCAAGTCACCAAGGGAGGAGCGAAAGAAAATTTATTTTGGTCGGAATCTCAACAGAAGGCATTCGTAGAATTGAAACATTTCCTTTTCTTTTCCCCAGTGATCTCATTACCATACCTGCAACAACCATTTGATATCGATACAGATACCTATGATTATGCTATTGGGGCAGTTCTTACTCAACAGGGGCATCCAGTGTCATATCACAGTGAGACATTGTCTGACACAGTCCGCAAGTATCCCACTTATGACAAAGAAATGTATTCCATTATGCAGGCTTGGCATCAATGGAAGAATTACATTTCGGGGAAGGGAACAGTCATCTACATAGAGCACTGACCCCTGCAGTTCATATAGATGCAAGGGAAGTTGCAGAACGATCGCCATCAGAAGTGGTCCACATATCTGCAACAGTTTCATTTGAAGATCAAGTACAAGAAGGGCATCACCAATAATGTTGCATACTGCCTAATTCGACCACTGATCGTGGCGCTAACCACCATTCTTAGCTCTTGTGGGCACGAGACTTCTGATTGGCCACTTCTCTACAAGAGCAATCTGGAATTTGACCACACATACAAGACACTCTTGGAGGTTACACAAATTCCAAATTTTCACCTCCAAGATGCACTGCTATGTCACCTGGGACACCTTTTTCTTCCTTCAAGTGAGCATACGAAGATGATTTTGGAAGCGCACTACAGTCAGGTCGCTGGGCATTTCAGGGTCGAGAAAGCAGTGGCAATACTGCAAAAGTATTTCTATTGGCCGAACCTTCGACAGGATGTCAGGAAGTACATTAAATCCTGCACTACTTGCATTATTTCCAAAACGACCATCAAAAATAAAAGCCTCTATACTCTGTTGCCTACTCCTAGTCGACCTTGGGAATCCATCTCCATGGATTACATGTCAAGATTTCCTTCTACTAAGCATGGAAACGGCTGTGTTTTTGTGGTCGACGACAGATTCTCGAATATGGGAATTATGGCGGCCTGCAAGAATAATATCACAATAGAAGTCACTGCTAAACTCTTCTTTGAACGAGTGTGGGTGCACTATGGGATCCCAGAGTCTATCATCTCATATCGGGACAACAGGTTCCTCAGAAAATTTTGGTCCAGCCTCTGGTCAATGCTAGACACCAATCTCACCAAGTCCACAGCTTTGTTGGGAAAAATACTAAGAGGGGGGGTGAATCAGTATTTAGGTCATACTCAAAACTTTTTATTTTTCCATTCACTAAAACCCATACGCTACTTTGCTGAAGCCAACTAGAGTATACACGCGGATATACTTCATAAAACTCGCGTATACACAGAGATCTTATTATGCCATTAATTCTTTACTTAGATCTATGCAACATTCATTCTTCTGATATTTAGATAACAGTAAACATGTGCAGTAACAACAGAATAAACCATCACACATAAGCATCACACATGAACACCAGGATTTTAGGTGGAAACTCAAGTCGGGAGAAAACCACCGCTACCATTGTCTCAGCCTTCAATATTTTATTATAAAGAAAACATCTTAAAACTTATGTGCTGGCGCAGCCTCCTACCAGCACGCAGGCACCCACCTGCGCTCGTTTACCAGCCTCTCCTGGAAGGGAGTTACGACCCCCTACTCTTGTTTACCAGCCTCTCCTAGAAGGGAGCTACGACCCCCTGCTCTCATTTACCAGCCTCACCTGGAAGGGAGCTACAACCCCCTACTCTCGTTTACCAACCTCACCTGGAAGGGAGCTACAACCCCCTGACTGAAGGCTACAACCCTCAGCACCACCATGGACCACGTTTCATCAATTTTCACACTGGATCCAAAAGCTTCAATAGAGCACAACTTGTAGGCCACGTTTCATAATATTTTCAGACTGGACCCACTCCACACATTTAAGCACAATCATACATCATTAACAGATAGCAGTAACACTGCAGAACAGATCAGACATTTCATACTTCATACTTCAGCAAACCCTAGTTTTCATACGTGCTTTCCTTTCACTGATCCTGTGTATATATGCTCATTCATGTATATAAACCCGCGTATACATCCGCACATTACAGAATTGATTTCACAACACATACGCACTTTCTCTTCAGAAAAACCGCGTATATACACGCTTCCTCTGTTTCAAACCAACGTATAGATATTCAAACATTTAGGGCAGCATACTTCTTCAAATCAGATATTCAGTTCAGATTTTACCCTTTACTTCAGACAGATGTTCACCTCATGTCAGATCTAAGCATTCCATAAACAGATCTAGAAGATACAAATACATTTCAGATCTAGATACCCTTCTTCATCATTCTCTTCATAGGTGCATTATCAATTCAGATCTATCATTCAACTATTACCCATTCCATACAGATATACTTCAGAGAGAAGTATTCATTCAAACTCAGACATCTTGCACACTCTTTGCACAATGATTTTCTTCTCCTTATATAGGTTTACCCTTTATCAATACCATGAGCCAAAACCACATTACTTCCAATGGTATTCCTGGACGGGATCACATAGATGAATCATCGCTCAATACAATGGGTCAATACCATGGTAGTAACCCCTGGTTTTACACATTTAGAGCGCTTTTGACCATACGCGACTTGGCACGTTATTTCCCGCATGCATACGCTACTTCTCCTAGACAAACCTGCGTATGCCTTGAGACATACTCTTTTCATCATTGTTCTAGCACATACTGAAATTCCTTTCTCATTACCTTCTGTACTGATTGTAGATACATCAGATTCACATCAATAACAAGTTCATCAAGACATATTTCATCAAGGATAACTTCATCAAGTAGGTTGCCATCATCTTCATCAAGTGGGTTGCCATCAAGGACAACACTCAGCATCATATTGCCAACAAGCTTTGCATCCCCAAACTAATGGCTAGACAGAGGTTGTCAATAGGATGATCATACACATTCTGCACATGTACAATTCAAATAATCCACGCACATGGGATGAGAGCCTTCCCTATGTACAACACAATTATAATCGGGTTCTCCACAACTCAACTAGCCACAGTCCCTTTTTGGTGGACTTGATATTCCAACCAGTATGTCCCATTGACGTAGCCATGCCATTCGCAGATACTCAGGCCGATTCAGGTCATGTCCATTCTGAAGCTCACAAGGTGAAAAACTTCATTGAGCACATTCAACACATCCACTAATAGGTTCATGACAGATTGGACATAACCAATGCTAAGTACAAGAAATGACATGATCAACATCGGTTGCCACACAACTTCCAGGTGGGCGACAAAGTGTGGTTACATTTGCAAAAGGAGCGCCTCGCTAGACCCCACCATAAGCTGCGCCCGCTTCGATATGGGTCATACACCATCACCAAGGTTGTAAGGGCCAATGCCTTCAAGCTCAGTGTTCCATGATTCCTTGGTCTGCATCCAGTGTTCAATGTGGACTTCCTTCAGCCCTACTTCCCACCTCTACTAGACACCTTCTACATTGCAGAACAACTCACATCAACAGAGTTAAGCCCATACTGTATGGAACAGTCCACCACAGATCATATCATGGACATGCAAATCAAGAAAAATCGCCAGCAGAAGATCCAACTGTATCGGGTTTTCAAAACTGACCAACTCCTGCACTAAGGAAAATGGTTCACCAGGGACCAAGTTCAGCAGAAGTTTCCTCATCCCATGGAGGAACTCAATGCAATGGGGACCATTGCTTCCTAAAGGGGAAGGAATGATCTAGGTGGATATTGGTGGCCACCCACCTATTCCACTTGGGGCCCCACCATTGTTTCTTTCAGTTTTTCAGTTTCCTTAATTGTAGCACAATTTATTGTTTTTAGTAGTTTTTCGGGTCCTGAACTTCCAGAGTCGTTTTGAGGCCCTAAATGACATTTTTTTGGAAAAACTGCGAGTGACATGGAAATTATTTTGATTTTGCTAACATCAAAATTTGTATTCCTCATATAGATATTTCTAGCGATGTATTGTGCACGTCAAACATATATTGTAGGCCAAAGTTGCGTCCCCGAGAAGATTGATGTACCAATTTACCCAAACGAGGCCTATAGTTTTGGCGCTTCATCTCCTATGGTAGGTTGTTTACGGTTATTCATTATTTCTCAATAATAAATAGGCCCTTGAGCCTCATTGTAACATAATTTAGAAGCATGTAGCTGCCACATATCTTCTCAAAGATAAGCTACCAACGCCCTAGCTAGTTTATTTCCATTATGTCTGTAAGCATATTTCAGTTATTTGTTATTAATGAAATGAATTTTTATTTCTGCTACATCTATGCTTTTATGTGTATTTCTGTATTTCATTTTGTTCCTGCATAAACCCAGATCATCCACATTTCCATGGACTTACCTCTGAGGATCCTGACACCTTCATGTTCAAATTTGTTGTTGTCTACAGGACCTAGGACTATGCCTCAAAATTCCAAAAGTTGAAATTGTTCCCATCCACCCTCAAGTATGCAACCTTGCACTGGTTTATGGGTTTTCCTAGGAACAACATCACTCCCTGGTCACAAATGCAAGATTCCTTTAACAATTAAAGGGACTATTGTAGATCCAAAGAAACCAAAGAGGACCTGATGAATCCCTAGAAGATTATGAAGAAAGATTCCATCGAAACTATAAAATATCCAACCACACCCTTGATCCCAGATCACTTAAACTGGTACTTCTCTGAGGGACCAAGGAGGAGGTGATATAAACCCTTAATATGCTATTAGGAGGAGATATATACTAGCTTCTTTAAGAGGACATCAAAACTGTCTTTAGGAACCACTCTAGGGCAGCTATGAAGAAAGGTAGATCTAGTCAAAGCATGACCAAAAACCCTTCCTCTTCCACCTCCATCAAGCATGAGATTGGAGATATGTTGTAGGACTTCAAAAGTGATATGCCACACACCTTTGCTTTGCAAATGGACACAATGAAGATCAAGAGGAAGCAAGAGGAAGCAGAAAGGACCTTGTCTATCTTCTTCCCTAGATGTACTATAAAACACCCTCGGAATGAATGTCCACTAAATTAGAGAATCATGCCACAGATAAGTGCCCCTCCTTACCTGGGCTCAAAGTTGTATATCAAGGTGGGGAAGTAGGACCTGAGAAACTATGTTTCATAAATCAGAGAAGTCCTAAGGGCCTCAGTCATATTAGCAGGGTATGCAAGGTGCACCTTACTCCAAATATCATACCAATAAGAATGCACCTATGCAGTCCTGGTACACCTACACTCCTCCATCATGGCCTACACCTCCTACTTCGCCTTACAAACCTCCATGTCACCCTCAGTCTATGAACCAACCATTCCAACAATATGTTCCTCAACCACCTCAGTGGAGAAACCCATCACAAGGGTGGAGGCCCCAACATAATCAACCACCTTATTTACCACCTCCACACCAAACTCAACCTTCGCTTACCCATTCTGCGCCACCTAAGCTGCCTTAGATTCCCGCCTAGCCCAATTTGAACACGAACAACAGGAAGACACCACAGGTTTACAATGGAGAGACATCCTATCTAGCTTATGTTGTGGAGATACATGAGATCAATCTCAAGTCAAGAAGAGTAATCCCGTACAGTCATCCTCCATATACACCTAAAGAGGTTAAGGATGAAAAGGAAGAGAGTAACACTTATATCCAACAACCTCCTTTTACTAAGCGCTTGATCCACTATAGTCAACACACCCCAGAGGAGACTGAACTTCTGGGAGAACTAAAAAAATTGTGTGTGAAAATACCCCTTCTCCATGCCATTAAGGAGGTTCCTATTTACAATAGGCTCATCAAGGAAAAGTGATTTAAGAAACCTGGGAGAAAGAAGAAAGATACCCCCACCATCAATGTAGTGGGACAATTGTCCGACTTAATGTTGGGAAGGGTGATCTTCCTAAATTTCCTGGACCCTGGTAGTCCAGTAGTAGATGTACACATCGATGGTGTAATAGTCCCCAATACTCTTATTGATCTCGGGGTTACCATGAATGTAATTACCAAGGAAACTATGCTCAATCTCAACCTCTAAGAGACTTTGAGGAAAACCACAACGGTTCTACAACTTGCAGGCCAATCCACAGTAGCTCCGGAAGGTATTGTTGAGGATTTTATGGTTTCAATCGACTCTTGGGAGTAGCCTAAATATTTCATGGTCCTCCATCCGAAAACCAAGTTTAATAGATATCCTCTCATTTTGGGAAGACCTTGGTTAGCCACTGACAATGCTTATATCAACTTTCGGGCCAGAAACACTGACTATAAAGAATGGTCCCTTGTCTAAAAAGCTGGTGTTATATCCTCCTTCCTATCCTTCCATTGACCATGACGTACCTTTGTGGTTGGAGGATGAAGTATAGAACACTATGTTGTACCCCATTTTACCATAGATTTTGTTCTTAGAGGGGGGAAACCTTATGAGGATGAGCTCATTGACCACATCATTCAGAACCAACCCCCCAATGACATTCCACTCGATGACCTAGTCAAAGAGTATGAAATCCAGCCTTAGATGGAGTTGCACTCATTTGATTCAACATCTAAAACCACCAAGGATGTGGAATTTAGCCCATCAAAATCTCTGAAAATTAACTAATCCCTCTCATCCAAAGAAGAAGAACAGTTATTCCAACTCTTGAAAGAAAACCTTGATACATTTTCATTGGACTACAAAGACATGAAAGGGGTGCTCCCTCGGTGTGCACACATCATATCTACATTAAAGAAGTATGCAAGCCTGTGCGCCAACCCCAAAGGATGATGAACCTAGCTCTAAAGGACATAGTGAAAGAAGAACTGCATAAATTATTGGATGCAGGTTTCATCTATCCCATATCTGACAGTGAGTGGGTGTCTCCTCTTGTCCTAGTCCCAAAGAAGAATGGAAAATGGCAAATCTATGTTGAATAACGGGAACTAAAAAAAACTACTAAGAAGGACCATTTCCCCTTGCCCTTTATAAATCAAGTCGTGGGTGGCCTTGCAGGGAAGAAGTTCTTTTCTTTCCTATATGGGTGTAGTGGGTATAACCACATCCAAATAGCACTAAGGACCAGGACAAGACTACTTTCACATGTCGCTGGGGCACCTTCTCTTTTAGAGTCCTTCCCTTTGGGTTGTGAAATGTCCCAGCTACTTTCCAGAGAGCAGTCTTGAGCATTTTTTCTAAACTAGTCCATGACTCTGTCAAAATCTCACTAGTAGAAAATGAGAAATTAGTGACTAGGTGACTAAAAAGGTTAGTCACCGCAGCTTTTCCAAGTGAAATACTACCAGAAATGAGCAATATCAAGTGACCTAACTAAAACTGACTAACATAAATGACTGATTTAGTTCTGAGTTAAAATATATAACTATCTAATTAGTACGACTAAAAATGACTAACATGAATGACTAATTTAGTTTAGGAAAAAAATATGACTACTTAACAAGTACTACAATAATACAAATTTGTTTTTTATGTTAGTAATTTTAATTGTGTCACTTCAACAATCTAAAAGTATAAGAGATAGGGGATTCAAAGGCCCTACACAACTTGTTAAAGTTTGAACCTAGGTTGTCTACAAGGCAACACCTTGTACTTTTGATTTTATCTATTGTAGATGTGTACATAGATGGATATTCCTTTCTTTGAATTTCTCTTTTAGATTTCTTGCTTTCAACCACTTGATTTAGAGGTCAGGGATGCTCAATTAGCACCAACTGCCTTGCATCCATTGGATTGAATAACATGAATTCTATTTGAAATCCATAATATCCCATTCATGTTGGTTCATGTTTTTCCCATAATATTTTGGCATGGACTCCATGATCAAGTTTGGGTCTAAACTTGGACGCCTCTTCTTTCTTGCTCTTTGATTCTTTATTCAATCCTACCACCCATTAGCTTGTTATTTTTGCATATTTCTTATAATCATATTGTTGTTGGGAAGATGCCTTTCGAGTATATTGTCTTTGCACATAGATACACATAAAGTATCATTATTGTAATCTGATAGATGGGTTGTTAAAATCACCAATATTTAATTAAATATGCATTGCTATACCTTCTCTCAAGTCAATTTCAATGCAAATTTTAGCACTTGTATGTATAATTAACTTCCTTGCTTAGTTTGTATCTTGTTATAAGTCCCTAATATATTTATGTTGGCTTTTGAAATACTTTCTCATCCAAAAATAAGTAGGGGGAGATTCAATATTCAAATCTAGATTGGTGTTGAAGAGAAAAACATTGAATATGGATTCAATTTTAGAAACTATCCTTTAAAAAGAGGCTAGCTTTGCCCCAAAATGACAGCCCCTCCTCGAAGACCTTACCACAACTTCCATAGTTATCAAATTTTACAATAATAGAACCTCTAAAGTACAAGCTTACCATATACTTAGAACTTAGGTTTGAAGTTATTTGATTCTTGAACTCTTTAGATGATTACTAGAGATCATTAAATATATAGATTGAAACATTTGCTTGTAGTTATTTATGAACTTGTTAATGATCCATAAAGGAACACTTCACTCGGACATGTACTTGATTTTGTCCACAATGAAAGAATCCTACTATGTTTTTGGTATATTCGACAAGACTACATATTTAAAGTAATGAAGATTCAATTCTTAATGTTTGGCAATCCTTTAAGAGGGAGAGACAATCAAAGTCACATAGGAGTAAGTATTCCCTTTGTTTAGTGAACCTCCATGTAGATAAAAAAAATAAATGCAAGATTAACCTCTTGTTTATGTGATAATTAGGGAATGCATATCCATTCTCTCAAATATTATTATTAGATAATGGGAAAGAATCTCCTCTTTATTATAAATAACCCTTAACTCTATTTATAGAGTACCTTCTCACCATCACAATCACAATAGTCATTTTTTTAAGGCAAAATCTACATCAAAACTCTTTGAATATGCAAGTAGATAGCCTCCACGCATGTAGGTGAAAACAACTCTTTGAATATGCAAGTAGATAGCCTCCACACATGAAGGTGAAAGCATATTTTGAACAGGTTTAAAGCGAATTAAAATATAATAATAGAAGAGTTAATAAAAATATTGATACAATAATAATTCTCTTTAACAAAAATATATTAAAAATCACTATAAAATTATAAATTGAGATCAACATTAATAATTAATTAATTAATTTATATAAAATCCCAATTTAGTAATAAATAATTACATAATTTATGAATGATTTATATAAAATCTTAATTTATATCAATTTAATGTGAGTCAGAGAATTGAGATAAACCATTATTATCCCACACATTTAGGTTCATTCATTTTCCCTCTTAAGTTCTCTCCATTTGCGAAGCTCAGGACTCTCACAATACTTCCAAGATACAATTTTACACATCAACTAGATAATGGTGCATTATTGTTTTGTTCTATGACCTCATTTAACATCATTATTTTATGTGCCTATTTACTTTTCCAACTAAAAAATTGTATTCAGCTTAAATAATAAAAAGATGTAAAATATTCCAAATTCTTTGAAAATCTATTTGACTCAAATTCAAATGTATGGATGACATGATCAGACGGTAGAAATCCTATCCCGCCTTTAGATTGGTAGTTTTCTGCCATTGTAAACATCATATCCCGCCTTTGGATTCAAAGCCTCTTGGTAGTTTGTCGCATGTAGGTTTCTAGGAGCATACATGTGAAGCAGGTGATATGGGACGTGCATATGGGGATTGTGACCATATCGTTCCATGATGGTCTGTGTCACTTGAAGTCTTGGTGATTTGGGCGTATGTTGATTTATCAAGCGTGGCTTATGGCTCCAAGCGATGGCGTATATAGGCTGTTGATCTTGTCTTGTGAATTGAAAGATCTCGCATGATAGCCATTGCATGTATCCCTCGACCTCGCGAGACATAAAACAATTTGATATGGGCATATGTCGATTTATAAGGGGCGGCTTATGGTTCCAAGGGGCGGAGGGGGTATATAGAATGTTGATCTTATCTTGTGAATTGAAAGATCCCATGTGATAGCCATTGCGTGTATCCCTCGACCTCGCGAGACATAAAACAAAATTGTTTTAGGGCCTTTTCTTTTATGGTGTTGTTGCTGCTCCACCTCAGCAGAAGGCTCTGGGCTTCCAGAAAATTCATTAGGAGCATATGCAAGTGAATCTACATTTCCTTTGTATGTCCTCCCTTTACTATCACAGGGCTGTGCACCGCCTCATATTTTCGAGGAAAGTATGGACGCAAGAAAAGGTCAGGGTTGGCCCCCACTTTGAAGGTGTTTAGTTTCTTTACAAAAGCTTTGCTGAATGGAAATACTGCATGGAATTTGTTATTGCGAAGGTCCAAGTAATGAATGGAATGAACCCTAGTATTCAGGGGGCACCAACTTCATATTCATCTTGATCGGGTTATATGGGGATTCCATCAACCAATACACAAATGGAGCATATGTTTCCGGAGAGACATGGTCAACCAGAATACCAATTCTACATGAGAACAGTAAATATGATTCAACATGTAACTGTACTCTCAGCCCTATTGGCTTACCAGTGCGTTCGGGAACCCAAACATGTTCTTTCTATGCTTGTCAAGGATTTTTCAAATATGGACTAACTTGCAAATATTACCACCCTATGGGGGCTTTGAGTTACAGTCCATCTGCATCTTCACTAGTGGATATGCTAGTTGTAGTTATTTTGAGTTTTTTATTGGAAAAAGTGGCCATATTTCGGATGCATCTTTACTCATGAACGATGCGTAAAACAAGACTCCTTTACCGAGTCTAATAAAAAGGGTCTGGCAGAGAATTGGTGCACCCGATGAGAATTTTTCATCCAGTTGATTATGAGACTTTGTACTGAAGGTCATGAGAAAAAAAATCCAATACTTTTCAGCGAGTCAAGCATAAGTTCCTGAAAGTTAAATATTAATTGTCTCTATCCAGTTTCTCACTGTGCAACAAACATATCATTGATTTTAGAAAGACTTAGCATTTTCCTCTCTAACTGCGTAAGGAAGCGGATTTTTGAACTCTTCCCTGACACACATGAAAGTCAGATGCATTTTCGGCAATAGTATTAACAAATTGTAAGAAATTATTGTACAAGAACCTTCTTAGAGTCCTTTCTTCTTAACCAAGAAAATGCTACAATGAGAATTTTGTCCAACCATCCAAAATACATAACTCCTCTTTCTTCCTTAGTCTTTAGCTATTGCAGTATGATTGACGGAGCAAATGTTTAACTATGTCCTTATTGGTTATTTGCTCTTTCCAACCTGGATTATTTATCTACTCTTACCAGCCCATTTCCTTGAGAGCATAAGGTTGCCTTTTAGGTGCTCCTTTTCCCTTCTTTATTACACAAATATCTAAAACAACCTTGTTACCTTGCATCTATTCTTAGACTCCTTCCTTCTTCCATTGATCCTCTAGATGATAATCTGGAAGTTAATCATAAAAACAACACATGATACACTGCTCATATTCTAGAAAATATTTCTCCATTTCTACATGTGCCAGAACCCGATTGAATTTTCCTTCTTCTGAAAACTACAAAATGATAAACCGCTCATATTCCAAACAAGATTTCTCCATTTCTACATGTGCCAGAACCCAATTGAATTTTCCTTCCTCTTATCATCTTGATTCATTCTTAGCTTAGTCCAACTTCTTACTTTGGTAGTTTACAAAAAAGTTACAGAACCCATAACATCATGTGTACATGAGTGGTTCATTTCCAAAATCAACAGGTGAAGTCAAATTTGACAGTGTCAAAATTCCTTCAATTCACTATCGACACAAATCAAGAAATTATAGCTAGTTGCTAATATTCTCACTTAAATATTTAACAAGATTCCCGGGCATTACGTATATCCTTTAGTGTTTATAGTCCTCAGAATTTAAGGAGCCAGTTTAGAAAATTTCACACATGAGGGAAATCAATAAGAACATTTTTCATGACATTAAAGCCCGACTCTCCTTAAAAATCACATTGTTTTCATTCCTACTAATAAAAAAATTATACGATTAGTGTTGTTATAGTGTAATCTAAGAATATATACCATGCTAGGGACTAATGTTTTATTTCTTATTTGGCACAAAAGTGGCTAGGTTTATCCCCATTGGCTAGCTTCCAACATCAGTAGCTCCCTTTGATGATTTCTCAACATCAAAATTTATCCTACATAGGGCTTGGTATATTGGTAAGTTGGATCAATTTCCATGCCAAAGACCAAGCTTCTATTCCCTATAGGCATAGAGGTTGACTAGGACTATCTTGATTGGCTAGATGCAATGTTAGTGGCACCCTTAAGAGGGATTTTGGCCATCAACATGAGCTACAAGAAAAAATGGTCTACCAATAAGAGGGAGTGCATATGATGACTTGGGTTCAAACCCTGAAAAACACACTCCATTGTATTACTATGGGCCCATGATGAGGCCAAGAGGACAATACAAAATTCATGTCCAACTGGATTTTATATGGGCATAGAAACCCCTCAAATGCAGCAACTTAGACAATGGTCCATTGTGTTTGAAAATTCTCTTCCCCATGTTATAGTATGGGCATAGAAACCCCTCAAATGAAGCAGCTTAGACAATGGTCCACTATGTTTGAAAATGCTCTTCCCCATGTTATAGTGGGGAAGTGTTTCCCCTGCTTTTGACCAAAAACAAAATAAAAACCTAGAGTTTTGTAATATGTGCACCTCAATGCAATTGATTAATATTAAAGGAAGTTATTTTTTCCAGCTTTATAAATCCCTCATTATCACAAAAAATATTATTCTTATCCTAATGAAATTTCATATATGCAATATTTTCCTAATCCAAATTGCTTTACATGCCCAACCTTCGAAGTTAGGAGAGAGACGGATCTAGTGGACTATAACCTTGTCCAAGGACTTTGATACCTTTTGCAAGGAAATAAGGATCAAGAGGGCGCTAAGAACGGGGTTGTAGAGTAACAAATCCATCATTTAGATAAATAAAACCATGATCCAGGACATGGATTTACCCATGTATCTTTAAGAAAAATATTGCAATAGAATTTTCTATATCTTGAACCAATTTCCTCACAGGATCTTGAAGGACAAAACACCAAAGAAATATTTTTTCAATAAGAAGCCACAATTATTACATTTTTTTTCTTTTTTTTTTGTCCAAATTATATTCATATTCATGATGAGAAAAGGACTAATCTTGAACTCTTGAACATGAAGGCGATCTTTGTTGGATAGAGTAAGACATCCAAAGCCTACATGATCTAAATTAAAGTGAAACTGAAGACATTAGTGAGTGAGGATATGAAGTTTGATGAGGATGAATGGTCCTCAAAATCATATAAACATGCTATAGTGATTAATGAATGCGAAAATCTTGTTACATGTTCTATTCTAAAATTGAAAAATAAATCAAAGGGAGATCATCAAGATTCTCGTCAAGGAACAAAAACCTCATTACTTACTAGTGTAGCCAATAATTTAATATGGCTTACTCAAAAATTGTAGGGTGTACAGGAAAAAGTGGGAGTATCTAATTCCACGTCTCAGACGATCTATCAACCTAAGAAATTTCTTACCTATGTTGCACTAATGTCTTCTATTCTTCATACACAACCCTCCATTTTTTATTTCAATTTCATCTTTGAGAAATGATGTTTCCTTGGAAATTTTTTGTCATTGTATGTCAAGGGGATTTGTTGAGCCAAGGAGTTAAATGTGGCACTTGATGAGAAGTGTCCATTTTAATTGAGGTGTTCACAATTGATGGTGAACTAGCTTTCAACAAAAAACACATGAAGGGTGTTCTTCCAAATGATCATTGAGAAATGTCTTTCAAAGTTGTTGAAAAGAAAGTTGGGCACAAATTTGGACTAAAATTGGCATCGTTGTTGTGCTCTTGGAATTCATTTCTTTTACATGAAGTTTATAAGCTGCAGATATAAGGTTACCATTTTGAGATCATGATGTACAGATATCCTAAGCTCACATATTTTCAGTGAATGAAATAAGAGGTAGTAGTGGTACTAGTGTGAGAAAGAAAGACCATCCTCCCTTGTGAATTCTTCATTATAGGTATAATTGTTGTAATGAAGTGTGTTCTAAGTGGGAATACTATGTTTATTAAGCTACAAGGATCCATCAAAGTGTTTTTATGTTAGTTCTACTACCATATTTGGAAAGAGATGGCTCAAAATTCTTGTAAGCAATCCACCAAATATATATCACAAAGAATTTTCAACTCAAAATGGCTACGATACAGATTAAGGGATGCATCTGGGATTTGATTTATTATTTTTGGTTGTTTACCTTGTTTTTGTAGCTAATTGGACTATTTCCTTAAGGATTTCATGCTAGTAAAATATTCCTTGTAGACCCATAAGAGAAATTTATTCATAATCATATAAATTCCTTTCATGTAGGTTGTCATATCAAAGGACTTACCCATGGCATGATCAATGCACCAGTAAAGAAAAAAAAAACTTTTCTAAGCCTAACGACTTCTTTCCATATCTAAGCTAACTAGAAATACCTTGAAATATTTTCAAAGAATTTATACGATGATGCTAAATTGGTCTTGCAAGGCCTGTTAATGGAAACTTTTACGACTTTATTTCACAAATGGAAATTTAGGGCGACTAAAATATCTTTTATAAAGTGCAAAGGACCAATCACCAGAATGAAAAGAATTTTTTTCTACACTGTTTATCTAAATTGATGGACAAACTCCTTAAACATTGATGATGTCAAAAAATGATTGAGGGGATCTTTCAATCCAACACCATAGCTAGCATATTTATGATCATTCTGGATGATATTTAGGGCATTAATGAGATTGGCAGGATGACTCTCATAATGGCATCAAATTCAACATATAAAAAAATCTATCTAGATTTGTACAATAATTCAACTCATCTCAAGGTGGTAAAAAAGTACCTTCAACTCATCCAAAGAAAGGTATTTCTACTTTATTTCATAATTTGAGTGAATGTTAGTGCTTTTTTCTCTATTGATCTTAAGTTCTTAACTGTCTGAGTAAAATCACTAACTTCTGCAATTTACCACAGTCAAAATGTATAATTTTCCTATCAGGAAAGAACAACCACCTTCACACAATAACAGGTCTATGAGGCTCAAGAAGCACACTGAGCTCTTTTCTAGCATTATCTTATAGGATTCAATGGCTTTAGACATAGTGTTATGATTTACTACACCAAAAAATTGGTAGAGGTGATCCTACAACTAGAATTGCAAAGACAAAAGTTTTAATTAAGTTCAATAACCTTTGACATCACTATGAATGTAACAAAACAAGACCTATAAGTATTTATGAAGACTCCGGATATCATGATGGATTTTTCCTTTTCTCATAAATAGGATGCTCAATAGTCAGGACTCTCCTTAAATCCATTCCATACACATGTTTCCTCTTGCAACACAGTGTGTTCAACCATGCTATGGTCGCAACCCTTCCTCTTGCCTGCCTTATTCTCTCTTCTTTAATAGCATGTTGGATCTCCTCAAATATGTTTCTTTTATTCCTTGGTTCTTTCCTATGAACAGGGTAACCTAATTATTCATCTCTTACATTACCAATCTCCTAAATTAGTGAGGAGAGAGTTGAAATCTTTGCCATGTGATCATACTCCCATTAGTTCATCAGAAATTCTAGTTAAGATAAAACCATATTCATTCCCACTAAATAAATAGATGAGAATGGTACACCTTTGAGTATGGAGCAATTACCTGAATGTACTTGTTGCTAAAGTTCCAAAAAATCAAATGAGCATATAAGCAGTCCGCCTTCAAATATATTTAAATTTTTACACAACTTGCGTAGCTGCATCAAAACATTAATGTGATCAAGAAAGTTGACATTAGCCCACATTGCTTGTGTTTTTTAACTCGCAATAAAATCCTCATACAAGTTGCACTATCTTTTTGACAACTTGCAGTATATTACATGTTCATATTTATTTGGAAGTTGTTTCTCTACATCTTGTTTCAGGGGACGTAATATGAAAGGCTTAAATACATTTTTAAATGAACAACTTATTTATTCACTAGTTCTTGCCTCTCCCCTATGCTAGATATTGGGTTACAAAACCAATATTTAAATCCTGCTATTACTGAGAGAGATGAGGCATCACAAAATGTGGCGAGAACCAAAGTTCCATAAGATCACTCTGAAGTGGACTTCCAATTTTCAATCAGGGGAACCCCATATTAAATAAGGTATTTTCATTTCTTCTGCTTAAAAACATGGGCATCTTCTATCATGAGTCTATATTTTGTGATGTACCACTGTATTCTTTCAGAACTTGAACTCTCAGAAGCAACCTTCACAAGTACAGTTGTTGTTGCAACAACTGCCTCAAGCCACAAGATATTATTTTCCCCCTTATTGTCTTTGGTTATTTTATCTTGGGTTCCCTTTGAGTTTCCTGCAATCTTATGAAATTTCTCTTGGGATTCCCTATCCACATCAATAGCCTTCACTTCAACATCTTCTACTGACTCTATTATCAAATTTACAATAGTTTGGATGAAGGTCATCACACCATGAAAGGATTCCATTTGGTCAAACCGTGTTTCATTCCACTAAGAATAATCCATTACATATGTGATGGTGATCCATTCATTATTTCATCCTAGTTTTGATGCACAGTGGATCTAGAAGCTTCAAGATTATTACCTTTATATTGTGCATCTTCATCTTCATTGCTGCTATTTACCTCTTTGTCCACCTTTGTTGGGAATAGGGTTTGAGTTACCTTATCATTTTATTTATTTTCCTTTGATTCATCGTCAATACTATCTAATCTATTTTCCTTGTTGCTTTTAAATTCATGATTACTCTTGCTACCCCAGATATTTGAAGGGCATATCCCTCTTAGTGGATCCTTCGAAATTTGCTTCATATATGGAAACTAATGAAGGTCACAAGTAAGGTTAGTCTAATAATCATTACAATTCCACATGACTTTTATCTGTTGTGTGCCCCTACTTTGGTACTTAATGTCATAGAATTCCTGAAAGTTTAGGGCTACCTGAGTGCCCTATTTTAGTGATTGATAATCCCTCCAATAATCTAGATTCCAAAGTATCTTTGTTCTGTTTTGGTGTTCCACTATTCGCTATTAGAAAAACCTTTAACTAGAAATAAATTTAACTACATATTCACTACTTTCATCAGCACAAAGATTGGTTTTTATATCGTCTCTATGGAATTCAAGAAAAAATAAAATGAGATATTTCTCCAAGCAAGTGCATCAACAAAGTAATCCCTATGCAATTACAACTACCACTATTGGCCTTATATTACCTCCCAAAACATTGGGAAATTTTAGAAAATAACTATGAGGTAGCCATGATGAAACTAGTATTGACAGAAATGATAACATGTAGCTTGAAGAGGTGCCAATGAATGGAACTTTTGATGTTTTGTATATTGGTCATGAAAGAGGAATTTGGACAAACTTGTTACTCCAATTTTTGGTCATCTAACCTATTACTATTAGATGGACCAAAGTACACCATGTAAGACCAATTTTACCCTAGTAAAATTTCTTTCACTATGAAAAATAACTTAGTAATCCATAATTTATTAAGTTGTTTATGGTCTAAACAGGAAACCCCATGAGGAATAATTGAATAAATCCCTATTTGTTTGATTTTCCTCGAGGGATAATTAATTAAATAACATTTTAATTTATATAGCTGGTCATATTTAACCCAAAACAGGATAATTAATTAGATAAATCACTATTTCTCTTGTTATTTTCTAGGAATAATTATTTAAAACATCATTTCAATAATATTCCTTGTTAAATTTGACTAAATCATTTATAAATAATTGAATAAATCATTATTTATTTAATTATTACTCAACCACATTCTTAAAATAATAAATAAATCATTTATTTAATTATTATTTACAAATAAAGGGATTTGACCAAATTCAAATTCTTTTTCCCTCCAACAAAAATAATAAAATATTCCATTAAAGTTGGATCTAGATTTGGTTAATAATATTTTAATTATGCACCAATATCTAGACTAACTCAATATTCTGTTATAAATAGAAGGGTTTTTCCATTCATTCACTACCTTTTTTTGCCTAAAGATCACTTTGGATCTATACTTTTGGTCTGATTTTGATCCTCCATCATTGTCATATTTTTCTATCTTTTTGCTTGTGAGCTCCCTTTGAGTTCCATTTTTGTCTGGTTTTCTACACCATCAAGAGAGAGAGATCTTAGATGTGAAGTCTTGAGGACATACAAGAACCCATCCCGTTGAGGGGGACTGGTAACATCTTTCTATGTTCCCTTCACAGGTGTCATAAATACAAAATTCTCTAAAAATATTCTTGTCTTGTCCATTGGATGCATGGAGAAAATATTGCTTTTATTTGCTGCTTAATGTCTTTAACTACATAGATCTGCATTTTTTAGTATTTATTCCGATCAACTAACTACAGATCTATGGAAATTGATAGTTATCTTTGATGTTTGGGTTGTTTGTTATGCACAGCTAAAGTGAGCTTTTTTCATATGCTTGCGATTAGAATTCACACTAACAATTGGTGACTCCACAAGCATTTATAATTATGACCATTGTCATTTTTCAGATCCCTGCATGACCATATACTTCAACCCTTAGGGTTTTTCTTCAGCTTCTTGTTCTCTTTTCTTGATGTTGTTTTCAACCTTTAAAACCCTAAAACAGTAAAAATTCTAACTTCCGTGTGTTTCTGGGCATATTGCGCAGGTGACAAGTATCACCCGTAGCTAAGACAACAATTTTTTTTTAAACCTATTCCTGAGATAGCCCGAAGGGTAGGTCACACTTTTTGGGCCAAAATTTGCGACCTCAACCTTTAGGGCATGGAAAAAATCCATAAAACTGCGACCTCTTCTTAAAACAGGTCAGAAACTACGACCTGAACTTTTTGCGAGAATTTTTCTGTCATTTTTCTGGGTTTGTCTGGGCTACTATTCAAGGTTGTTTGACCTCCTTCTCCACTCGTCTTAGACCTATACTTGCTCTTTTTTACTCGTCGAAGTAAGAACTAAGCCCCTTAGGGCTTCAGTACGCTTCCACCTTTTTAGGAGGAGTTTAGATGAAGCAGGTCGTCTGAGATTTCAGTGTGTTCAACCATTTTTCAGATCTGATCCTATACTTTCAAATCCATTTTAGATTGGTTATTCATCCATCCAAAACACCTCTTTTCAGTTTTGTTGGGTCCTCCTTTAGGGTATCCTCCTTTTCCCTTCAGTTTGTAGCCTTTTGCCACCTTTTTTGCAGCACTTTTACCACTGGTTTTTTGTTGTTTTCTGCACCTATTTTTAGCATATCTGACCTTTAGATCCCCGTCCCTCCCAAATTTAGATCCATTGGCCATTTTTGTGTGTTTTCATTAGGTTTCACCCACCCATAGATTAGTTGTTGGGAAACCCTCCTCCTTGGGTTTAAATTGATGCATCTTTAGTTGTTTATTTTCTGTCATATTCAATGTACTTTATTGTTATTTTTAGATTTATTTACAGTTATACAACATCTTTTTTATTTTTTCTCTACACACGTCTAGGCTTAATTAAAATTAACACACTTATCACATACACACACACCCTAAGTGAAGAGTGTCTGGTTTACACTGCCAGGCCAAGACTATAACATTGTAATCAAATTGATCCTGCACCTCCCTACCCTTTTTTCGACATTGTAATCATTTGATCTTGCACCTCCTTGCCCTTGTTGGTCTCTCTTCCTTCTGTGTTCTGTGTTTGTTTTCCATCATTGTGCCCCCAATACGCTTGTCTTAGAGACTTCTCGACCTTCATCATCAGTTTCCGATAGGAAGACTTACTTGTCTACGTAGGGTTTGAGTTCGTCCTCCACCGAGTCCCCATTTTGACTTTTGTTCTGGTTCATCGGGTTCCCCTTCTGATTCTATCCTTGGCTCTCCTCTTGTCACTTTCACCATGTCTGGTTCAGGACCTAACGCTGGTGGTAGCCCCGACCCTAATGCTGGAATACCACTAGTGGGGCCCCAACAGGAACTATCTCGACTGCTCCTGTGCTCCCTTATATGGCTGGCCTCAGTGTTCCCAATTTTAACCAGTTGATTGATGACCCCATACACCATGATCCTGGTTGGCCTACTATGCCAACCAAGCTCCCTTCAGAGATCCCCAAGTTTGAAGATCTTACTGGAGAGGATCCTACCAACCATGTTCGTTCTTTCCACATGTGGTGTTCGTCTAACTCCATCACCGATGAATCTGCCTGTCTTCGATTTTTCCATCATACGCTTACAGAAGAAGCTTCTAAGTGGTATGTCAACCACGCCTCTGCCTCTCATACTAATTTTGCAACTCTTTCCCGGGATTTTCTGTATTACTTCCAACTTCCCCTTCCACAAGGGTTTATAATTACGACAGTTGTCATTTTTCAGATCCCTGCATGACCAGCTGCTTCAACCCCTAGGGTTTTTCTTCAGTTTCTTGTTTTTCTTTTCTTGATGTTTTTAACCTTTAAAACCCTAAAACAGAAAAAATTCTAACTTCCGTGTGTTTCTGGGCTTATTGCCTAAGTGGCAGGTATCAGCCGTAGCTCAGACAACACTTTTTTCCGAAACTTGCTCTTGAGATGACCAGAAGTGTAGGTCACACTTTTTGCACCAAAACTTGTGACCTCAACCTTCAATGTGCAAAAAACAGCCAGAAAACTGCAACCTCTGCGTAAAATAGGTCAGAAACTGTGACCTGAACTTTTTGCGGGAATTTTTCTGTTATTTTTCTGTGCTTGTCTGGGCTACTATTCAAGGTTGTCTGGCCTCCTTCTGCACCCGTCTTAGACCTATACTTGCTCTGTTTTACTCGTCGATGCAAGAACCAAGCCCCTTAGGGCTTCAATACACTTCCACCTTTTTAGGAGGAGTTTAGCTGAAGCATGTCGTTTGAGATTTCAATGTGTTCAGTCATTTTTCAAATCTGATCCTATACTTTCAGATCCATTTCAGATTGGTTATTCATCCATCCAAAGCACCTCTTTCAGTTTTGTTTAGTCCTCCTTTAGGGTACCCTCCGTTTCCATTCAGTTTGTACCCTTTCGACACCTTTTTTGCAGCACTTTTCCCACTAGTTTTTTGTTGTTTTCTGCACCTATTTCTAGCAGATCTGACCTTTAGATCCCCGTCCCTCTCGAATCTATATCCATTGGCCATTTTTGTGTGTTTTCATTAGGTTTTTCCCACCCATAGACTAGTTTTTGGGAAGCCCTCCTCCTTGGGTTTAAATTGATGCATCTTTAGTTGTTTATTTTATGTCATATTCAGTATACTTTATTGTTATTTTCAGATTTATTTACAGTTATACATAATCTTTTTTATTTTTTCTCTATACACCTCTGGGCTTAATTAAAATTAACACACTTATCACATACACACACACCCTAAGTTTACACCACCAAGCCAAGGCTATAACATTGTAATCAAATTGATCCTACACCTCCCTGCCCTTGTTTCGACATTGTAATGATTTGATCCTGCACCTCCTTGCCTTTATTGGTCTCTCTTCCTTCTATGATCTGTGTTTTTTCCATCATTGCGCCCCTAAGTCGCTTATCCTGGAGACTGCTTGGCCTTCATCCTCAGTTTTCGGTAGGAAGACATACTCCTCCACGTAGGGTTCATGTTCGTCCTCCACCGAGTCCCCATTCCAACTCTGCTTCTGGTTCATCGGGTTCCCCTTCTGGTTCTATCCCTAGATCTCCTCTTGTCACCTTCACCATGTATGGTTTAGGACCTAACGCTATTGGTAGCCCCAACCCTAATGTTGGGAATACCACTAGTGGGGCCCCATCAGGAACTATCTCGGCTACTCCCTTGCTCCCTTATATGGTAGGCCTTAGTCTTCCCAATTTTAACCAGTTGATTAATGAACCCATACACCATGATCCTAATTGGCCTACTATGCCAACCAAGCTCCCTTCATACATCCCCAAGTTTGAAGGTCTTGCTGGAGAGGATCCTACCAACCATGTTTGTTCTTTCCACATGTGGTGTTCGTCTAACTCCATCACCGATGACTCTGTCCATCTTCAATTGTTCCAGCGTACGCTTACAAGAGAAGCTTCTAAGTGGTATGTTGACCAGTCCTCCGCCTCTTATACTAATTTTGCGACTCTTTCCCGAGCTTTTCTATATTATTTCCATCTTCCCCTTTGCTATGACACCGGTACCGAACTCTTGACCTCTTTCCATCAATCGTCTGCAACCTACCTATCTGATCATGTCCAAGAATGGTGGAGAAGAAAGAGCCTATGTCAAGCCCCTCCCTTTGAAGACTGTGTCTACATAGACTGGTTTCTCAGATCCATTTTTCCTGCTATTGGAAAAGATGTTGCATCTCATTTCCCTCAGACCGAAGAAGTTGCCCTCCATATTGCGTTGATATATGTCATAATCTATGCACAGTCTGGTTATTTTTATACCGTCTTATCTAATCTCCCTAGACCTAGTGTTGTCAACGAAATGGGGGCATACCATGCCACCGACAGTATCGTTAGAGCACTTTCTCCTCTGTAAACTCATCCTCCCATGGGTTATGGTTTCCCTCAGGGAGGGGCCAGCTCCTCCAACACTTTCCCCCCTCTCGGCAGTATGTATCCAGGATACGACATGCTTCCTCCTTTTGCCCAACCTGTTTACCACAATGTTTCCCAACCTCCTTATTATCCGTATCCGCACCTTGGTTCTCCAGCTCCTCCAGCATTAGCACATCAGCCTCCCTTGCCTTCTCAACCCCTGCAATAGCAGCCACCACCACCCCCAGGGTCAGGTGTATGCACAATAGGGTGTGACTAATCCTTCTACTTCCAAAAAGAAGAGGAAAGAAAACCAAAACCAATCTGCCCCAGGTAATCCAGGACCCAATCCCCAAGGGAATGTACCTAACACTATAATGTAGCAACAAGGCACTTAGTCCAAGCAGGACAGACCCGTTCGCACGAACAAACCTTGTTCCTTTTGCAGTGTCTATGGTCACTACACCCATGATTATCCTCTTTTATCTTAGATGTGTCAAATGTGGGAAGCTCAAGCAGCATCCTGAGGACAACAAGCCTACCCTTCGGTTCCTCCTAATGTGGCCCCTACCCAACCGGCTATGTTTACCAATCCTTTCCCCCAACAAGGATTCGTGGCTACCCAACCCCCTGAAACTCAGGCAGCCACTCAACCTCCTCCATCTGGTACCTTCGATTACCATATTCTCATGATGAACTTTGACCAACCCATTACCGTTGACCTCAACCTTCAGACTCATTTCCGTCAGTACAACAAGCCCCCCACTACGTCTGCCCTCGAGCCCCCTTCTTCAAGTCCCACAAAGCCTATTTCGACACCCAATGGTCCTTTATTGATCCCTCAGCCTATGGCATAGGTTCACACCAAGATCCCCAAGGGACCATTATGCTGAAACACTGCTTATGGTAAAGATGCCCATTCGTATAGTATAGTAGATGACTTGGCACAATCCCCTGCTGCCATGTCAACGTTGGAAGTCTTCTAGTCGAGCCATTCACAACGAAAATCTCTACTAACTTCCATGGGCATTGTGGATCCTTCAAATGATCGTTTGATCGTGTTCGATGTTGACCAGTCAGAACATCCCCCCCTTCCTGCTTCCGTCGCCTTCCAAATCCTTGTCAATATCTGTAATGCCAACGTCTCTCGGTGTATCATTGACGGGGGGGGCATCCACTTGTGTGATGTCTACTTCAGTTTGGAAGCAACTCATATCTCCTGAGTTGGCCCCTTCCACTATCACCCTCCAAGCATGGGATGGCCACTCTTCCCAGCCCCTTGGCATGCTCCGCTATTTTCCTATTACTATTGTGGGAAAGACTATTTTTGTTGATGTAGAATTCATTGATGCCCCCTTAGACTACAACATTCTATTGGATCGTAGCTACACTTATGCGATGTTTGATATCCCATCTGCAGTTCACTGTAAGATGTGCTTTCCTCACAATGGAAATATTGTCACCATTGACCAGATGACATATTACAAACAGAACTAGTCCGCCTCTCCCGTCCTCGCCTAGTATGCTTTAGGCCAACCTGAGGATACCTCTACTCCCATTGAAATTCTCCCTCCCAATATCGAGATGACGAAGTCTTCGGCCACTATCCTCTACCTTTCATCATCTATGAGATCCATGGTGGAAGATCCCTCTGGGACTTCCCCTTCTGTTTCACTTGACCTCCCTCCTATGATCACCCTGGGCTCAACATCAGTGGATCCCTTATCTTCTTGTTCTTCTGCCACCCCCTGTGATGATGCGCATCTAAACCTTTCTTCTCATGATGATGAGTCAGGTAGCTTTTCCACATCATGTGGTTACCCTTCCACCAGTCACCCCATCCTCTACTATGATGACAACCTCATGGAAGCCTTTTCCACCCCTGACTTCATCTTTCTCGCCCATAAGAGGAATGGAACCATCCGTGTCTATGGTGACTTTCGAAACCTGAGCACAAGCTACCTCCAAGGTATCTCCCACACCCCACCTACCTTTCAGGGTGCGGGTGGTAGAAATCCTACCCAAAGCACTCCCTCTAGTAGTGTTTGTTTGATTTCTACCTTGCGTTCGAGTTGCCAGCATTGTTCATCATCCTCTCATTTTTTGTCTTGTGACACCTTTCAGATGGACCTCCCGTCCACACCATATATTGGTTATGCCGATGGTGCAAGTCGCTACTCTTGGAATCTAGCCTCAGTAGCTTGGGCCATTTTTACCCCCTTGCATTCGCTTGTTCTCTCTAACTGCATATGCATTGGTACTGCCACCAATAACCAGGCTGAATATGATGCAGTGCAAGGTTTATTAGCTGATGCCATTTCCCATCACATCCTTCACCTTCATTTTCATTTAGATCCCCTACTTCTTGTCATGCAATTGAATGGTGTCTACCATGTGCATAATACTGTCCTTTTTAGAATATATTTACGAGTGAAGCTTTTGATGCATGAATTTGAAATCATTACATTTAGTCATGTACCTAGAGCACAAAATCACTATGTCGATAGCATTGCAAATAATATTCTAGATTAGCATTTATCACACGCATTTCACACAAGACAATAACAATAAACCATAAAATAATGGATATCCATTATATGTGTCGTTCAAAATGTTTTAGAGTCCATCAACTCTGATACATATGACATGATCATATCACGTTACAAAATAAAAACTGGGGGAAACACATGCCCCTACATATAATCACCATCTAGAGGATCCCAGGCCAATGAATCGGCTCCGACAACTTGTAGATCGTGCATCCCCTGTCCGGCCATCACCAAGCGCCGCATGACCCCTCGTCACTCCAAAGGCAGATCAATACATGGCTCTATGTATTTTTCATCAAGATCTTTCCATCCATGCTCTGAAACACCAGTTAGAAGCCTCTCACATTTATGACAGATGTTCTCCAAGTGGGAAACTGCATCCTCATTTTGTGGACCCCTCCACCCACCTGGTGCTGCAACTCCTGATACTGTAGGCCACCCCATATACCCGACCGGTTTCACCGGTGTTGTATCTGCATACCCCAAGTGAATGAATCAATACCACATACAATATTCTGAAACTTTAAAATTCACATAACATATTAGCAACTTGTCACTTACCATCGGACCCCCATGCTCGACCTGGCGGCAGTGGAAAGTCCATGTCCCCATGATAACTAATCTCACTAGAGGGATATTCATCTATGTACAGTGGCATCTGATTCCAATGAGCGAAAAACTCGAGTATGAACACCTATCCGACTTCCCCACCTCCCCCTCTGCATAGTAGTCACCCCCAAAGGTGCATCCTGGGCTCTCTCGGGCCCCCATCCTGAATCTGTATGCGAGGCCGAAGTGTCAGGATCTTCTCAAAGAAGAGCAAGCACAACACTGTGCCATATGCACAGTCATGGTTCACTCGCCGCTTGAATAGCAACAACTGTCATTTCAATGATGATAGCATCATTTGGGCCCACCCATAGTAGGTCCCACTCAACACACTCTCAACAAGCATCATCTAACCCCCAATGATGTGGTGGAGTGCCTGGCTACCTAGGATCCATAGCACCACTGCGGCCACAACACGGGTCTCTAGCCGCTCTAGATCCCCGATCGGTATCTGTGTCCCCTTCACATGGAGACCCAGTCGATAATGGTGCTCCATAAACTCCATAATTTTTAGCCCTCGCGGTAACACTGGTTGCATATTTCCCACCATCCTAGGTGGTGGGAGACCAGTGAGAAAATATATATCCTGGATAGTCAACTTGATCCGGTGCCCCTTCACTATAAATATATCATGATCTGAATCCCAATAGCTGACAATCCGGGCCAACAACGGCTCTCCAGCTCTCATCAAAGGGTTCCCCACAAACTTCAGGACCCTAAACCTATCCAATGCAGCGCGGACACCATGATCCTCTTGGATCTCCGATTGTAATGTGTCTAGGTCTCTCTCTCTCCATTTGATCCTCAAGTTTTCCATATATGCACAAAACCATCATATTTGTCAGTGTACAGTAAGGAAAGACTGCATTTAACCATAAAAACCTAGCTCTCAACCAAGAAGCAACACCAAAATCCCTGTGTCAGACAAGTCACACTTTTCAAGCCTTTTCTAGGGCAGGTCACAGTTTTCTACCCAAAACCTGCTACCCAGGTCGCAGATATTGCCCCAAAAAGTGCGACCCAGACATGAAGAAGAGCATGGGCCTGTTCCTGAGCTCTGGGTGCCTAAACTGAACTTTCAATCCACTGAAATGAAAGAGTAGGGCTAGGTCTCTTACCTGCAACTAATGGATCTCAATTCCAACGTTTGGTTTGTCTGCTACAATCGTCACAAGATTTAGGGCCTTTCCTCCTCTCTACATTCACCACAACTACACTTGCAAATGAATCAAATTGGAGGGAAAATGCCTTATTAAAAGAGAAACCCCATATTTTCTTTCGCCAGTTGCGACCAAACCATAGCTCGATTTGACAAACCATCAGCACTGTTGGAAAGCTCTCACCGAGCTCTCAAATGGGTATCCTTTATTTTTTTGTGATTTGATACTTCACCTGGACACATTTTTTCCAAGAAGGGTCACTTCACCACTCCTCAAAATCGAACTTCTTCACTTGCAACACTTGCACTTTGGGCGCCACTTTGCCTTCATACTTTTCCATGCTCGTGTCAATTTTTGTCATGAGTAACCATCTTATACTCATGTTTTTATGGTCCCCACCAGGCCTGTTCTATGTGGCAACATCATCGAGTTTCCCTTGTTAGAGCATCCGAGTTGAGTCATCATCGCATCCATGGAGTCTATCTTGATTTCCTTTGTATCCTACTATAGTCCTCCATCCTTCATTTCTTTGTACATCTCTTGTGTCGCACATTTTGGCCTCCAGTCATACTATCCCCTATCCCCTCTGGTGTCGAGTTAGTAACTATCAGGTCATCCATGCCCTTTATGCTCTAACAAGGGAAGTTTTCAGCCCACTACTTAGTACCCCCCATTCCTCCATTATCCCTGGTGTCAGTCTATCAATCACTCTACTATTTTCTATCATGCCTTAGTTGAGGCTCCCTTATTGCCTCACTTATGGTGGATCTCCTTCTGTCGACATTAGCTTATTAATTCCAGAAGATAGGTCTAGAGGGCAATATGCCTTGGTTCTGGCTTCCACTCTTGTTTGGTGCCTCAAATTAGGCAAAGGGACTCTTTATTGCCCTTTGACTTGATTGTTTCTCAACTGTAGCTCCTTATGGCATGATCGAGATCTGTATACTTGATAGTTCAGTGATGCAACAGATTGTAGCGGTGATTTTCGGGTGTGTGTGAGATGTTTTAGACCTCATGAGGGGGTGGCCCTTCAGGTAACCCCCCACATGCTTGAATAACCTCTCTACTATAGCCTTGGATGCAGCGACATATAATTTATGGTTCCGGCCTCAATCGCTTGCAGCGCCTCGTTAGTTTGCATGTATCATTCTAATTTTCAGAGCCTTTTCCTATTTTACAAGGCCTCTTTGGTTGTACTTATATTTGATGTACTCAGATATTATTGTATAATTCCTGGTTGTTGTCCTAGGCATAGTATGTATGTGGGATTCACTATCATGCTTTTATCTGAACCATGTTTATGCCAGCATGTACTATATAGTTCAGTCCCTTGTTTGTTGGACGCATCATTCTTTGTACTTTGTTATCTCGGTGGGCATAGGTATGCTTCTCGCGCCTCATGTAGAACATGTACTCACTCATAAAAGAGACTTGTCACACCTATAAGTCTCACCTCCTCAGGGTATTTTCCTCTAGCGCTTTAGTCTACCTCATATTTCTCTCTCTCTGAGTTCCCCTTCAGTGTCTGATGATTGAGTTCTTACAGCATACTTTGATCTTATGATTAGCTCGTAACGCTCGCACGCTGGGGGTCAATCTGTTACACCAATTTTTGATCATCTTACTTGTTACTATTATATGGACCAAAGTACACCATGTAAGACCAATTTTACTATAAGTAAAATTGCTTTCACTATGAAAAATAACTTTGTAATCCATAATTTATTAAGTTGTTTATGATCTAAACAGGAAACCCCATGAGGAATAATTGAATAAATCCTTATTTGTTTGATTTTCCTCAAGATATAATTAATTAAACGAAAGTTTCATTAATATTCCTGGTCATATTTAACCCAAAACAGGAGAATTAATTATATAAATCACTATTTATCTTATTATTTTCTAGGAATAATTATTTAAAACATTATTTAAATAATATTCCTTGTTAAATTTGACTAAATCATTTATAAATAATTGAATAAATCATTATCTATTTAATTATTACTCGACCACATTCTTAAAATAATAAATAAATCATTTATTTATTTATTATTTACAAATAAAGGGATTTCACCAAATTCAAATTCTTTTTCCCTCCAATAAAAATAATAAAATATTCCATAAAAGTTGGATCTAGAATTGGTTAATAATATTTTAATTATGCACTAATATCTAGACTAACTCGATACTTTGTTATAAATAGAAGGGTTTTTCCATTCATTCACTACCTTTTGTTGCCTAAAGATCACTCTGGATCTATACTTTTGGTCTGACTTTGATCCTCCATCATTGTCATATTTTTCTATCTTTTTGCTTGTGAGCTCCCTTTGAGTTCCATTTTTGTTTGGGTTTTCTACACCATCAAGAGAGAGAGATCTTAGATGTGAAGTCTTAAGGAAATACAAGAGCCCATCCCATTGAGGGGTACTTGTAACATCTTTCTATGTTCCCTTCCCAGGTGTCATAAATACAAAATTCTTTAAAAATATTATTGTATTGTCTATTGGATGCATGGAGAAACTATTGCTTTTATTTGTTGCTTAAGGTCTTTAACTGAATAGATATGAATTTTGAAACATTTATTCTGATCAACTAACTACAGATCTAAGGAAATTGACAGCTATCTTTGATGTTAGGATTGTTTGTTCTGCACAACTAAAGTGAGTTTTTTCCATACGCTTGTGATTATAATTCACACTAACAAAACTCCTACACATATTGTTGCATATTACACAACTATATTTAGAGGGAAAAGGATGTAGAGGGAAATGGATCGCATGCCGACATGATGAAAAATGCATTCAAACCAAACGTTCCTTTTTTGAGCGCAAAACCTTGTCAATCTACAATTGCAATTTAGAAAGAAAGAAAACAAGAGAAAAGGCTTCCATGGGAAGCCTTGAAATTTTATTTTAAGGATGGAGAATTTTTTCCATTTTTTGATGTCTAAATTTCTTGCTCTCTATTATTAAATAGGTATCCAATGAGGCTTTAGCTTTTTCTTGGTTTGGGTTGATGGATGGATTCCATGTAACAAAGATTGGATGCCTGAATTCAGTGGAATAAGCGAGGAATGAAATGGTTTTGTTTGAAGTGGAAATTGATGCTGAAAGGGCAATGAGAGGATGATAAATAAGATAATAATAAATTACAAGAAGGATACCATCATAGGAGATATCACTTCAGGTCCTCTGTAATATTTTGAAGGCAGAGAGTGACACTGATTTTTAGGACATTCTTTGTGCTATGGTGCCATCTAAGTGAATTTATAAGAAACTTGCATCTAATATGGTATGATAAATTAATAAGTTCAATGTAGATTTTGGTGGAAAAGTAATATATTTGGAACATATTTATCCTTCATTAGAGCATGTGCCTCATGTGGAACTGTATTTCATGATGGCACAAATTATACCACTTGTAATGATAGAAGTATGGTACACTATTGCGATTAAGAAGGATCCAAACTCAATAGGCTTCACTTAGTAAAAGAAAAAGTACATAAAGGTGGAACCAAACCTGCTATAAACAGGGGTTCTTAGCTCCTTCTAAGGGTATTCCCACATTGGAGTTATATAAAATTGCATGAAAAAAAAGGATATTCATTAGGTGGTGCAATTGCAATGTTGGAAACTCGTATAAGTTTGAGGTCCCTTGGATCATGTTTATCATCAAAAGATGGGGACAAGTTTTTAGGTAAACTATATTACCTCTTCAAAACCTCCAATTGGAATGTTTTTGTTAGAGATTATGTTCATAAGAAACAATGACAACATCATTTCAGGATGTATTGCATACAAAAAGATTTGGTTTCGCACAATTTATCACCAACTTTTTTTCAACATTATCATGCACAATAATCAAAAGGTTATTCCGATGGATATTTATACAAATATTCTTCAGTGCACGTTGATAATGGATTTAATGGTGAGGTGCTAATGCAAATAAATACAAATCATAATGAAGAGGAACACTTGGTATTAGGGCTAGGTCATGTTCAAAAGCCTCTTCACATTTTTTCTAGATTTGTACCTATAATATATGTCACTAAACAATTCATCTTGTTTAGAGGAAGGGGAAAAAATGTATACGTAATAGAGGGAAATTTTATTATGACCTCAACAATGGATGCAAGATAAATATCAACACAATCCCTTGAAATTTAGGAGAGTGTAGATGGAATATTCCTTGTGGTTACTTCTAATGTAGAGAAAATCTCAACAATGGTCAATGAGGAACACTCAAAGGACTCAAGTAGAGAAACAAATACAGGAAAATCCACACAGTAGCACAGGGTTCCTTGTTTTCCTTCTTATGTTACTTTTGGTATAGTTTTTTCTTGTAGAATTAAGGGATAAGTTTCACTCACACTCTATAATATCATACAAGTCTTGATTTATAAACCATGAAGGACACTTGACCAAGGGAATGGACATCATTAGTAAAATGCTATTTGAGCCAAGTGATTTAGTGTAGCATAGTTTTTTAGGGCTTATATAATATGTGGGAATATAGAGTTAGAGAAATACACAGTAGAATGCTTTGTTGAGTTGGAACCCCATGACTCTACTGCATATGTACCACTTTCAAACATCTATGTGGTAGCTAACATGTGGGAATATGTAGTAAGGGTAAAAAAAAAAATGATGAAATACCAGGGCTTGAAAAAGGAGCTCGGGAAAAACTAGATTGATGTAAATAAGTCAAATAACATATTTTATGAATTCATTTTAGATAATAGTTCACATACCTAGATATAAGGCATATAAAATGTTGGAGAGGTTTTCTAACTAGATGAGGGATGCAGGATATGTACCCAGTAAAAATTTTGTGCTACATGATATCAACCGAAAAATGGAAACAAAAGTTATGGAGCAAAACCAAAAGGTCTTTGTTTCTTTGTAGATCAAAGAGCAGTTTGCATGAGTCAGAGGTATGGATATGAAATTCCTCAATCAAGAATTCCACTTGTAGTCACCCAAATACATGTCAACATGTAGGTTAACATGATCGCCACTCATCAACTTCAAGGCTCACAGGATGTAGTGGTTGTAGGGAAAATAATACTAAGTTACTATTCAATGAAAATGTCTATAATTTCTTCCTTAAATTCTACTATAGAAAGGGAAACCAAGACACAGGGCTCTCTCACCTACTCAACTTGACCTTTTATTTGAATCAATTATCAAAATTATTTATTTGTCTTTAGAAGTGGGTGATAGAAATCATTTAAATCAACAAATTTTTAATTCCATATTAATGTAGTTTTGGCATCATACTAGTGAGAGACTCTTAGGCTTGCAAGTTGCTACCATGTATAAGAGTTTGGGTGAATCTGGAAGGTCTAGAAATTTAAACTCTCAAAATATTCCTTTGGGGACAGATCTTGAGCATTTGTTCCCTAGCTCAGGATTAGCACCAATAATTATCAACCATGACTAGTCAGTCAGACATGAAATACATTGAATTTTCAATAACTGTGCGTACTCCAATAGAAGTGTCATTTCTAATGATGGACTACCTCATTTAATATCAACACCAATACTATTTATTTAAAGTTATAAAAATTGGAGCTCCAATTGAAATTCTCCCTAGTAAACATAAGAAACAAGTGTCACAACTCATTCCTTGACAGGTAGATATTACTCAAGCTTGAGGGCATCTTCCCACTACAAGGTTTTGAGCTACTACCCAACAAATTCACTTCTTTTTTTGTTGTTAGTATTCTGTGAATATATATCAATGGTGTTATTTTTGTTATCTTCTCGTCACTTTTTTACTAGTAGTTAAATAATGAAAATGCATCCTTTCAAATTTGAAGACATCATATGAATATATTTATTCTTCCCAAATTATTCTACGTTGGCTATAGGAGAAAGATGAGATTTATAGGCAAGAAGAAGGGCAAGGATTAGTACCTCGAGTAAAGAGAAGGTTAAAGATGATAACTCAGTGGATGTAGCAACTAATAACTCCAATACCTGCTGCGATTTTTCATGGAAAAGCAAGTATGGAATATGAGAATTAAACATATACTCTTGCTAAAACAACCTTGTGAGATGCATGAAATTTATCTTCCATCTCAAATAAAGATATGGGAAAGAAAGCTGAAAATGAAAACTTGTATGTATCTAGTTGGCTTCACAAAGAATAATCACTCAATTGTTGTTAGGTCCCTATAATACTAGTGTATCCCCTTATTTTTATTACTTTTATCCCCCTTATTGTTATTTTTGTACCCTTGTAGCCCCCATATTGTTATTATTGTGCCCTTACATTATTATTGTTAGGTCGGCTAGGATTATATTGTGGACCCATGGACTCCTATATATAGAAAGGAGGTTTTGTCATTTGTATCATCCAAGAATTGTTCATTTATGTAATGTACTGGAGGTTTACCCCTCGAAGTGGCTGATTTATGAGGTGTTGATATCTCTTTTCTTCTATTTTTGGAGTTGGTTTCATAACATTTGGTACCAGAGCCTTGGATTCTAGGGTTTCTCTGCTCCAAACAGTTCATCGTGGAATTTTCTCTATAATTTTTTTTATACGAAGGTTCAAAAACTGAAATTTTTATAGAGCGAAGGCGAAATCTTGAGGAACGTTGTGTAAAAAGTTCAGATATTGGTTCGCAACAGTTTCGGAGATATGATCTGTGGAATTTAGGGTTTTTTCAGGCTCCTTAATTTAACCTAAAATAGTCATAGTGGAATTTTTGCTATAAATGTTTTTCTACGAAGGTGCAGAAGTTGAAATTTTTACAAAGAGAAGCCAAAATCTTAAGGAATTTCATGTAAAAATTTCAAATCTTGATTCGAAACATTTTCGGAGATATGATCTGTGGAAGTTAGGGTTTTTTTAGGCTCTCGAATTTCATCTCAAAGAGGTGACTGTGGGAAAATCGTCATAACTCTTGCTCTGAGCATCGGATTCAAATTCTGTAAAAGGTGCCCACAATTACATAGAATGTAGTTTCCTTTGTACCAAGTGTAGAGCCTAAGGAGGAAACAGTGACACGTGGCACACCGTACAAGTTCGCTCTACTAAACTAATCCATAATTAGGTCATTGTGGGAGATTGGGCATAAATTTTCCTTGAAGAATCCAAATCAGGTCAGACCTGTGGCATTAGAAATAAGATTCAGAGGGCTACTACAGGACCAAATTTTAGATATTGAAGATCCAAAATCAAAGATATAATTTATTTTCAATATCGAGCTCCTCAAAAGCAAGAAAAAGGTGTGTATTTGGTTTTTAAGATTGCATAACGTTTGTTTGAAAAAGTAGTTTGAAGTGATTCCAGGGGCATATTGAAAATTTTTTATCAATATTGGGTTTTATAATGCATCCAAAAAATAATTCCACACCCATTAAGCCCTCATAAATCTATACTATGACGCATGAAGCGGAAGAATTGTAGTATGAGATATCAAAATTACGGTACCAAGTGCAACCAATTTCGATCTTACAAAAAACAATCAAAGATGACACAGATGGTTTAAAAGCAAAAATGGAGGCTAAGTTGGATGGTTTGAAGGATCAAATGAAAGCTAATATGGATGATAAAAAAATGGAAGATCACATCGAGCATCAATAACAAGTTCTCCAAGTCTCAAAGGATAACCTAACTTTGGTGAAGAATCGAATGAAACAACAGGAATATCAAAGTCGCAGCGAAAGAAGTTTTGAAGCAGTCACAGAAATGAGGACTCGACAACTACCAAATCGATCGATTTCAGAGTATCTCAGCAAGTGGAAGAACTTACCCATTGAATATTCCACATGGGGGGATGAGAATTTTATACATAAGCATATATAAATAATCAAGCGTTGAGGGCAACACTTGTTTGAAGGAGAGGGGCATGTTAGATCCCTATAATACTAGTGTATCCCCTTATTTTTGTTAGTTTAGCCCCCTTATTATTATTGTTGTACCACTGTAGCCCCCATATTTTTATTATTGTGCCCTTGCATTATTATTGTTAGGTTGGCTAGGATTATATTATGGCCCCATGGACTCCTATATATAGAAAGGAGGTTTTGTCATTTGTGTCATCCAAGAATTGTTCAGTTATGTAATTTATTGGAGGTTTCCCCCTCAAAGTGGATGATTTCTAAGGTGTTGATCTCTCTTTTCTTCTATTTTTGGAGCTGGTTTCATAACAATTGTATTAAAATTAGGATTTTGTTAGTTCTACCTATAGTTTTATATCCAGTCTATTGTTTTGTAATATTGACCATCTCTATTACATTGTTTTTTCTATCTGAAATATGCAAGTTTTCCTTTTAACATGAATTATTCTAAGAAATATTGTGCACAAATTTTTACGTACTTACTTGAATTGTATATCACATGGTCAAACTATATTTTTTCAGTACCATAATCATTTTATTAAAAAAAAAAAGCACTACTTCATTTGGCAAGGCCTTTGGGAAACTTCAGAAACATAAAGGATTGAATGAAAATTCTATTTTGAGGATAGCGAAAAGCTTCATGGATAGAGAAAATAATTTGGAAGATGATTTCTCTAAGTAGTATTGATCTTTGAGCAAGACCACTAGTTCCAGTGGATTGTCAAAATTTATAGTTGTTTATCAAGTTTCAGCAAAAAACTTATCATTTTTTTATTGATTATTAATTGATGGATTTTTTATTTCTACTTGTTTCTCTTTCTTGAAGTTGTTGTGTTAACTATTTTGAACTAATTGAAGATCAAACATGGGTGGTATTTTTGTAATATGTTAAATTATTTTTTGTATTGAATCAATTATTTTTTGTAAAAAAACAATCAATGTGTTATATCTTGGAAATTAAAAGTATGGTAAATATGGGAAAACTATTAGTGTTTTGCATGTAAATTTGCAAAACATTTCAAAGCTACTCTAATTTTTTATTTTCATTATAATGATCACTCATGTTTTGGGTTTGAGTAATTGATGATGGCGACAAGTGTTCCCTTAAATTGGAAGTTTGATGTTGGAATTCAATGTGGATTTTCAATTCAATAATCATATAACAACTGGAATCTGAAAGTTACATTCCAAAATAATCCTATTTTTGGGATTACTAGTGGTGATTGCTACATATTTTCGATCTTGGAAATTTTCTCCAAATTCCAATGAATATATTGTACCACAGGTCAGGAATACAATGGTAAGGGAATTGTCTTTGCAATTTATCAACTTATACTGTAGTGATCCATAAATATAAACTAAACATTAATAATTAGATATGTGATAATGGACCCAAATAATAGTTCTTATTTGAAGAGATGCTCATCAAATTTGGGCATTCTTGATATCATCGACCTCGAGCCCTAGACTTATTCACTTAGCCTTCTACATTATCAGGTTATATACATGTATAGGAGGCTATCTTATTATTGTATCCTTTTTGCTTCATTTCATTTTATTCTAGACTTAGCTTTGGCATTTTCTAGGAGTTTTGTTTGCACTCCCACATTGTATAAGTAATCTACAACTTGCGATTTTTTAGCATGTAACTTAGTTGGAATGATTGTGTCTAAGCTTTCCTTGAAGGTTGATTACTAATTTTACTAAGGTTTTATTTTCTACAGTGACGTTTTATTTTCTTTGTTTATACAGGTCATCAAGCCACATAGTGGCCACTATTTCCCAACTAAAGAAAACTTGTTCGAGTTTTTGGCTTTTATGGGGTAAAATGGAATTGACAATATTGTTGATGTTGAGGTATATATCGTATAAATCCTTTATAGTCTACTTCATTTTATATTCTAGTGTTCATCATCTTTCATGTCTTATACTCTCCAATGTATCCTCTTTCCTTTTTTTAGAAAATTAACTTAGTATTGATGGTAAGAAGCAGGAATTGAAGAAAGAGGGAAATAATAACACTGGAGCACGTTAAATGATCCAAATATAATAATGTAAAGTTAGGATAAAAATATTTATTAAATTAGAATATTTAATAAATATTAGAGACACTTAGAAATAGAATATTGTTAGCGAAGATAGGACTCTGTATATAAACGGAGCCGTGCTTACCGGTCGACTTTTATCTCCTAGCTGACAAAGATAGACCTTATTCATGAAACAGCATGTAAAGAGTCAACTATGAGAAGCATTAATCACCACAGGTAACATTGTTTGGCATGTGATTTCTTGTCCCATGACTGGAACTAGAAGTGACATAGCATTCAAAATTGTCATGTGATACAGGTAGTGAGGATTATTTATATGATGTATTGCCCATTCTGGATCAAATTCTTCAGCAAGTCTCTTCAAGTTATTAGCAGCTACTTCACGTATTGAAAACACCTGGTCACCTAGCCAATGCATGTAGGCGAACCTAATTTATCAGCAAACATAAGTTATGAAGGAAGATTCCATGTGTACTACTCATATGTAGAGTCATTTCTGAAGAAAAAAATGGTTATACACCCATCAAAGATCGACCACCGGGTGGGGGAATCCCCGGGTGGTTGCAAGCATAAATCGACCTTCAGCGATACTTTCACAACGGCTTCCGGGCTGTGACTGCATTTCGTCTTTGTGCAATTCACGAGTAGGCATCTCGAAGAACCCACGAAAGAAAACAAGAAATTCCACCTCGCGAACACCACAGTCTGCGTCCATTTCTTCGATTCCCGCTGCGATTTCAAATGAAAAGAAGTCATGTACGAAATGTAAGTGGGATCATTTCTTTTTTGGGGAGTTGTAAGTTTTGTAATTGGATTTATAAGGGAGATAATTGAAATTTATTTTTTTTATTTGGAACAATAAGGTGAAGTAGAAAATGTTGTCATTGTTTTTGGAGGAATAAGGGTCATTAGTTGTAATTTTTATTTTGGAGAAATAAAGGTTATTATTTGTAACTCAAAGTAATTTTTTACTTTGAGGGGGGGTAGATTTTTTTTAAGGAGATTTTTAAGGGCATTGTCAAGCGGTCAAATTTTGAAAGGATTTCATTGTAGACACTCAATGAGAAATTGACTAGAGCCAAGTACAAAGCTCAGTAATTTTTCTCCTTTTTTCAACGACTATATGAGGGTCAAGGCCAAGCCCCGATAGATCATTTTTTTTTGCATGGTGTGTGTTGTTTTTGGCGTGGCGTGTTTCGTGTGACAAGTTGCTCATTTTTTTTTTTTTGTGTGCTTGATTCTTTTGGTGCACTACTTCAACGCTACAATGTCAAAGTTAATTAATATGTTCTCTGAATCTGATAAGCTAGAAGGGGTGAAATATTATAAGACATGGAAACGTCTAATTGAAAGCACTCTCATATATAATGAATTGTGGCATGACATATGCGATGGAAACATCAAGCCTAATAAACCAGCAGATGCAGCTTCACTTGCAAAATGGGAAGTAAAAAATGCAAAGGCATTATCTCTTATAAAGGCTTCAGTTAATAATGAAATGTACATACATATTGAAAATTCCTCAGATGCATGGACTACTTTACATACAATCAAAGATCTCTTTAATACACAACCTAAATCAAAGAAGGTTGATCTTCAATTAAAATTTCTTCAACAGAAATTAACTAAAGGTGGTGATGTCCTTGAGTATATTTCACGGCTTAAAAACATCAACAAAGAAATAATAAATGCTGGTTTTCAAGCTATTGATGAAAGTTTCTTGACTACGATTTTAATTGCTGGATTTTCATCATCATATACACATTTTTTGGAAACTTTGCAAGTCACTGGAAAGTTAGAGAAGAAAATTTTTGATGAATTGAGTGACATGTTAACCCAACATGATTAAAAAAATTGGGAAGAAGAAACATATTGGAGAAGATGTCTTCTTCACTGAAGCCAGCTCAAGTGACTCCTCAGCTGATAGTTCAAGAAACCGGGGAAGAGGAAATTTTAATCAAAATCAAGCAGCCCAAGGTTGTGGTCACAGTCAAAGCAGAGGAAATAATTTCAACAGAGGCTACAATTCAGGTAGGATAAATTTTCAAGGAAGAGGTAACAATCCAAGCAGAGGATATAATCAAGGTAGAGGACAAAGTCTAGGCAGAGGATAAACTTAGAACAGAGTTCAAAGCAGAGGCAAAGGACAATATCAAGGTAGAGGACAGTATCAAGGCAGAGGACAGTCTCAAGGCAGAGTCAGAGATTTCAGTCAAATTGTTTGGAGGAGATGTAACAAAGTTGGCCATTATGCAGAAGATTGTAGAATTTCTATTGAGAAAATTCCCAAGTTTCATCCAAACTCTGCATAGTTTGCAAATGATGAAGATGATCCCGATGGTTCCGAATATGTCTTCACCAACACAGAATCAATAGCTTTACAGGTTTCAACCTTTCTTAGAAGTGATTATGAAGATGCATGGATTATGGATACAGGTGCAACTCAACACATGACTTTTCAACGGGATTTCTTTTGGAGCTTTCAACAATGCCATCTGAATTCAATCTATCTTGCTGATAAAACAAAACATACTCCTTCAGGAAAAGGTGTAGTTAAATATTTTTTACCTGGCATTGGAGAAAGAATGATTTCAAATGTATGGTATGTCCCAACATTTAAGAAAAATTTGTTATCTTTAGTCACGATTCGACAAGCAGGACATATGGTGATTATGGAAGATGGCTTAGTTAAAATTAACTCAGTCAAACAGAACATGAAAACAGTAATGATAGGTTATGAAGATGGAAAATTGTTAAGGATGAAAGGGACATTTATTCCAAGAAATTCTGACTTTGCAGGGGCAGAAAGTACATACATTTCACCAATCAGATTGTGGCATGTAAGATATGGCCATCTCAACTTCAAAAGTCTCTCTTGTTGGAAAAATACTGAGAGGGGGGGGTGAATCAGTATTTAGTGCAAATTCAAAAACTTTTACTTTTTATGCTCCAAAACCCATACGCTACTTTTCTGAAGCCAACTAGCGTATACACGCGGATATCCTTCATAAAACTCGCGTATACACAGAGATCTAATTATGCCATTAATTCTTCACTTATATCATTCCATCATTTATTCATTAGATGTTCTATAAACAGTAAACATGTGCAGTAAGAACAGAATAAACCATCACACAAAGCATCACACATGAACACCAGGATTTTTAGGTGGAAACCCAAGTCGGGAGAAAACCACCGCTGCAGTTGCTCAGCCTTCAATATTTTATTATAGAGAAAATATCTTACAACATATGTGCTGGTGCAGACTCTACCAGCATGCAGGCACCCACCTGCACTCGTTTACCAGCCTCACCTAGAAGGGAGCTCCAACCCCCTGACTCGTTTACCAGCCTCTCCTGGAAGGGAGCTACGACCCCCTGATCTCGTTTACCAGCCTCACCTGGAAGGGAGCTACAACCCCCTGACTGAAGGCTACAACCCTCAGCACCTCTATGGACCACGTTTCATCAATTTTCACATTGGATCCAACAAATTCAATAGAACACAACTTGTAGGCCACGTTTCATCATATTTTCATACTGGACCCTCTTCATACATTTAAGCACAGTCAAACATCCACAACAGATAGCTAAAACAGAGCAGATCAGATCAGACATTTCTTTACCCATACTTCAGCAAACCCTAGTTTGCATACTCGCTTTCCCTTCACTGATGTCACGTATATACGCGCTTCCGTTCACATAAACAAGCGTATACTTCAGTACATATTATAGAGCAAATTTTATTGCGCATACGCGCTTTTTCTTCAGCGAAGCCTCGTATATACGCGCTTCTTCTGCGGCAAAGTAGCGTATAGATATTCAACCATTAAAGAGATGCATACTTCTTCAGATCAGACATTCAGTTCAGATTCAACCCTTTACTTCAGACAGATGTTCGCCTCATCTCGGATCTAATCATTCCATAAACAGATCTAGCAAATACAAGTGCATTTCAGATCTAGATCCCTTTCTTCATCACTCCTTCATCGGTGCATCATACATTCAGATCTTTCATTCAACTGTAACCCTTTTCATTCAGATATACTTCAGAGAGAAGTATTCATTCTAGCTCAGACATCTTGCACCCACACTCATGATTTGCACAATGAATTTCTTCTCCTTATATAGGTTTACCCTTTTTCAATACCATGAGCCCCTTTTTTAATACCATGAGCCCAAAACTACCTTACTTCCGATGGTATTCCTGGACGGGGTCATTTAGGCGAATCATTACCCAATACAATGGGTTAATACCATGGTGGTTACCCCTAGTTTTGCACTTTTTGAGCGCTTTTACCCATACGCGACTTGGCACGTTCTTTTCCGCGTGCATACGCGACTTCCCCTAGATAGATCCGCGTATTCCTTGAAGCATACTCTTTTCATCATATATTTAGCACATGCTGAATTCCTTTCTTCATTGCCTTTTGTACTCACTATAGATACATCAGTTTTAGTTCATCAAGACATATTCTATCAAGCACAACTTCATCCAGTAAGATGCCATTATCTTCATCAAGAGGGTTGCCTTTCAAGGACAACACTCATCATCATATTGCTATCAAACATCATTTACCAAGTCCATCACGTCAAGAATAACTTCATTAGGTGGATTTCCATCAAGGACAACACATGTCAACAGTCGCATGTCTTCATCTTCATTCAGTGGGTTGCCATCAAGGAAAACACTCTGCATCATATTGCCAACATCTCTCAGTTACAAAAAACAGGGAATGGTTAAGAGACTTCCAACATTAAGAAGGGGAAATGAAAAGTGTGAATCTTTCATTTTTGGAAAACAACATCAAGAGACTTTTCCTACAAGTTCATGGCGCGCAAACAGGCATTTGCAGTTGGTTCACAGTGATATTTGTGGACCCTTACCAACTTCGCTCGGAGGATGCAGATATTTCTTACTCTTTGTTGATGATTTTAGCAGGATGACTTGGGTATATTTTTTGAAGAAAAAGTTAGAAGCATTTGAAAAGCTCAAAACTTTTCGTCAGCTTATTGAAAATTAAGTAAATGAGAAGATTGGCACTCTTAGAACTGACAATGGTGGAGAATTCAATTCAAATGAATTCAAAATGTATTACATGGATAATGGCATAAAACGACATCTTACCAATGTCTACACTCCACAACAAAATGGAGTAGTAGAAAGAATGAATCGTACCTTGTTAGGAATGGTGCGATCTATGTTAACTTTCAAAAAGTTAAGTCCTTTATATTGGGCCGAAGCAATTCATACTGCTATCTACTTGAGAAATAGATCTCCTACTGCTTCTTTAGACAGAATCACACCTTATGAAGCATGGTTTGGCTTCAAACCTCGGGTTAAACATCTCAGAGTTTTTGGATCAGTATGTTATGCCTTAGTTCCGAAGGAAAAACGAACTAAGCTTGACGCACGAAGTTTGAAGTGCACAATTATTGGGTATTATGATGAGAAGAAAGGGTACCGAATTTTGTCGAATGGGAAACTTATTGTAAGCAGAGATGTGATTTTTTATGAAACTAAGAGTAAGAGTGATGAAGAAGTTGAAAGTCTTCTTCAAAAGTTAGAAACAAAAAGTGATAAAAGAAATGGAAATCTACAAATTCAACCAAATTCACAAAATTGGTATGAACTTGAGTTTCCTTCATCTAAAAATGATTCATCCAGTCCGTCTTCTTCACCAGCACCATCTGGGTCTTCTAGCAGTTCATCCAACTCTCCTAGCAGCAGTAGTTCTTCTGACAATGACTCTCCACCCCCGGAACCTGTGGTTGATCAACAAACATCAGTTTACCTCAACCCTCTTTTCAATGATGGTGATTTTTCACAATCTCAAACCAGTGAACATCAATTTCCAAAATGGGCAGTTCAACTTTTGAAAGATATAAGGCCTAATGAACACAATAAAATAGGAACAAGGGGATCACAAAGAAACGAAGGAAATTTTGCCTTGATAGAAAATGTTTTTACTGAACCTTCTACTTATCTAGAGGCAGTAAAACATAAAGAATGACAATAGGATATGGTTGATGAATATCAGGCAGTTCAAGATAATAACACTTGGACACTTGTTGATTGTCCTCAGAATGTTAAACCCATCGGATGCAAATGGGTTTACCGAATTAAGTACAAGAAAAATGGTGATATCGACAAGTATAAAGCAAGAATTGTTGCTAATGGTTTTGCATAGTAGGAAGGGATAGATTATGAGGAAAATTTTGCTCCTCCAACTAAATGGAACACCATATGACTCACACTTGCCTTAGCAGCTCAACGCGGATGGAAAGTTCATCAAATGGATGTAAAAAGTGCTTTCCTCAACAATGATTTATAGGAAGAAGTGTACATGACACAACCACCAGGTTTTGAAATTGAAGGACAAGAACATAAAGTCTGCAAACTGATAAAGGCTTTATATGGGTTAAAACAAGCTCCCCGAGCTTGGTATGCCAAAATGGATGAATACCTTTGGAAAGTTGGTTTTCAACAAAGTGAATTTGATGATACCTTGTATGTATGCCAACAAGGTAAAAATCTGGTGATTCTGGTTATGTATGTAGATGATTTGATTATCACTGAAAATAATGATGATCACATTGCACAGGTGAAAAAGGAGTTACATGTAGGTTTTAAGATGACATATTTGGGACTACTTCACTACTATCTTGGAGTTGAAGTATTCCAACGTCCACATCATATCTTCATTTCTCAGAGTAAGTATGCAGCAAAAATTCTTCAGCGATTTGGAATGCAGGATTGCAAGCCTGTTCTTACCCCTATGGAACAAAACTTGAAACTTTCAAATTTTGAAGGGGGGGAAATGGTGGATAGCACAACTTATCGACAATTGATTGGCAGCTTGATTTATCTAACAACTGCTCGACTAGATATTTCTTATGCCATCAGTATTCTTTCCTGCTTTATGCAAGAACTACGAGACAGCCACTGGAATGCAGCTAAAAGAGTTCTTCGTTATATCCAAGGAACAAAATATTTTGGTCTTCTTTACAAAAAGACTAAAAAAATTTTACTTGGTGGATTTTTAGATGCTGACTTTGCTGGCAGTATTAATGATAGGGCATCAACCTCGGGTTATTTAATGAACATGGGGTCAGCTGCAGTTTCCTGGAGTTGCAAGAAGCAAGCTACAATGGCCACTTCTTCAGCAGAAGCAAAATACATATCGGCATGGGAAACAACATGTGATATTGTTTGGTTGCGTAGAGTTCTACAGGACTTGGGTATTCCTCTAGCAAAAGCTACTTCGTTATTCATCGACAACCAGTCAACAATAAAGCTTTCCAAGAATCCAGTTTTTCATTCAAAGACAAAGCATGTGGACGCCAAGTATCATCATATCAGATCACTCATTGCAAAGGATGTCATCAAGCCAATTTATTGTCCTTCAAAAGATCAGACCTCCGATATCTTCACCAAACCTTTTGGCAGAATAAAATTTACTAAGTTCAGATATGAACTTGGTCTATGTTGTAATGTATCTTTGGATCATAGGGGGGAATGTTAGATGATCCAAATATAATAATGTAAAGTTAGGATAAAAATATTTATTAAATTATAATATTTAATAAATATTAGAGACACTTAGAAATAGAATATTGTTAGAAAAGATAGGACTCTAGAATTGAGTCGTATCTTAGGCTCTAAAATAGGAATAAAGTTAGTAGATTGGATAGAAGATCATTTATTGTAAATGGACACTTGTTATTTTTTCAAGTGGTCCATAACTAAATTAAGTTAGGACATATAGCTTATAAATAGGTTAGTTTCCTAATTTCAAATTAGTGGAAGTTTACATTTGTAAACTCTTGCAATTTGTTATGTAATTTATTTTCCATTATTAATAAAATTACGTGTCTAAGGACACTTTTGTATTAGAGCGAAAAAATGAAAATTAAAGAGAGAGAAGAAAATTGGTTTAATGGTACCTGTAGGGTCAATCCCCACATAAGACACACACATAGATACTGATGGTCAAGTCTTCAGAGTTAGTGAATTCACCTGCAATGCCTCGACAACACAATGATAATGTTTTGAAGTGATGAAACAATGTTTCATGTGTAAATTTTATTCTAGCCAATATTAAGTTGGAGACTCATATTGTAATACTTGATATTTTATATAATATAATTTATGTGGTTGAAATTATTTATAGATGCACTTGATATTATTAAGTATTTTAATTAACATATGTAACTTTGCATTTTCATATTAGATGAACATGAACATTGTATGACACTTATTTTTTAATTTAGCTGCAAAATCATACAAATTAATTTATGGTGATTAATAATGAATACATAAAATCAATCTAAAACTACTAAATTAGTAGTTTATGTTGATTACTGATGAACACAAATAAAATGAATATACGACTAAATTAGTTTCTTATAACTTTGATTGTTAATGAAAGTAAATGAAATTAATATAAACTACTAAAGTAGTCATTTATATAATGAATATGAAACTACAAAACAAAGATAAATTAATGTTGTAAATGATAAATTTGTGATTACAAATTACGACTAAATTTTGCATATACACAACTATTAGTAGCTAATTTACAGTATGTTATAACATGACCAAAATTTAGTCATAATTCTTTGGTCATTAATTGGTTTCAAAAAATGACTAAAAATTGCATATATATTACTATTAGTAGCTAATTTACAGTGTCTTATAACACGACCAACATTTTGGTCATATTTCTTTGGTCATTAATTGGTTTTTCGAGTGATCATTTAGTGATATATTTTGTTGTATATTTGATCATTAATTGCCAATTGTGGCAATTAATGACTAAATCAATGACTAAGTTAATGACCAAATTTATGACTAAATATACTACTAAACAATAAAATTTAGACAAACAATTAATGACTAAGCTAAAAACGACTCAAAGTTGGTCGCGTTATAAGATACTGTAAATTAGCTACTATTGGTCACCGACCGAAAAAATAGTCGTTTATATGCAAAATTTAGTCATTTTTTTAGTAAATAATTAGCCATTTTGTACTAGTGTCTGCATGGACGATTTCACACCTTATGGGGATGATTTCCAAGAAGCTCTCTCCAATTTGGGAAAAGTGCTGAGAAGGTGCATTGAAATGCATCTCTCCCTAAGTTTGGAAAAGTGTGAATTCTTAAAAAGATTAGGAATAGTCCTGGACCACTCAATATCACAAGCAGGAATACAGGTAGACCTGAACAAAATCACCATCATAAAAAGGGTGCATGTTCCTCAAAAGTAGAGAGATGTCAGAAGTTTCCTAGATTTGGTTGCCTACTATAGGATTTTCATTAAAGATTTTAGCAAATTGGATTCGTCGTTATTTGGATTATTGGCCAAAGATTCTAAGTTTTTCTGGTCCATTCTTTATCAAGAAGCTTTTGCGCTCATTAAGGAAAAGCTAACTACTGCCCCCATTCTCTGAGGTCCAAACTCGGCTCTGCCTTTCCACATCCACATAGATTCCACAGAAAAATATTTGGGGGCAAATTTGGGGCAGTTATAAGACAAATTACCCTATGCCATCTATTTCATTAGCAAGAATATGTCCAAAGCTGAACTCAACTACACTGTCACGGAAAAGGAGCTTTTAGCCATTGTCCATTCCTTCAAAAATTTAGGCATTATATTACTAGTTATCAAACCTTTGTACATACGTCTGACCATGCAACCATCAAGTACTTAATTAGTAAACCCGATGTTATTGCTAGAATAATTAGATGGTTGTTGTTATTACAATATTTTGACTTAAAAATTGTTGATAAACCAGGAAAGGATAATTTTATTGAAGATTTATTATCTAAACTAACTCTACCTGCAGATGAGGAAGGGATGATGGATGATCAGCTTCCGGATGAACACATATTTGTTATCTTAGCACTCTCTCCTTGGTTTGCTAACATATATAGCTAACTACTTGGTTGCTGAAAATTTCCCTTTCACTTCGATCGGTGGAAATCTCTTCAAGTTGGATCCTGACCAAATTATCAGAAGATGTGTGAGGGAGGAAGAGTTTTTTGACATCCTCTTGGCATGTCATGATGGTCCTTGTGGAGGCCACTTTGCTGCAAAAAGGACAACCTTAAAATCTTTGTAGGAAAGTTACTATTGGCCTACCCTCCACCAAGATACAAGGAGATACACTAGTAGATGTGACTAGTGCCAAAGGATGGGGAGACCTACACCGAAGGATGAAATTCCTTTGTACCCTCAGGTGGCTCTAGAGCCATTTGAAAAATGGGGCATGGACTTCATTAGACCCATTTATCCACCATCCGAGCAGAAGAGATATATCATAGTCTGCACTGACTACTTGACCAAGTGGGTTGAAACAAGGGCTGTAAAGGTAGAAACAGAGGATAAGGTAGTTGAGTTTCCGAGAGATATGTGTTCTACAAGTTTGGATACCCCAAAGGGGTAGTCACTGATCAGGGGGCTCAATTTACATCTCATCTCATTGAAAACCTCCTGAGGCGGCACAAGATAAAGCACAAGACTTCCACTACTTATCGTCCTCAAGAAAATGGCTAGGTGGAAGTGACAAATAGAGCCTTGGAGAATATCCTCACCAAGGTTGTGATCAGTAGCAGAAAATATTGGGCAGACAGATTAGTGGAAGCCACTTGGGCTTACAATACCACTTGGAAGACGACCACACAATTTACTCCTTATGAATTAGTTTAAGGAAAGAAATCTTTGCTTTCCATTGAGTTTGAGTACAACACCTTGAGGATGGCAGCTAAATTAGGCCCAGACATCACAAAGGCCCGACAAAAAAGGTTTTTGTAGTTAAATTATTTGTATGATTTCATAATGCAAACCCTCCTTCACACAAAGGTAATTCAGTTGTAAAGGAAGGTTTGGCATGACAAACACATCAAAGAAAATACATTTCAATAAAGAGATTGGGTGTTGCTCTATGACTACAGGTTTAAGGATTTCAAACGCAAACTAATGAAAAGATGGTTGGGACCTTATCAAGTGGAAAAATTATATGACAATGGGGTTGTTCAAATTAGAACCATATCTGAGGAGAGAATCCCACTGTTACACCAATTTTTGGTCATCTAACCTCTTACTATTAGATGGACCATAGTACACCATGTAAGACCAATTTTACCTTAGTAAAATTGCTTTCACTATGAAAAATAACTTAGTAATCCATAATTTATTAAGTCATTTATTTGTTTGATTTTCCTCAAGGGATAATTAATTAAACCATAGTTTAATTAATATTCATGGTCATATTTAACCCAAAACGGGAAAATTAATTACATAAATAATTATTTATCTTATTATTTTTAGGAATAATTATTTAAAACATTATTTAAATAACATTCCTTGTTATTTGACCAAATAATTTACAAATAATTGAATAAATAATTATTTATTTAATTATTACTCGACCATATTCTTAAAATAATAAATAAATCATTTATTTATTTATTGTTTACAAATAAATGGATTTGTCCAAATTCAAATTTTTTTTCCCTCCAACAAAAATAATAAAATATTCCATTCACTACCTTTTGTTGCCTAAAGATCGCTCTAGATCTATACTTTTGGTCTAACTTTGTTCCTCCATCATTGTCATATTTTTCTACCTTTTTTCTTGTGAGCTCCCTTTGAGTTCCATTTTCGTCTGGGTTTTCTACATCATCAAGAGAGAGAGATCTTAGATCTGAAGCGCTGAGGACATACAAGAACCCATCCCATTGAGGGGGACTCATAACATCTTTCTATGTTCCCTTCCCAGGTGTCATAAATACAAAAATTCTTTAAAAAAATTCTTGTCGTGTTCATTGGATGCATGGAGAAACTCTTGATTTTATTTTTTGTTTAATGTCTTTAACTGCATATATCTAGATTTCTGTAGCATTTATTTTGATCACTAACTGTTGATCTAAGGAAATTTACAGCCATCTTTGATGCTAGGCTTATTTTTTATGCATAGCTAAAGTGAGCTTTTTTGTACGCTTGCAATTAGAATTCACACTAACACCCACTACTTGTCAATGGTTAAAGGCTCAAAGTGTACAAGAAGCCCCTGTCTAGGACTGAGTTTATAAATTCAATAAACAAGGAGGTGAATGTCATTGGAAGCTCCATAGTTTCCAGCACCTCCCCTTCCTATAAAAAAAATAAAATAAAAAATAAATATGCATGGGTGAAAATATTTCTTAGGCATACACGGAAAACTCCTGGGTTGAAAACCTCCATGAGGTGATCCTGGAGCAAAAAAAAAGCAAAAAAAATAAAATATCCTTGGGTGAAAACCTCTTTGAGGATCCCTAGGCAGGCTTGTGGGTTGAAAACCTTTGTGGAGGCAGCCCACCTATCTTCAAAAAAAAACAAAGAGAAAAAGATGGAAACAACACCTATATACTCACATACTTCTGTTTTGCGGTTTGTTGATCAAGGACGGTTTAAACAAAGAGGGGAAACTTTCTTCCTCTCTTCTTTCTCTCCTCTACCTACCCACTCGATGATCAACACTAGTATGCATCCATCACCCATTTCTCCCTTCAGGTGAGAAAAAATACCATGGTTTTCCTACTCTCTGCAATTCTACAAGATGTCCTAGGCTGCAATAGGATTTCTTGTAGTGCTACAGGAAACATTGTACTGCTATAGGAAAGCCATCCGAGAGAGGTGAAGCTCACTCAAGGACACCTAACCTTCAAGAAGAGCATCATTTCTTGCCGATACCTACCACTCATAACACTCACTCCACTCCATGCATAAGTATTCACTCTCTAAAACCTTGTTTTCGCCACTATGAGCTAGGCCACCTGCATCTTGACATGGGACCTCTACCCTCATATTTCCATTACTCCAATCACTCCATAGCTCCATCCCTAGTATCCCTATAATATTTCCCCTCATTTCTCAACAAATGTGGAGCTCCAAAGTAGCTGAAAGGGGACTACTACAGGAAGATGATCACTTCTTGTAGTAATAGTGTACATGACACAGCAAGCCGCTAGTACAATATGGCTAATTAGTTACTAAAAAAATGACTAAAATTCGCATATAAATGACCATTTTTCAGTCGGTGATCAATAGTAGCTAATTTATAGTATCTTATAGCGTGACCAACTTTTAGTCATTTTTAGCTTAGTTATTTATTTGTTGTCTCAATTTTATTGTCTAGTAGTATATTTAGTCATAAATTTGGTCATTAATTTAGTCATTGATTTAGTCATTAATTGTCACAATTAATGACCAAATATACAAAAAAATATATTACTATATAATCACTCGAAAAAACCAATTAATAACCAAAGAAATATGACCAAAATGTTGTTCGCGTTATAAGATACTATAAATAAGCTATTGATAGTCATATATATGAAAATTTTAGTCATTATTTGAAACCAATTAATGACCAAAGAAATATGACTAAATTTTGGTCATGTTTTAAGATACTGTAAATTAGCTACTAATAGTCGTATATATGCAAAAATTAGTCATCATTTGTAATCACAAATTTATCATTAGCACTAGTCATATATATTTTTTTGGTAGTTTCATATTCATTATATAAACGACTAATTTAGTAGTTTATATTAATTCATTTACTTTCATTAATAGTCATTATAAATGACTAATTTGGTCGTATACTCATTTTATTTATGTTCATCATTAATCAATACAAACTACTAACTTAGTAGTTTTAGATTGTTTTTATGTGTTCATTATTAATTAACATAAATTATTTAGTATGATTTTGTAACCAAATTTTAAAAATGCCATACAATGTGTATGTTCATCTAATATGAAAACGCAAAGTTGCATATGTTAATTACAATACTAAATAGGGAAAATTTTAGGGGCTAATATTCGCAGGTGAGCTAATTTTCCATGCTTTTTCCAAAAAAAAGATTCGCCAATTTCCATTTTTTTTGAAAACTGATTCGCCCAAATTTTATAGTGTAAAATTATTTTACCATAAAATTTGCCAAAATTTATATATACTAATATAAAATGATTAAAAAACTAAATATTTTTACAAAAATAACAACAAAAATATTACAATTTACATATTGGGGACTACTAATATTCGCCAAGGTTTCTAAACTTTAAGATAAACATCCATCCTTAAAATTTTCCCTGATACTAAACAATATCAAGTGCAACTATAAATAGTTTCAACCATATAAATTATATTATATGAAATGTTAAAGTACTAAAATATGATTTTCTAACTCAATATTGGCTAGACTACAATTTACACATGAGGTGATGTTTCATCACTTCAAAAAATTATCATTGTGTTGCCAAGGCATTTCAGGTGAATTCACCAACTTTGAATACTTGACCATCAGTCTCTATTTGTGTGTCTTATGTGGGATATCGAATCTAATGGTATCACTAGACCAATTCTCTTCTCTCTCTCTTTGCATTTGTCGCTCCAGTGTTATTTCTCTCCTCTTTCTTCAATTCCTGCTTCTTACCATCAATACTAAGTTCATTTCCTGAAAAAAAAATAAGATACAATGTAGGATGTAAGACATGAAAGACAATGAACACTAGAATATAGAATAAAGTATACTATAAAGAATTTATTCGACATATACCTCAACATCAACAATGTCAGCCATTTTTCACCATACAAGTAAGAAACTTGAACAATTTTTCTTCAATTGAGAGATAGTGGGCACTCTGTGGCCAGATGACATGTATAAACAAAGAAAATAAAATGTTTCCATATAAAATAACACCTTAGTAACTTAGTATTCAACCTTTAGGGAAAGCTTAGGCACAATCATGCCAACTTAGATAACTTGTGAAAACAAATAATCTGATGTGTGATGTTTAATCCTTGTCATCTTATTCAACAACAACATTTCATTTTCTGACGCACATTTTCTAACACATGAACTTGGTCAAGTATATAAACAACATGTACTCAATTAAAAACATGAAGGTAAACTTTTATCATAGAAATGAAAATATTTTAACACAAAATAGTTATAAGGATTCCAATCAATATCGTGTAATACTAATTTCATCTTCAAACTTTTGTTGTTGTTTAAATGGACATGATACCAAGTATTTTCAATTTCATAGTTAAAATAAAAAACAAAATCGAAAGAAACGTTAAAAATACAATCAAACAATAAAGAGAGGATATCATGGAATGGACATTGCAATTATAAAAAATGTCTTTACATGTCCATTGATGTCTTTTCTGGCATTCCTAAAACATTTTCTTGCCCAAAATAACCATGAGGTGAAAGAATCACAACATTGAAAACCATAGGAATCCCTATTAGAAACATTTCCAAAGTTGATGGATCAGGTGCCTCAAGTATCTCTAACAACAAATTAATCATATCCAAGACATGCTCTACATTGCCTCCCCATCCTTTTTCCATTCACATTTCCTATAACCTGCCCACAACATATTCAAGCAACAATCAATCGAAGGCATTGACATTTGTTTTTATCTTTTATATCTATAAAATTTGAATATGATTTGTTTCTAGAACATATTAATTCATATTTAAATCCTTCCTAGCATATCAGAAGGTATCAATCAAGTAGGACATCAGAAAAATCAACCTCAATGAGGTCCTCAAAAAATTTCTACAATATCAATATTTTTCTTGCTGTGATATCTTGGGTAGAAAAAAGAACATACCTGCTGTTAGGGTCCTATAATAATAGGATTCATAATTTTGAATTGACTATAATTAGTCTTGTAATATTATACATACTTTTCTTTCTGCAAATTGTTTTCCCATATTAAAAAAATATATATAAAGAGGGTTAAGTCCTAAAAGAAAAATCAAAGGGCTGAAAGAAAAAGTTATATATATGAACCCCACCAAAAAGAGATAAAAATAGATCTTGAAAGTGATGCAAATTCAAATGCCACTACTTTTACTTTACTTTGCAAAATAAGATTGTGTGCAGCTTGTAAAAAATGCCACAATCCATGATATTCAAAAAGCTTAATCTTGATTATTCATGCTTTAAATTTCATGATGATAGTTAGAGAATAAAGATCTAGCCAAACTATTTAATCTTGGCAGATCAGTAATTAGGTAGAGAATAATAATGAGCTCAACAGTTTAATCTGAGCCATTGGAAGTCATAAGGTTAGAATTAGATAGTTTGCTTATAAAAGAAAAATAAAAAGGGCTTGCGAGCCTAAATGCACCCAAATAAATGAAGAAAATATGTTAGGGTAAATGATGGGTAGGCAGAAGAAGTTTTCACAAGGCATGGATAGCAAAAATTGGTCATTTCATATCACTAATGTCCCTCAAACTCCCCTCCCTTAGCTAAAAACCCTAATGTCACTTGAAAAAAGACATTTTCCCTTGTAAAAATACCCCTTCCCCTTCATTTTAACCCTTTCCCTTTACTACATTCATTTTACTTTACAAAAACCCCTTTTCCTTAGTTAAAAGATATATTTACCTTTGGAAAAGTAAAAAAAAAATTATTAACTTCCCTTTTCATTAAAAATACTAAAATACACTTATCATAAGTATTTGTTTAAAGTAATATATCGGGTCCCACTATGAAACATCCCTTCCGGATATCACTTTTTACGTTAAATCTTAGTATATTTTATACATCCCGCACTACATTCATTAACCTCCCTTTTTCATTAACCCCAGTTTAATACATATAGTTAAACTCATTCCCATATTATATTAATTCCCCACTATTATAAAGTCCCAACCCACTTATAGACTATGCTAAATCTGACCATTGTATATTTCTAAACCCTTTTAATTATATAGTTAAAACACATCCCATACTTTATTAACTCCCGCTTATTGTAAATCCCTGGTCCCACTTACTATAACCCCACTTCATTTAAACCTTATCACTGTAGTTTAAACCCCACCCATTGTATATTCCTAACCTTTGCATATGTATTATAATCCTAGCGCATAACTCAACTTGGGCCCCATGCCTAAAAAATCCCCGACATAACCATCCAATTCGCCCATCCGTCAGATCAAGACTCATCAGATCCTACGGCCAATAGCCTCTTTCGCATTCCCGATTGAGAAATCTTTAACAACACTAAGAGCTTGCGAAATAAGTTGTTTTCACAGCCCCGCTCCATGCTACGTGGAAGCCCCTGACTATATCGCATCCTCCAAAATAATACCGCCTACCAACTTTTTCCGATGCGAAAACCTCCAAGCGGTTTCTTCCACCTGTTATAAAAATCACCCCGCCTTTTGAAATTTGACCTTGTGCCTAAATTTTAACCACTAATTGGTTAAAAAGCAATAAGCTGCCCTTTCAAGCCTTTTCAATATCTGCTAACCTATTTCCGAGCTAAAGAACCTGTGCCGACCTATTATTAAGCCAAATTCAACAAGAATTGAAGCCTTTCACTCCCACAATCATTGCAGAATCGGTCTGAAGCAGTATAAAAGACCATTGAAGCCTAAGAAAGCCTCTGTTGCCTCCAGGAACTCCTTTGCAAACTAAAATTACCCATTCCAGGTATTCCTCAGTGCAAAGGCCTATTCTTAATCAAAGAAAGTAACCATTTGATCAATTGAAGCTTTGCAGACCATAGAAAGCTAGGGTTGCCTTTAAAAACCTTTTCTACAGACTGTAATAATATTTTCACAGTATTTTTAAGGGCTTTATCCTATTTCTTGAACCAGATATTAATCAATTGAATAAAATACACAAATAATGGCTTCCCAAGGTATTGTAACAGTCAATCCCATGCAACCTCTAGCTGTAGATGTAGAACATACCCCCCTTGTAGACAGGGAATTTAAAATTAGTGAACCTGTCACTGATTTTAACCTCCTTGAGATCCACTGCTAGAGCCATGACAAGTCAATTGACCAAGCTGATGATGTTTACCTTTGGGAGTCAAATTTGCCCAAGTATGTTGTCCCACAAACCTTCCAGTTTCCATAGGTTATCAAACTCAGTCAAACCAATTATTTACCTGATCAAAGATCCATTGTAACCCCTGATAAAGAGATTTTATTCACTATCACAGCTGAATCAATAAACTAAATGCTACAAATTCAACCTAGGCTTGATGAAACCCCGTTGTCTATTGAGACCCTCACACAATTGTATCTCAATCTGGACTTCCACAAGAGGTTCCATATATTCCAAAGATTCATTCCCTCATCAGTAGAAACTCCCAAGACTAACCCACCTTATCCAACAGCTATATTCTTTGAGAGAACCAGGCATATCATGACAATGATGTCTTTTATTTTGGTTATTTTACTGATGAGCACGTTGATGCTTCAGTCCTAGGTTTTCTGTCTATTTTCTCCCCTGGTTAGCCTCCTGCTTCTATATTCAATTTTTCCCAGTACGTCTCTGATACAATTCATGAACAGCTTGTTAAAATGCCTGAAGAAGGTATCTTCAAGTATTCATATGTTTTGTTCCATATGTTCCTATACTTTCAATCTGAAATATTTACAATTAACCTTCAAAAACTGGATGCTGAAGGTAATCCTCAGTTAGTAGTATTTTGGACTTCATTAATCAGGAAAGATTCAACAAAGTTCACATACACAGAATTCATTGACTCATTCATCTATCCAATTGTCAACATGCTGAACAACAGCATTTAACCAAGAGTCAGTGATGATATTAAAAAGGTATTGCAGTTATCAGAACATAGAAAGACAGGAGATTGGTATCTTTACCAAAACCACACTAAGATTAGAGTTTATGGTTTTCAGCTAACCCCATATAAACTGCCAAAATACCTCCCAATGAGGTTATTTGCACTTGAGTATATCAGGAAGATTCTTAACTCTGATGAAGTTAACTTTCTATCAGCCAAGAAGAAAACACAATTTAAGATAAAAAACGAGATTGGTCCCTTCATTTGTAATAGCATGACCATTGGTCAACAGGCAGAAAAGTGCCTTCAGGAATTAAGGTTCAGTAAAAGCTTCAAATGGAATTATGATCCTTTAGGAGTTATAAGCAATTTAAGGATTAAATTTAAGTTAACTCCTTTTGTCCATGAGTCCAAGCCATATATAGAGAAGTACTCCAATCAATCTGAATGGTTGGAGAATACTTTGAAAGAGCTGGAGAAACCAACAAAGACCAATACTATTCTGCAAACTCCAATCCTACAAGACAGGAACTCCAAGAGAGTCAGAGAATAAGGATCATACTCAGCTCAAACCACCATTGAAACAAAATTCAAATTGATGTACAGGAAGAAGCCCAAATTAAATCCTGTAAATGAGCAAGTTGAGACAATTGAAATCCTTGATACAGATCTAGTGCTAAAAGACAATGCACCACCTGTAGTTTCTAAAGAAACTCACCAACCTTCAACATCAAACACTCAAATCATTCAAAAGAAGCATATTGTTGAAGTGTCTTCATCCAGTAAACCAACAGATAAAGAACAATATATCATGCATAAGTACAAGGAAATTAAGCTCAGGAATGAGGCATTAAAAGCAGATAGTTATGCCCAATACTGGAAGCGGACACCTAGTGACCAAAGCATGTTGCTTTCAGCATTTGACTACAAGACCAGAATAATGCAAATGACTTTCTTACAGCCCACAATGAAGCATCCTAAGTCATCAACAGATTATAAGAAGACATCATATGAAGTTCAAGCCAAGGATCTTCATCCTATAGATCAAATAGAATTTCACAAGCAAGCTGGTGAAATGTTGTATTCTACCATGACCAATAAAGCCATGAGTTTTCAAAAGCTGCAAAACACTCTAGAAAACATCAGAGGTCAGCTAAAGATATAAAAGGCTTCCTCACAAGCCAAATACAATAGAATTAAATCTCTAGAAGAACTGGTCATTGAAGTGGGATATGATCCCAATAACATCAAAGTTACAAGAGAACTCATTAAGAAAAATAATGCAGACATTGCTACATTAAAGAAACAACTCAATTGCCTCCTACTGAACATCCACAAGCGAAAGAAGTATTACAAGATGAAAACCAAAAATATGAGATGATGAAACTCATTCGTCAGTTAACTTCCCAATTGAAGGAAATGGATAAGTTAGTGTAGGAGGAAAAGGCTAGCTTGGAAACAATCCCTGTCAATGTTATTCCTACAGTCACTACAACAGTTCCTTCTACTTTAGTAGATTCATTAGCCCCATCAGTTCCAGTAGCTATAGCACTTCCCATTTCTTCAGTAGCTACTTCGGTAATAGAATCATCTACAACAACAGTACAGCCAAGTGATGAAGTAGGTAAACTAGTAAAATAAATGCAAGAAATTTCCATATAGACTAATGAAATAAACAGACTTAAAGAACAGTTAAAAATTATGGATGATGAGAAGAAACTAGTTCAAACCATGCATAAGAATGAAGTATAGAAGACAAACAGATTGACAAAGAAAATGCAGAAGTTAGAGAAAGAATTGACATTGAAATAACCACTTGCCCAAGCCAAGCAACAATTGTGGGCTAATATCATTGACTCTGTCAATGATATTTGGCCATCAATTCAAGTTATTTTTTAGCAAAAGGATCTAATCAAAGCACAAGTGAATCCATTCAGAAAATCAGGGAAGAACTTGGTAAGAAGCCAAAGGAGGCCAATGAAATCATTAAGTTTCTTAATTCCAAGAACAAACAGGAATTGGAAGAAATTGGCATAAGTGATAGGACTGAAACAATCCTAGAAGTTAGAAAGGTGATTTCTAAAAGGAACTTAATGTTACAACTAGAAGAAAAGTGTTAGAACATGGAATTTTCCATAACCAGATTCATGGTTAAATTTGATATATTGAGGCAAAAAGGTCTCCCTAATCCTCTAGTTATCAATGACAGGTTGATGAAACATGAATATTATGATAAGAAAATTAGAGAAGTGGCAAAAGAACAAATCAATAATTCAGCCATGAAGGAATTCCAACAGGAAAGGTGCTTTATTAGAATTTTGAGAGCCTCTTTTACCTCCAACATGAGGTAAAACATCTATTCATTAACAAGCCCACTTTTGCAAAGTATATAGAGGCTAATGAGATATTCAAAAGAATGGTAAAGATTAAATTTCCAGATGCAGAGGATTGGGAGAAGTTGACTGATTTACTTTGAAAGTGAAAGGTAAAACAGTAAAAGAGCAGTCAAATATCAAAGTAAAAATAGAGACAGTTTAAAGAGTATCAGTTAAAGTTAAATAGTATGAGATGAAATATAAGGTTTAAAGTTAAAACAAAGATAAATCAGAGTGAAATACAGCTAGCGTAAAGGACACTCAACAGCCTAAAAGGCAGCCTTTGTTGAGGAAATAGTCAGAGAGAAACAAGAAAAATATCAACCAGCAAACAATAAATCCAAATAAAAAAGGGATAGCTTGCATTAGTTAGATAGTTGTCTCTATCTTCTTATATGAAGATATTTATTTTTCCTTGAATAATTCCTAATTCAGTTTAGGATATTTTGTAATAGTTTTTTATAAATACTTCACAATTCGAAGTATTGTGGGTGGTGTGTAGATTGCTAAACTTTTCTATAGTAGCATTAATCTAAAACCTGAGGGTTCATTGTGCCATTTTCAAGTCAGCAGACTAGATTTAGCAATAAAGGCATTATATTACAGGATTCATGTGTTGGGCCAACTTCAGTGAATTACTTTCGAATTGTTCTTTGTTATCTCTTAAGTTTTTCACATACTTGCATGTTTTCTAAATCTAAATGTATAACAGGAATATTATTTCAGAACTTGTTTAAAAACACTCTGTCTTGAACTGTTATTTCATTTACATGTTTTCTTCTGATATCCAGATTGGGGAATTCTTAATTGCTCCCTAGTTTCGATTGACCTCTATCATTTTCGTCATTATCTGGATCTGAGAATCCTTAATTTCTCTCCCATCCTGATCGAAACCATTTCATCATCCAACCTAAAGATCTGAATCAGCTCAGCTACCTTGCCCTGTGAACACTTCCTTTAGAAACTTGATTCGGTCTTGTTGCTTGATACATTGACTCCATTAGCCCAAATGGTAAGCAGACCTGCCTCTATCCATCTAAATTAGTGATTCCACCACCAAACTAAATCAAAACCAAAACCAATCAATCTCACATAACTAGCCTAAAATCAACTAAAAACAACAAAGTTAAATTATAAAGAGAGAGCCCTCTCTGAGCATTAGGAAGGCTAGATCCTAAAGCTTAAAAGTAGGTTTTTGGTTACCTCTAATATTTCTTTTACTAAAAGCATAACAACCCTAGGAAATTATTGGAGTAATAACACGTGCAAAAGAAAATTCCATATATTGCTTATGTTCAAACTCTGTATATGGTGTATTCTTAGGAAATTTTTTAAGATGTTCCTCCGCCTTTACCAAAGCGAACTATAGCTTGGTTAAACTATGTATCCTTTCATTCAACATCAATTTCTGCAAGATAAATGTCACACATTATTCTTTCCCATTTCTCAACATGCTACATATGATAAATTCAAAGTCACATAAAACCAAGAGCAAACCCTTTTCTAACCAAAATATATATAAAAAAAGTGCCTCTAATAAAACTTCATTCTAATATCAACAGATGAAAAGAGACTAGTGGAGAGGTTTTCTTGTTGCTTGACTTTGCCTGTTTTTGTTATGAAAGTGCTCGAGCTTCAAGAACCAAAAAATGTGAGGGGAGTTGTAAATGTGAAAAAAAATATGATGACCTTTATAGACATCGAAATTATGTGAATGATGCCATTTTTGGATGTGGTAAATCTCATAATAACAAATGGCCACATCGGATGCAGAGATTAAATATAAAAACTTGTGGACATGGCATGTATTCTAATAAATTGCATTGCAATGACTACCATGGGCCTCTATGGGTTATAGGTCCTCAATACGTTAGTCTTGATGATGAAATAGATATGGAAACAATAAGTATGGGTGGTCCTAGTTTGTATGGTGGATATCTTCAAACCAAGGTCATCATCTTAATGAACCTAGGTTCTCACATGATAAACTTGTATTTGGTCCTCGCCCAGTTTCATTCCATCATAATTTTTAAAGACTCAAGAGGACCCTTCAACTTATAATAGGGTTGCTTTTGAGGTAATAGATAAAGCTTATCCAAAGAAAATGGATTTTTGGGCTCTAAGAGATGGATAATTTAAATGATAACAAGCATATGTTTTTTTCCCAAGATTCAAATGTAGGTATAATTTTTGTTGATTTTACTAATAGATATAATGAGAGAAATAATCCATGAGGAACGTCTACTGATCATTTTGATTAGGGAAATACTGAGAGATAATAAGACTATTTAGGCTCAAATAAAATATGGTGTTGATTCTTATAGTTCCTCAGTTGCTGGTAGTTTGAATTAAACAATGAAAAATAACATTGTTGGTGTTTACACACAAAATCTTACACTTCTGTAGGATCAAGTTCTAGTTGGATAGGAAAACCAATAGGAATTTAGTTCCCATACAAAGATGAAAAAAAATGTTTCCAGGCATGGTGATGATAAGGTCCATGGAGAGGATATACACTATGGAGACATTGGGGAATCTACTCATAAAGTAGATGCCATAGGGAGGAAGCATTGCATAGTAGAAAAGGCACATGAGCTTATTAAAATTTGTGCCATCAGAAAACCATAGTATGATTGATAATAATAGAGATGTGGAAGATCCCAGTATCAACCTCGACTTTTTAACAAATAAATGTTAGGCTTTGACTCTCCCTTTCAACAAATGCTTCGAAGAATTTTTTTTTTGAACTTTAAAATGATTCTAAACTAATAGTTCTAAGTGACTAAGAGGAAGAAAATGCGGACAATGAAAACATTGGTTACTATATTGTTTTGGATTTTTCTAGTTTGGATAATTTGGGTGAATATATATAGTGCAATTCAATTCTTGTGAAACTTGGCTGCAGGCATTGCAATTTGATTGCAATGGAATTACCTTAGTTGCAAATAAGAATCTAATTTCACATTAATATTAATCTACAATGATATGCTAATGGAATTTTTACGTGCCAGACGCATTGCAAGTAAACTAGAAAATTGATTAATGTGATGCTTGAGTAAAGCTATACTTGCATTGGTACTATGTTTCCTTTCTAAATTTATTATTTCTTCCTCTTCTAAAAGTCATTTAGTAACAGGTTGTAGATGTTCATCAAGGGCTCCAACTCCATGAAACCTTTTCACCTCTCCCAGAATATGAACCCTTTGAGTTGTGCCTCAAAATCAGTCCTGACAAAATCAATCAGTCTCAAGGTCTTAAGAAGCTTTCATAGAAAAAATTTGAAAACAATAGACTATTTCAATACAAGTTTGAAGTCTTCAAAATATAATAACTACTCATATAACATATATTTTCAGTGTAGAAATTATATGCACTAAGCATGCATATGTCCAAGATCCACCTGATCTCACACTATTTAACTTTATGCAAGATACTGAATCTATTCCACTTGTTAATATTTTGCAGAAAAATTTAATTGCACACCATGTGAAGCATAAAAAAAAATTATCAATCGCACATAACACAGTTTTTAACTGGGAAAGCCTGAAGCTGAAAACCCAAACTATATATTATGTAACATGGAGATCACATGACAATCTCATACAAACATACAAAGCTTATCACAAGCCCTTAGTACAATACAATCTTCATAGACTAATCAGGACCAATCTTGCAAATCCATGCACCAATCTTTGCCACTTTCTAGCCTGCCTCCACTGCGCAATCCCTGCTGAAGAATAGCTTTGAATGAATCCGAATTACCCCTGCTTGCACTGTGCAATACTCATTGGCATCTCCACTGTGTGTGTGGTGCAATCAACGCATCACTATAGTCACAATAGATAGTCTATCTTGCCCTTTCACCTATCTCTCCACTGGTCTCCACTGAAACTACCATGCACTATATTTAACTGATGTATTGTTCAGTTGATTAATGAGTTATTATTTGTGAATTAATTAACTAATTAATTCACTCCACTCTCACTAGTGTATCAATCAGTTAGACTATATACAACTAGCTCAACTAAGTCTAACTGAGTTAAACTAAATACAACTCCATCAACTACTCTTCCAACTGTGTCATAACTTCGCCAGTTGAGTTCTAACTGAGTCCTCCATGCATTAGCTCCAGTAAACCCTTAGGAATTGTGTAACTCCTTCTATCAGCTGATGTGCCACATCTGTGCACTGAACTGAAGTGCTCTAAGAGAATAAATTGTTGTTTAGAGTCTGATTATTATTAAGAGCTAATAATTATCGGCATGCATCTATTTTTAGATTGACGATCTATAAATAGACTTCGCCCAATATTATAAAAATATAATTTCATCTATTTTTCCAACTTGATCAACCATCCACAAATAGCATCCTGCAACTTCTGAAATATGATCACGATGTCTAAAAATAGACTTGCGCCAAAAATAGCCTGCGGGCCCACTTAGTGAAGGCGACTCTTTTCACTAAGCTCATCATCTTGTTGAATCTCAACACTCCCTCTCAATAAGATAGGGATTATCCTTCACCTCGATCCTGCCTCTATGGTATTCAAATTTTCTCCTCGTGAGCGCCTTCGTCAGAATATCTACATCCCGATCCTTCGTAGGAATGTACTGAAGCAACATGATCTTCCACTACACACAATCTCTTATATGATGATACCGTATATCAATATGTTTAGATCTATCATGAAACACACGATTAACCAAGAGTTTAATGCAACTATGATTATCACAATGAATCACCATGGGATCTAAATGTGAACTCGAATAAACCAAATGTGAGGATCTTCCTCATCCAGATAGCTCTCACATGCAAAATAAACTTACGCTACACATGTATTCTACTTCCGTCAACTATGCCACGGATATTTGCTTCCTATTGTGCCAAAGAAACCGGCTATAGATCCGAGCATCGAAATCCTCTTCCTAATGTGCTCTTTCTATCTATTGGGCTTCCTGCCCAATCTGCATCCGTGAAGCCATGCAACTTCACCTCATCCGTCTGTCTGTACCATAAACCATACTCATATGTGCCCCTGAGATACCTCAGGACATGCTTGCCTGCCTTCAAAAAGAGCTTGGTAGGCTTAACTATCACTTGTGAAAGCTGGTTCACCGCATAGCATATGTCCGGTCTTGTATTGACTAAATACATGAGTGAACCCACCAACTATCGATAAATAGTGGCATCTACTACCTATGCCAATGTAGCATCCTCTTTCTTCCAATTTCCTGGAAGAGGAGTGTTGATAGGCTTGCAGCCTTGCATGCGAAACTTCTCCAGTATCTCTCGGGCATACTTGCCTTGAGACACAAACAGTTCACCTTCCTGCTGTCATATTTCCAATCCAAGGAAATAATGAAGGAGGCCCAAATCCTTTGTCTCAAACTCCTTTGCAAGATCTGCCTTGCATGAGTGTATCAACTGCTCATCACCAGTTAGTATTAAATCATCAACATAAAGTACAATGATTAAAGCTTACCCTCCACCACAATCTGGTACAGGTTTGGTGAAGCCAAGTCCAGTGAAATAGTTTTCGATCCGAGTGTACCAAGCACGGGGTGCTTGTTTCATCCCATACAGTGCTCTTTTGAGCCTGCAGACATGTGACTCGCTGCTGAAGATCTCAAATCCTTCAGGCTGCTCAATGTACACCTCTTCCTCAATGATCCCATTAAGGAACGCAGTCTTCACATCCATCTGATGAATGTGCCAACCCATCTACGCTGAGAGAGAAAGGATGGTCTGTATGGAAGAATATCGTGCGAAAGGTGCAAAGGTTTCTTCATAGTCAATCCCCTCAATCTGTGAGAAGCCCCGAGAAACAAATCTTTCCTTATACTTCTCGACGCTCCGATCAGTAGCTTGCTTTACCTTGTAGATCCATCTTGATCCTACAATTGATTTTCCCACCAGCCTTGGAACAATCTCCCAAGCACTGTTTCTGACAATGGAGTCATACTCCTCCACCATGGCATCTACCCATGTGGGCTCCTGCGTTGCTTCTTCAAAAGAATATGGCTTTTTCATGTTACACTTGCTCATAAGAGCCATGTATCCAGTATATAGGTCAGGTGACTGTCTCTGTCTGCACTGTGATGTAGGAACTCCTACATTTTGTGCCGCATCCACCTTCAGTCTCTCAGCTTCTGTGGTACGCTTTATGCCTTGTCTGATGTTTGGTTCTGCATGAGTGGACTCCTCCACTCCATGAATCTCCTCCTGTGGTAGATCCACATCTAGAGGCTCATCTTTGGGAAGAAGAAGTTCCTCCTCTGCATGCAAGTGTAGCTCCCTCTCAAGCGACAACTTCATGGCTTTCACCTCATTGAATTTTATATCCCATCGCATAACATTCATCCGAATGTTTGGAAAATACACATGATACTTATGGGGTGTTTCTATGTAACCCACAAATATCCAAACTTCTGCAGTTGGCTCCAGCTTCTTCCTGACGTCCTTCGTCACATGAATGTAAACAGGTGAGCCAAAAATCTTCAAATGAGAAGTATCAGGCTTCTTACCAGTAAAAGCTTCCTCGGGTGTACTCATGTCAAGTACTCTATGAGGACAACGGTTTTGCACATAAAATGCAGTGTTGCATGCTTCTGCCCACAAGTGCATCGGTAGGCATTGGTCATGCAGCATCGCTCGTGCAGCACCCACGATCGTTCTGTTATTTCTCTCCGCGACCCCATTCTATTGTGGGTTATGAGGTGCTATGAGTTATCTTCGAAATCCTTCTTTGCTACAGAAGTCTTTGAATTCACCTGAGATGTATTCACCACCATTATCACTCCGTAGAACTTTCACTTGCTTCCCCGACTCCTTCTCCACCAATGCCTTGAACTCACAGAACTTTGAGAACGTTTCACTCTTCTTCTGCATGAATAAGATCCAGCATCTGTGAGAAAATTCATCAACAAATATCACATAATACTTGTGTTTTTATATTGAAACAACCGAGAATGGTCCACACACGTCTGTGTGAATTCTCTCCAGGATCACCGAAGCACGGTTCTCCTTCTCATGAAAGGTGGTCTTCACAAACTTACCCATTGTACATCCTTTTCACTGATCTGACTGCAAAATAGTACCCTTGGGAAGTCCAATAGAAATTTGTTGCAAAATCTTCAAAGCGCCATGGTGAAGATGGCCCAATCTCCTGTGCCATAATTCGCCCTCATCCCAACTCACCACTTCTTCTGCTTTGCCCACCATTGCAATGCAACCATCTACCTCCAGCTTGTAGAGATTCTTAATTTGAACCCCTATCTTCTTGGTTTGACCTATTGTTTTATGTCGAAGGAAATATTTTCCCTCACTAAAAAAAACATTCTAACCTTTGTCTTCCAGCATTGCAACCGAGACCAAGTTCTTCTTCAAACCTGGAACATGCATAACATTCTTCAACAAGAATGGATTACCGGACTCCCTCTCAAAGGTAATGGTCCCAATGCCAATCGCATTGTACCGACCATTGTCGCCGATCTCTATATGCATCTGGAGATCCTTCTCCTCCAAGTCACTAAACAACTCTGTCTCCTGTCATATGGAAAGACGCACCACTATCAAGATACCACACTGATCCCATGCAGCTTGAAACCAAGCATGCGATCAAGGAAAAATCTAACTCAAATTGTGAGGCTAAGGCCTCTCTAGCTACAGATCCAGCAGCCTGCTTATTCTTATTCTTCTGTGGACAGTTCGTGGTGAAATGTCCATGCTCGTGACAGTGAAAACACTTCACTTTGGACAAATCCTGCTTCTTGCCTTTAGCACCGGATTTTGAAGGATTTTTTTTCCCCTTCCCTTTCCTTGCTTTGGCAGCCAAAGCGCAATTCTCTTCATCTTCATTCTTCGATGAAGATCCATCCCTGGTACCCCGCCTTATCTCCTCCTGCACAAGATCCAACCAAAGTCGCTCCCATCCCGGTAGTTTCTCCCGTCCATTGACAAAGTCTTCGTGGCTATGCAAACTCTTTGGAAGCCCAAGGAGAGCCAAGCTCACCAAGTCTTCTTCATCAACAGTAACCCCCACACTTCCTATTTCATCCTTGCAGTGGACAAACTTCGTGATGTATTTTGGAATACTGTCGCCTTTCTCCATTTTTATTTTTCTGAGCTTGTCTTTAAGCGCCAACTTCCTCTGGTCACTTCTGCTTTGGAATAAGTCTTTCAAAGCGTTCCACATTAAGAATGGAGTGGCTTTCCCGTGAAGGCTGGACATAATATGGTCCTTCACACTTTCCAACAAAATCCTCCTCGTCTTTGATGTCTACTTTTGCCATGCATCAAGTAATGCAGCATTACTAGATCTCGGCTTAGGAAAATCGTTATCAATGAACTCCTTCATCCCATTATCCTCCAGCACTGCCTCCATTCTATCCTTCCAGGCTATGTAATTTGAGCTCCCATCAAAGGCATACTCCAATCTCAACTCGTTGAAAGACATTTCAATGTATACTCGATTTCTGTACCAAGAATCTTCTGTAGCAAATTCAAATTGTCCACCAGTACAAACTCACTTCACAATTGCAATCTTCAATCAACAATGCTCTGATACCATGTAGAAATTATATGCACTAAGCATGCATATGTCCAATATCCACCTGATCTCACACTATTTAACTTTATGCAAGATACTGAATCTATTCCACTTGTTAATCTTTTGCGAAAAAATTTAATTGCACACCATGTGAAGCATAAACAAAAATTATCAATCGCACATAACATAGTTTTTAACTGGGAAAGCCTGAAGCTGAAAACCCCAACTATATATTATGAAACATGGATATCATATGAAAATCTCATACAAACATACAAAGCTTATCACAAGCCCTCAGTACAGTACAATCATCATACACTAATCAGGACCAATCTTGCAAATCCATGCACCGATCTTTGCCACTTGCTAGTCTGCCTCCACTGTGCAATCCCTGCTGAAGAATAGCTCTGAATGAATTTGAATTACCCTTGCTTGCACTGCGCAATCCTCATTGGCATCTCCATTGTGTGTGTGATGCAATCAATGCATCACTATAGTCACAACAGATAGTCTATCTTGCCCTTTCACCTATCTCTCCACGGGTCTCCACTGAAACTGCCATGCACTATAGTTAACTGATGTATTGTTCAGTTGATTAATGATTTATTATTTTTGAATTAATTAACTAATTAATTCACTCCACCTCCTCACTAGTATCAACTGGCCTAGACCAGATACAACTAGTTCAACTTCGATCTAACTCGTAGTTAAACTAAATAATAACTCCATCAACTACTCTTAACCTGTCAACCCGCCCATTTGAGTTCTAATTGAGTCTCCATGCATTAGTCTATAAACTCCATAGGAATTTCGTACCTCTTTTTTCACCATACCGCTGCATCTCTGGCAATCGAACCAAGTGCTCCAAGAGAATGAGTTGTTGTTTAGAGTCCGAATATTATTAAGAGCTAATAATATCCTACATATCTATTTTTAGACTGGCAGTCTAAAAATAGACTCCGCCCAAAATGTCTAAAAATAGAAGTCCATCTATTTTTCCAACTTGACCAACCATCCACAAATAGCATCCTGCAACTCATAGAATATGATCGACATGTCTAAAAATAGACTTGCGACAAAAATAGCCTGCGGGACCACTTAGTGAAGGCGACTCTTTTCACTAAGCTCATCATCTTGTTGAATCTCAACATTCAGGACATTTTATATATTGGCACTATTCACAAAATCAATGCAGAGAAAATCCCCACTTACTAGAGAGATTTGAGAGTCTTGATAACCTTAATCACAAGGGAAATAAAGGAGAGTTATAGTCCTTCTCATTTTAACTTTAAATTCATCTCCAACAAGTGTTTATGTTAATAAGAAAGAACATAAACTATCATACAAAATAAGTAAATTGGCGTGAATTGCACTAGTTCTTGAAACTTTACTTAAGCTATTAACTTCAATGAAATACATTGGCTCCATTTTAACAAGAAAATATCATCACACCACACTCATCATAAAAATTTTACCTGATTCTTCTCAATTAAGAAAGTAGCATTTTCCATCACCTTCATGCACTTAAGTAATAACTGCACACTCTCAGCCATTTTAGTTGTTATGGATTATTTTAGAACAACATTTGAGCCTCAATCCTCCAAATCCTCATGAACACAAACATTGGTAGGGATTTTATAAATTGAAAATGTTTTATACGCCTGATCATCTCAACTTATCCATTAAAAATCTTCATCATGGTATCCAGGAAAAAGTCAAACATTAGTTCAATAACATGTACTATAGAAACCAATGCTCTTAAATACACATAGAATCTGTAAACAATATTCCTACATTTTATTTCATATTAATGACAATTATATGCATAAATTTTTCTTTGAAGTATCTCACCAAGTAGACAAAATTCACACGTAAACACCAGGACGCCAAGATAAATAGTGTAGTTTGTAAAAATACAACGAGTTGAAGTACAGTACATCAAACAATAATTTAATAAAAATGAAAAAATAGGTAAAGTGATCTAGCCTGGGTGAAAATTGCAATAGTAGAAACAAATGAGCTCTAAAGTACTACAAAATTGACAAGAAAACATATAAAATGAGACATGAAACACTGTAATAAAAATTACTTGGATTTTCTCAAAGGTTGTTATCAAGGGAAGATATCCATTCTCACTTTTATAATATCAAAACAATTCAAAACAAAATCAAGGCCCCAAATCTCTCATATCCTTTCTTTGAAATCCCCCCTAACTCTTCTAACTGCACTAGAGTGCCCCCTGGAAAACTTGTTGTAGAAAGTCATAACCCTAGGAAAAATGGAAAAAAAATGCCAAAAAATCAACTCAAATGCCTTTTTATTGAAGTTGTGAAAGGAATCAAAGGTAGAGTGCTCTTCTTTGAGTGTTTCACGTTGATTTTTATTAATACTAAAAAGGAGGTTCTTTTGGAACCATTAGTTTCCTGGTTGAAGGCCTTTGTGATAGCAAAAGGGTCTATATGAGCAATTTTAGTCCCATGAGACATTTCATCCTTTGAATTTATATCCCATTTTATGCCAATGTACATTGGATATGACATTGATGTTTGAAATCCATAATCATGCCATATTGGAGGAGTGCAAATGTGGTTTCCTAGTCCTTTTTCTGGACATGGCACTTGAATTTTCTTTTGTATCTTGCTAGATTGTACACTTGTGTGTATTCTGAACATGTGAAACCTTTTCCTCCATGCAGTATAATAGTAGATGTCTTCTTGGGAACAAAATACTTGAGTGGAATGAATTAGTACACCAAGGTCGTTGGCGAGAAGCATTTGACCACCTGTTGGAAACAAATAATTTTCTTGAATTCACTAGACGTGTATGCCCTACCCCTTGTGAAGGTGCATGTGTACTAGGAATCATTGAAAATATAAAATCTATTAAAAATATTAAATGTGCCATCATTGATAAAGATTTTGAAGAAGGTTGGATGGTTCCATGCCCACCTGAGAAGAGGACATGGTATGTGTCTTTCATTTATAATTCTTAATTCCATTCTTATGATGCTTATCATTTTGAAAATAAATTATCAGTTGTCTATGATGTGGTGAACTAGAACTTGATATCGATTTTTCATTGGGTGCAGGAAGAAAGTTTCTATAGTGGGTAGTGGGTCAGTTGGTTTGGATGTTGTTGATCAACTTAATAAAGCTGGGAAATATGTCACCGTTTATGAATTTGTTGATCGAATTGGAGGTCTGATGATGTATGGAGTTCCTTATTTGGAAACAGATAAACTTGATGTTTTCCAATGACGTGTTGTTCTGATGGCAGAGGAAGCTGTTAACTTTGTTGTGAATGCAAATGTTGGAGTTGACTCTCTTTTCTCTATGGAGAAGCTTCGCATGGAAAATGATGCTCTGCTTTGGGCATGTGGTGCAATAGAACCAAGGTACACTTCTATATTTGATTTCAATTCTAGAGATTATGGATTGAAGTCACCAAAATCAAGTATGGAGATTCTGGATTGAGGAAACACCACCTTTCAGGCAAGTATTTCACACCACTTGCACCATTCAATGCCATATTCTACTAACCTAGACCTAAAAGATCAAGTGGATATTTGGGTTGTCCATCATACTGGAAAATGCCCCAATGGCTTTCAAGTTACTGGAAGCTATGATCTTAGCACCTCCATCAAGAAGGCTAAACAAATATACTTTGATAGCTCCATTCTGCATTGGAGTTCCCTTGCAAATCATCACTTGTTTTAGAAGGCTTTGATTGAAACTCTGTGCATACATGAGATTCACATTTTAATGACCATCAATGGACCAACCCACTTCTACCACAATAATGGGAATATTAGGGAAGTCTGCTTTCTTGAGAGGTCAAATCAAAGTATCAAGATTTGCATCAAACACGTTGCAATATTGCATTGTCCCATAAATTACTAGTTGGTTGGTACCATCAAAGAAGGAAAATTTCAAAGGGAAATACCAATTATCATATAAACTCATAATTGGGTAGATATTGACAGCAAAATATGCTTCATTTCCATTTAGAAACTGAATAATTTGTATCGTGAGATCACGAACTTCAGGCTTGAAATCTGAAGTTGATGGCACTGAGTTGGTTTCTATGTATTTGTACACATTTGCATTGAGGGGCATAGTCGCTTTGATCTAGTCTCCTAAACCTGCCTTGTTGAGAGCTTGTTGAATATTTTGAAACATAGGAAGGGTAAAATTCATATGTGTCATTATATGTCTTTAGGAAAGGCTCATTTCCAGCTGCAACCTACCTGCAAAGTGCAAGAATTTTTACAACCAATCTTAGTACTCTGGAAATATTGAAGCAGATAAATGCAGAAAAAATGTTGATCTTCTAAACCAATTAGATTCTCCTACCCTGTAAGAGTACCTCTAAGGCTCTTATTTTTCCAATTTCTGAAATATAAATTACAATATTTTTGTAATATTGTGACAACAAAAGAAACATAATTTACCATTAAAGTACTTTCATAGGAAGCAATGTGCATCAATGAAGATAATCCTAAGGAAAGCTACATAGCAAGAATATATACGACTAACAAATTAATTTAGGGCCCGATGCCTTGAACATCTAAAACAAAGTTACAAACACATAATGTCAAAGCCATGATATAGAATATGGAGGCCAATTTAATTATCACAAGTAGTTGGGTAGTTTGTTGCAGAATGTTTGCATCCAAGTTTTTCCATCATTGTTTTGGATCATGTCCCTTACTCCTATAGAGTTTTAATCTTGGTGCTAGAACATTTTGGTAACATTATGTACTCATTTCCTTTATGTGTACTTTCTACCATCATTTTTTATGCTCTATAACACCCCTAATTCACTATATAATTGCTTCTTAATAAATAATGATATGATTCTTTCCAAGTATGTCTTCCCTGCCTCGCCAATTTATTATTGATTTTCAAATATTACACCTAGTATGGTTCTAGACAAATTAGAGAAAATGATCAGGTGCTTCTTTTGGAATGGTGGTAATGGAGACACTACATAATTCTCCCTTGTCAATTAGGAGAAAATATTCAAATTTTTAATGTGTGGGATCTTTGACGTTCTAAAACATAACCGACTGAAAAAATCTCTCGGGGCCAAGATGATTTAGAGGATGGTAACTAGTAAAATTCTCTCTCTGTAAAAATATCATCCTAGAAAATTGTTGCCCAAAGGAAATGGCCTAAAAGCATCATGTTATCTTCAGTGGATCACACCCCTGGGTCTAATTTATATAAAAAAAAATTAAAGATATTCACCCCTAATAAAGGACCATATTTCATGCTTCATATGGATGGAAAGAAATCAATATTATGGTTCCATTCCATCACAGGCTCTCTCACCTGATTCAAGATTTTAAATAACATAAAATATTGGTTTAGTTGTATGAACTTCACAAACATCGTTTTCCTAGCTATCCTTATGAGAAATGGAATTTTGGAGCAAATGAAGAGCTTTGGTCAACCTATTATATATTGAGAAACTTTTGAACACATAATATATTTGATTGAAAAACAACTTCTGTTGGCTTTCCCCATGGGTGATGACACTTTCAACCAAGTAAAGAATTTTGATATTTATGACATGAATAATTTTCTTAATTCCACTAGCCTTGATACTATTTTGGCTAAATTAGAATATGTGAAAGCATACATTTCACTAGAGTTGCAAGATTCATATCTAGAATGGAAAAGAAATTTTTCTAATTTTAACATTGATGCAACCTCGAGTAATGTTGTTTTTACCATTGACACATGGAAATACCTTTGTTCATCCATCTACATATATGGGAAAGAAGAATTCAGCGAGAGTTTCCTGCCAATGATTAGGAAAGAGATGTTGCTCTAGCTTAAGAAAAATATTGAATCTAAAAAAGAAACATTGGAAAAGCTTTAGGAGCACCAGTTCAAGAAAAAGGGAAAATTTTCTTACTCAAACAAACGAAAATCTATCCCAAATAAGAGAGCTTGGAAGACATGCGTATATTGAAATTTTCTTTGTTGGAAGGACATGTACGAGGCTTGGGACTTTGGAGGCAAGCTTTCAAATTTCAAGTGAAGAATAAACACAATTGATAGCACTAAAATGTTCCCTTACACTGATGTGAATTACTATACTGGAGTAGATTTGATGGCTAATTTAACCCTCCCTTTTGATGCCATGACCCGACAAAATGACCAAAAAGCTAAGTTCAAGCCATCATTTTTCAATGCCAATTCTATCCAAAATGACCTAAAAGCTAAGTTCAAGACATAAAAAATATAGGATGGCACTGACAACAAGGGTGGAGGCAGCCATATGGATGTGAAAATTCTTATCCCATTGAGGTATTAGCTAGATGGGTACCTTTGCAAATTTATTCTTCAATGTATCAAAATTTGGCTAACATTAATTTTTCCATTCAAACTTAACTTCTTTTACCAGTAGTTCCTCCAAGGGCTGGGTGATATTGGTGTATAAAGTTTTTAAAACATACTGGCTTGCAATGATACTGGTACCTTGTGTCTACTATAAAGTTTGTATACTTGAACTATCAATTGGAGGTGGAAGAGCACTAATAAATTTATCTTATTTGTACTGACGAGAAGTCCTACGTGTAATATGACATGTCCTAGTACATTACCAAAAGGAGAGATAAGAAAGAAATTCTATGAATTGAGAGAAACACCACAGTCATGACAACATTATAAAATTTGTCAGACAGTTGACATGGTCAGAGATGAACCTGTACAAAAGCTAGTTATGCAACTAAATTTCCAAGAACGTGTGAATGAAATATTTGAAGATGTCCAACATGATCCTACTGAAAACAACAGATGTGTTGTTTTATCCCAAATGACATGATATAGTAGCAATAGGATCCCCATTTTGTTGTAAAGGAGGTCTTTGCTTGGTCTTCTGCAGCAACCTTTATGTGACAATATCTATTGAAATCATATGTGACTGAGGAGATATGTTTATCTTGCAAACCTTATAATATCATCACTATAAAGTATCAGAAAGAGATCAAGTATGATCACCTTGAGATTTTATTTAATATTTTACTATGCCATTTTTCGAACTTTTTGTAATTTTTTGCATAATAAATTTGCAAACTTTTGGTCTTTTTGTAATTTCAAATTTCACAGACAGAGATACTATGGATTAAATATTCCTCAAAATAAAATGCATGTTTTGATTCTTTAATTTGGAAAATTTCAGAGTTATTCAAGCATCAGTATATTAGTGCATGTTATGTAGCATACTAATATACTATATGAAAGTAAACATTCGGTTTCTTCAAGACAATAAAAATATAGTCTCGATAAAATAAGTTATCTTTCTCTACTAGAGCATATTTATAAAATATATCTCAACAAACAATTTGGATTCTCTATCTAAAGGTACAAAAAACATACTTGTTGCCCTAGAGCAAGGATTTTGATACTGGTTGTGTAGTCAAAGCTGCCGGTACAACAAATCCTTATACATGTGGCACAAAGGTGGCTACAGGTTGGATATATAACACTCACTCCAGATGCAGTCACACCATTATTGTACTGAGAAAACTTGGGAAGTTAAGAAACTTGTTGTGCCAAAGATCTTATTCCAATCCCTGATCGTACGCTTTGTACGGGTATCATAGGAGGAATACTACCTGCAACATAAATAGGAGCCTAGACCACTATATATGTTGCTAATATAGGTGTAGAGAAACATGGGGTATATCTCTTTGCTTTTGGATTAAGCTTGAATTCCTGAAAGAAAAGGCCAATAATTTCACAACACAAATGACAGAAATCCATAGGGTAAGGAAGGATTTCAATTTTTTATCAAGATCACTACTCGCCCTCCACCTGTATCTGGTGAAAAATATCTCTAACATTCTTTGGAGAACAATCGATGGTTGTGTGGCCACCAAATCTCAGTGCATACAAGAGGTTTCAAGTATGAAGCAATCTTCCAAATTTCATCGACTGCAAGGTATTGTTCGTCCCTTAGCATCATCGATTCCAGTAGACAGGATCCGGATCACAGAAGATCATATTTCAACTCTAAAGTCTTGGGTTAGCAGCTAGAGCTCCAATTTTAGCTCTTCGATCTCTTTCGACGTTACATCTAAATTGGTTTCATGTAATTCCTATTTTTCTATGGCAAATCCAGACTTTTTCTCTCAAAATTCGACCAACAAGGATGGTGTTTGTTCAGTGAACCCTGTAATTTCTTCTAACCATTCTAATGTTTCTTCTCTCCTTTCTCATTGCTCAGTGTTTGGGCATTCTCCGTATCTGAGAATCTCAACATTCAGAATTGGATTCATTGATAAAGTAATCATTTCCAAGAGTTGATACCCTGGATATCTCTCCACAAATAACAACTTGTAGTAGCCCTATCTGTGCGGGATGATCACCATCTCCATAATTTATTTTCGGGGACCAGGGACTGAATGGATTCTTGATCTGTAGAGCCCAATGTTTTGTACATATACATAAGCCAATGTAGGGGGAGTGGAACTAGCGTCTTTGAAATTTTGCATATATTCTTGGGTTGTTCACGTTCCTCACTACGCAATCACTATGTCTCGTCTTCCCAGCCTCTCTATCTCATTTGGATTTGTGCAAACCGTAATAAAGAAAATCCAAATAGCTTCGTCGATTGATTTTGCACCAAAAAAAAATCATAAAGCACCAAAAATGAATAATATATTTATATGAAGAAATCAACCCAATCGCAATTGGGTGGATAAAAACACTTCACAACTTTTTGTGTGGGTAAGTGCTAACAACTCACCAAAGCTATAAAAACTAAGCAATATAAGTTGGGCGGATAAAAATTCATATATAAACTTACATCACAAAATATTTAAAAGCTACATCTTTAATAACTCTAATATATTTGACGAGAGAACGAAATTAATAAAATCGATAAATAGAAGATAGAGTTTAATGGATTATAAAAGAGGAGTACTTTGGTAGTTTCCTGGAGAGTCGTTAGTAGTTGGAGGTAGTTGCTCTCTACACTTGATGGGGCTGCTTTGATTTCGTAGACATAATGGACCTCTTTCTTCATCATCTAAGTTCAAGATATATTTTGGAATCTATAATCAATATAAATTTGACATATTTGCGGTGGTGGTCCTCCAGTGATCACCATTATGAAGAATTTTTTGTATTAACACTTCTAAACTCCTCCAAAGTCATATCTAAAAAATTTATTTCGTCAACACTGCAACCTCTCATGTCAACAATGAGAATTCGAGAGACAAAGATGAAGCAATCGTTACACGGTATATATATCAATGTTCTCGTCAGGCAATCACTATGCGTCGTCTTCCCAGCCTCTCTATCTCATTTGGATCCGTGAAAACGGAAATAAAGCCAATCCAAACACCTTCGTTGATGGATTTTTCGCCAAAAGAGGATCGTAAAGCACCAAATTTTGCATATATTTATTTGGTTACTTGATAACCGGAATGAGGCAAAGCCTATCATAAAAATGTATCTAAAAATCAAAAAACCAAAGCTAATGTATCTAAAAATCAGAGCCTATCATAAACCAATAGAAATAAAGCCAAGAATTACTGACATGCCAATGGTATTAGCGTTTTATTTCTGGCAATAGATTTCTGACAGTGATATTGAAGGTCACTACATGCCAGTTCTCCATTTTCATGTAAACATTGGTTTTTGTATGGAGGGTAGATAAATTACAATAGGAAAAAGTTTGATGTGGGAGGTTACTGTCCTATTTTTTTAATTAGATAAATAAAAAATAAAATCCTGCATTGTCTGGTCGAAAGGTTAATCCTCATTGAAAAACACAGAGAAGGTTTGTTTATGAATTACTCTTCCATAATTCATAGATAATGTCTGTACTTCTGTGAGGAGCGGTGAAAAAATGACAATCGAGTGACACTATTAGTATGACTTAAAAGCTGAGCTAATAGCATAGTCTATTAGGATTGGAGAGCCATTACCAGAAACTGCATTCAAAGGAATGTTGTCTGCAAGTCTGTTGAGTGCAGCGGTGGTGTGTTACAGAACAAAGGTTTGCACACTTGTGGTCTAAAAGGCATTAGAAAAGCTCACAAAGGAGAATTGCCAATCCTCACATTTAGAGTTACAGCAATCACCAATAAGGACCCATTTTCTGGAAAAAATGAGCATTTACTGTGCTTACAAGTTCCATAATATTCAAAATAGTCTCTGTCATCAAAGGCGTCGTAGAAAAGATGAGCAATTTCTCTGTATATGAGAATCTCAGGAACTTTCAAAATTGGATTCATGGGATCAACCAATCCTTTCCGAGAGTTGACACCCTAGATATCTCGCAACAAATAAGAAATTTGTGGTAGCCCTGTCTATGCAGCATGATCACCATATCCATTATTTATTTCCTGGGACTAGGGACTGAATGGATTCTTGATCTATAAAGCCCACAAATATTTTCTAGAAATGAGAAATTCAAATCGAGCCATCATATTTTGGAGTTTACAATTAGAATTCAAATGTAGTTTTTGGAAAAAAAATTTATAGGAGGTTGTTGTTTGTAATGGGTTTTCCTTCGGAAGGATTGTGGAGATAGAATTGAAAGAAAAAGATGCAGCAATCATCACTGGGTTTATATTATATGTATATATAATATGAATCTATCAATATTGAAATACTGAAGTTGAGGTGATTTCTTCTAACCATTCATTCTGATGTTTCTTCTCGGTGTGTTCGCTACTCATCATTTGGACAATCTTTGACCTCTGAGGGTGCCTTTTCTGTAGTCGATCCACCCCTCCCTTCTCAATAATCAACCACTCTCTTGGTCAACCCCCCTACCTGTGCAAATGACACCCCCTCCCTTTGATATTTCTCTTCCATCGTCCCATATAATTTCTCTTAGTCCCATAGACTACCATAGACTATTTTTAATCTCGTTTGAATCCGTCATCCCATAGACTTCAAACTTTCTCTTATTTCCATAAACTATTTGTAATGTCGTGAACGTTAAAATATTATTCATTCATTTTCCTGCTCACTCCTCCTGCCTGCACAAACGACACCCCTTCCAATCATTTTTCCTCTTTCACTTCTCTCCCTAATAAGCCATCCATTACTTCACCCCTCCATAAAACCCCCTTCCTACCCTGCTGGTTCGAACTACCCTTCTCCCTGCTAGTTCGAACTCGCCTTCTGATTCGAATCCCCCAGCTCCATCCCCATCTTTTTTCCTCCTCAATCCATAAATTGGTATTCATTTATAACTTTAAATCTCAAAGTCTGATTGTTCCATCCCAACCTTTTTCCTCCTCAATTGTAATATCCCAAATTAGGAAAGACAGTAATATTGAACAAAAAACTAGAATGTACAGCAAATAATAATGCAAAACACATGAGAAAATCATAGATCCATTTTGTTATGTATCACAGTAGCAAAATGTACAATGTGTTGAGGAGAAAATCACTCAAACTGGGCAAACAAGCCTCTAAAGCTCAAATACACTAGAATCCCAAATGATACTGCTACATAGAAAGGAGTACATGACAGCGCAATCCCAGTGAGGGTTACTGCTACTGGAAAATGGAAACAAGTGGATCTACTGATATGATACTCAAAAAGAGCTGAAAATGGAGAACTAGTCTCTCAAACACAATCCCAAGATAACCCGGCAAGGGTTTCTTGAAATACACAAGATGTAAAAAGTGCAGACAACAACTCTATGGTTCAATCACAATGTATCACTGAAGCTCTACTAATGTATGGCTGAAATAACAAACACATGGTTGTATTTTCTCCTCCCTATCTTTCTGGGTTAAAGGCTGATCCTTTCACTAGGAAACTAGCTCATAAATAGGGTTTCTCAACCCTCCACTGCAACACACTGCAAAATAACACAGTTCCTCAAGGAGACTGCGCTATGGCTGAAGGTGGATTCTTGGCCCAATGCCAAAGGGTGGAAATGAATCTTATAATAGCTCTTATGATTGGGCACTCGAATTCCCCCGAGCTAGAGTGTGGGATTCCTGCTTGGAAATGCCCTTGTACTAAACAGTACAACAAACTCTGCTAAACAGTTGAAGCATGCAAGAAGTCATAAGACTCAAACATAAACAATATTCTGAATGCCCCTCATGGCTGCCATCCCTTTCCTTATATTCTTGGTGAGCTTCCTCACCCTTGGCCCCACTCATTTATGATGCTACTTCCATGCAAATACTCCTCCTCCAAAACTGCATTCTCCCCACTAGCTTCACTCTCTCCTTTGGCAACACTATTGATTTGGTCAATCTTGACCCAATATAGATGCATTTTCCCCTTTCACACCCAAGGTGGATTTATTTTGACTATCTACACTGATCCACATCCATACTAGAGGTGGTTTATTCCTACTAAAGAGATTTAAGGTTCTCTTTTCCCCACTTATTCAGCTATACTATGAATAGAAGCAACATATAATATTCCAGCTAGTTAAAAACTAATTGGGAATATTAAATTCCTCCCCTCCCAAATGTTTCTTGTCCTCAAGAAACAGTAAATAAGGATGTTGCAAAATCTTCTCTCCTTCCCAAGTGGCATCCTCATCAGGTAGATTCCTCCTTCAAATCAGATGCTCTCTAATCACCCTGTTTCTTAGTTGCCTCTCCCGAGTATCCAAGATAGCCTCCGGTTGCAAAACCAGATGGCCCTCATCATCAATTGGTGGGAGATCCATGGTGGAAAACACATGTTTTCCAATGGCATTCTTGAAGCATGAGGCATGAAAAATTTTATGGATCTTACTTCCAATAGGGAGCTCCAACTCATATGCTACTTCCCCAACTCGACGAAGCACCCTGTATGGCCCATAGAACCAAGGTTTAAGATTTTCAGCCCCCTTCTCCTTAAGTGTATATTGTCTGTATGGCTAAATACGAAGATATACCAAATCATCCACCTCAAATTACCTCTCTATCCAACCACGATCTACATATAACTTTTGTTGGTTTTTTGTTATAGCAATGATGTCCTTGAAGGCCTGGAGTATATCCTGACTCTCCTGAATCCACTCCTTTTCTCTAGGAGCCTTTCTTGCTCCAAAATTCACATCATCAAATGATAGAGAATCATACCCATAAATAGCTTGAAATAGGGTCATGCCAATGGACATATGAAAGGTTGTGTTGTAGCAATACTCCCCAAAATGGAGCCAGCGTAGCCATGCCCTTTGCTGCCCCGAAACATAGTTTCACAAGTAGCCTTCCAACCACTTGTTCACTATCTCTGTCTGTCCATCAGTTTGTGGGTGATAGTTGGTGCTTGGTGTCAACTCAGTACCCATTAACCGAAAAATCTCCTGCCAAAAGCCACCCATGAAGCGGCTATCCCGATCACTGACTATGGTCTTTGGAAGACCATGGAGTCTAAAGACATCTCTAAAGAAGAGCTTGACTACCTGTGAAGCAGTATATCATGTAGAAATAGAAAATAAATGTGAATACTTTGTTTTTCGATCAACAACTACAAAGATACAATCCTTACCCTAAACCATAGGTAGACCAGTGATGAAGTTCATGGAGATGCTTTCCCATTTTCCATCCGGAATAGGGAGTGGTTGTAACAATCCCGTGGGATGGTTGTGATCCCCTTTGTTCTGCTGGCAAACTACGCACTCCTTGATCTGTTGGAGCACATCCTCCTTGAGACCCTTCCATGAGAATCTCTCCGGAATAGCCCAATATGTCTTGGTGAATCCTTAATGCTTGAAAAGTGGTGAATCATGTGATGCCTGCAAAATATTCTTCTTGAGTCTAGAATCTCTAGCCAAGAATACCCGATCACGGTAATATATGACCTCATCCATCACTTTATACCTCTCATCAGTCACCTTTCCATCTAATATCTCATATGCAAAGTGGTCTTTGGAATACTCCACTAGCAATTGAGCCTTCCAATCTGTATCCATGTTCATTAAGGACGGCGTTGTTGGCCTCCGAGATAAAGCATCTGCCACTACATTTCTCTTCCCCTTGACATATTCAATGTCAAGGTCATAGGCTTGGATCTTACTCACCCATTTCTGCGACCTCTCCTGAAGCTGCTCCTGCTCAAGAAAGAACCGAAGACTATTGTGAAAATTCTTCACTCGGAATCTGTTACCCACCAAATATTGTCGGAACTTGGCTAAGGCATGCATAATAGCCAACATCTCCTTATCATATATCGGATATAGTTTCTCATGGGGAAGAAACTTCCGACTCTCAAAATCTATGGGGTGCCCCACTTGCATCAACACTGCTCCAATTCCCTCTCCTGAAGCATCACATTCCAACAGAAAGGATTCGGTGAAATCTGGTAGAACCAATACCATGCAGCTACTCATCACCTCCTTGAGCTTATCAAAAGCTCTCTGCATTGTGGTTGTCCAACTGAAAGCTCCCTTCTTAGTTAGATATGTGAGTGGTGCTATTAGTTGAGAGAACCCTTTAACAAACTTCCGATAGTAGGTGCAAATGCCTACAAACCCCCGAAGTTCTATGACATTCTTTGGTTTGGGCCAATCTCTGATAGCATGTATCTTCTCTTCATGAAATCTCACTCCATATACTCCAATGATGTGGCCCAAATAGAGCATCTCTGTGAGTCCAAACTCACACTTGGAGAGATTAGCATAGAATTGCTGCTCCTCAAGAATACGTAATACTATCTCAATATGTTGTAGATGCTCCTCCCATGTGCGGTTGTAAATAAGAATGGAATCAAAGAAGACCAGTAAAAACTTCCTCAAGTGACCACAAAAAATGTGTTTCATGCAAGATTGGAATAATACTGGAGCATTGGTTAGCCCAAAATGCATCACCAAGAACTCAAAATGGCCATAGTGGTATCAGAATTTTGTCTTTGGGATGTCTTGATCCCTCACTTTGATTTGATGATACCCTAATCTCAAATCAATCTTAGACAAATACTTGGATCCTCTTGTTAGTCATCCATAATTTTCACTATCTGAAGATGACTAAGTATCGGTTCTAGATTTCTAGAAAAAAAGTTCATCAACATTGTGAGTTCTAGAAATCTCACTGCCTTAATTATCCTAAGGATAAATTTTTCACTATTTCATCATCCCCTCATGTCAAGCTCTGCTTACCAATCCCAGAAGACTCATCAGGGGCTCATGTCACTCATTTTGTCTATATTTTGTCACCTTTGGCCTCAATCCCCTGTTTTGTTTTCTTAACCCCTCCACTACTACCAAGGGCCACCAATCAATCAATTCTCTTGCATCTCCCAAATGCCTCAAGCATTGATGGTCTCAAAATTGTCTCTGTAGGCTCTTTAGATAAATCAAGCACATTGGATTTTAGATCTTCAATACATCAGTTTGTACAAAACTCTGTTTTACACCTAAGGATCCCAAATCAAGTTTTCAAGAAAAGGCCAAAATCCAAAGAGCCTTTCCACTAGGTCACCTAGGGTTTCATAGGTCATAGGGTTTAGTTGGTGTTCTTAAAATCTTTTTTTTTCCTATATAAGGCACTGCATTCAAAGAAGAAGAAGGACAAGTAACTTTGTCCAAAACTAATCAAAAAGTCATTCAAGAAAGGCTTCCTTGGCCAAAACACAAATTCTGCAAGGGACAGCTACCTTTGTATACATTTTTGCAAGAATGATCAAGATGGTCATCAACATAATAAAAGGTAAGGTAAGAGGGTGAATCATCACAAGAAGACAACCACGGCAAAGGAGAGGCAGCAGGCCTATGTTCAATGAGAATTAGGGTTTTGAGCACTGATTGGCAAACCAGTGTTGCCAAGCAAGGAGGCATAGGAGAAAAGAAGCCATATGATAGATCACATTAGCAAGAATAATTCCATACCAACTCATAAACATCACGCCTCCATCATTTTCCAAGAATTCATTCCAAGAGACAAGTCATGTGTCACACCTAGGGCAAGTTTTGCTTCAAACTATGTTTCTGAACAAACGGAGATGAATTTGACAAAAGTGAGAGACATTTTTGTCCAATATATGCCCAATAATAAAAACCTCCTTTATATTTTACACAGGTGTCATGGTTTGTTAGCAATATCAAAAACACAGGTGTCACAGGAGAAATTTTGCACTGCTGGAGTGACCTAGGGAAAATCAGGTTTTCTCACAACTAGACTGTCCAAATGACTTTTTTGATGAGTCAAATGGAAACTATACTTGAAGGGCTTTCCAATGAGCTATCATGAGCTAAATTTGGAGTTGAGTAAGACCTCCAACAGTTGTCTGCACCATCACTCTACATTTCTGCACCATCATTCAACACTTTTTGACCAGTGTTGGGAAAATACATTTTTGGACTGGTAAATGGACACCAAATGTAAAAAAAAAAGACGTTTTTGATATTATACGCAACAATATTTCCAACGAGCTATCACTAATCTCATTCTGACACTGGGAAGGCCTTTAAATGCCTTCTGCAAATTGGCACTACGCAAAGAGGAAATTGGGCCAAGGTTGCCAAAAAGTGGCCAAAATTCAATTTTTTGCTCCTCAAAGTTTGCCCCAGGCTCCTGCACAAGTTAAAAAGGTTGTTGGTCACCTTTATTTGCCCTCCAAGTGATCTTTCTGCATCTATAATCAAAGGAGAGTAACCATAACCTAAATTGGCTAAAAACCCTAATCTTCATGGCAAACCATCATTTAACCTTCTAGGGAAAAATTTACCAGTTGGAGAATGGTCATTAGTATAAACACACTCAGTACAATCTAGTCATCTTTCAAACTCTCAAAGCATTCCTTGACTTCTTCCATTTTTCCTCCATTTTTTAAAGCTTGCCCTCACCATCACTCTTTTTTCCTCCCTAGACCTAAAGCTCTCACAAGCTAAAAACCAATTTGTTCAAAGACACAATCAATCTCTATGTCTGGAGAAGAGTTTTCCTTCCACTTCACACCCACTTACCTCCACTCCTCCATCACCCCCTAGAGATCATGTTCCATCACCTCCACCCATGCCTTCTCCACAAGGAGACTTACCTCTTTCTTCTTCTCCTGAAGCATCAAAGCAAGAAAACAGTGATGCCCTTAACATTGATGGGCAAGAAAGCAGCCTTGAGGCACAAAGCATGGAAGAGAGAAATAGTGAGCGAAACAATGATAATATGCAAGAGGATGGTGAGGAAGATGAAGAGCTGGACAATCAAGATAACATGAGCATTGACAATGAAAAGGCATAAACAGAGAATGATGAAGAGGGCAGCCAGGATAAAGGTCAAAACAGTAAGGAAAATGTAGATGGCTAAGGGCAGTGGTGACACCCAAGAAGAAAGCCTCAGTGATGCAGAGCAGAACAGTGACAAAGAGTAAGAAGATATGAACACAAATGAAGATGATGACAGTGCCAAAGACAAAGAGGAAATTGGTCTTCATGATGAGCAAGATGATAGTGATGAAAGTGCAAAGGGTGGCAATGAAAATGATGACCACAGGAATGAAAAGACAAGTAGCTCAAATGAAGAACAAAATGACAATGAAGAAATCAGTGAATAGGATGAGAGTGTTGATGATGTGAAAGACAATGATGGGGCAGAAGATATGATGATTGATGATGCCATTAATGAAAATGAAGAAGTTGAGGACCACAACAAGGATCATAGCCATGATCAAGGCACCTACAAAGCCACCATCACACCTCTTCAGTGAAATTTAAGCACTCAAAGAAGGTAAAGACCAAGAAAAACTTAGAGACATGGCTCAAGATTTTCCGCAGGCTTCTCAAACCCTTTGAAGAAGTTGTCCACCAAATTTTAGGGAATTTTGAGCAAATTTTGTTTTTTTGAAATTTTGAGGCCTTTGTGCACAGCACCCTTGGTGCTATGCACAAATTTGGTGCATCCTCAGCTCACAAAATTTACATTTTTGGATTCCTCTCATCATCAGCAGTCTAGTCACAAAATTTCAGACCATTTGGAGCATTTTTTACCCCCAAAAAGGTCAAAAAACACCTTAAATTTGACCATTCTGCCTCATTTTCAGGCAAGGTGCTGCGCATAGAGCAGTGTTGGGAGATTGGATTTTTTCATAGGAAAATGGCACTCATTCAGAACAGAAAGAAAAAAAAAGGTATATCTGGAAATAAAACTTGACAAGCTTTCCAACGAGCCATCACGGAGAAAAATCTGACATCGGGAAGTGGTCCAAAACGTGGCTACAACAGAGCCTATTTTCTGTTGGAAGTGGTGCTGCGCACTGAGAAGTGTTGGGAGATTGGATTTTTGGACTAGAAAATGGCACTCATTCAGGAAAAATCAAGAATTTCTGGAAATTAGACTCGTCAGGCTTTCTAACGAGCCATCACGGAGCCAAATCTGGCATCGGAAAGGGGTCCAAAACTTAGTCACAAAAGACCCTATTTTCTATTGAAGTGGCGCTGCGCACAGAGACTGTCTAAGTGTGTTTTGGACCAAAAGTCAAAAAAACACACTCATTTATTGCAAAATGATATTTTTGAGTTTTTTAAGGCATAACACTCTAGAATTAAGTGCAAATAGTTATTTTGGCATTTATTTCTTAGGATATTATGTGCCTTGGGCCTTGCATGGTCTCTTGGCCATAAATGACATTTATGGTTGAATTTGACATTTTCCTACCATATTTAGGGTTTTAGTCCTCCTTTGCTCCATAAATAGAGCATGAGGCCCTCATGTATTTTGTTAGCATTTGATGAGATTTGACAGCAATACATGGTTTATATGAGCTTGGAGAAGAAATTGGTGTTGTGGAGTTGATGAATGGCTTGCTTGAACTGATGATGGAGAAGCTTGTTTGCAAGATTCCTTAGCTTGGTGAATGGTGATGTCTTCTTAAATTGTTTATGTTTTCTTGTTATCATTATGTTTCATCCTTCTTGGTTGCTATAAATCAGAAAAGTATAGGTTGAGACATGCTCTTTAAGGCACCTCAGTCCTCTTTTTTGTTATAGTCTTGACGTTTTCCTTTGTTTGGTCAGCTTAAGGAATTCTTGATTGCTCCTTAGGTCCACCTAAACTCGTTTTGTTTCATGTATGGATTAGTATGCTAGTTTACAAGTATGATTCATTGTATTCCCTGCTTCTTTGAAGCTTTTAGAACTCTATGTTGAAACGTTTCTTTGAAATATTGTTTGCTAGGTTAAGTCAAAGAGGTCTCGTTCGATCTTGCCCTTTATCCATGCCTACCAACTTGTTTCAGAGTTTTCTATAGCTTGATTTATGATGTTTAGGAGTTCCCTCTTCATAGATTAGGTTATTTGTGATCTTGTATGTTTTCCCAAAGTCTGGAGGTGAATTTACTAGTATTAGAAGCTCTTATGCTCTCTATGTTTCACTGACATGTTTATCTTGGATATTTGTTGGTTTAAAATATCATCATAGGGTAAATGGTTTGCCCTAGCTCTTTCTTAGTATCTTGTGCTAATCATATTTAAGACCTCTTTGTTCATAGGTATTTGACAAAGGATGCTTGATTTCCCTTTGCCCTATCTTATTCACAAACTTGATGTCCATCCCAATTCACTCATAAACTTAAAGGATCCATTAACCTTGCTAAATTGGCCTTGCACGGCACTCTGATTCATTATTGAGACACCCTTTATTTTCATTGACTCCATAACCCAATGGCTTTGACCAAACTCCTACTCAACTAATCTCACTTCATTCATCTACCCCACCTCAAACACAACAATCTCACACCTAACAACCAGGCCAACGAGAATTAAACTCACAAAAAGAACCATCCCTATCCCACAGAGAGATCCTCTCTCGAGTCCACAGAAGTCTGTGTCCCAGGACTCCAAAGACGGTTCCATGTTACCCCGTCATTTGGTATACCAATCTACCAAATCACAAGACACTAACACCTCTTGTGCCTCATCCATGAATTCATCAACTCGGGAAGTGGGTACCCAGTTTCTTCATTGTCTTTTGTTCAAGGCCCTATAATCAATTCACATCCTCACGTGCCATCCTTCTTCTTCACAAAAGCCACTAAAGAGGCAAAAAGACTAGTGCTAGGTCTAATGTGTCCTAAGGCCAAAAGTCTAAATGGCCTTTTAAATCTCATCCCCGTAGGCTTTGGGATGCCTATAGGGTGTGGTGATTACCACTTGGATCCACTACTCCAACTTAATAAGCAGCTTAAAACCCTACGAGTGTCTCCTCGTGGAATATCTCAAATACCGTAGAATACCTGGCCCAAATATACCGTGTGACCGATGTATCGGGGCATCCTTGCCCCCCGCTTCCGACATAAGTAGTTCTACTTGCCACTCTGTGTCCCCCTCCGCGCTAATCAACTCCATCTTGTGTGTTGAGACAATTCAAGGTGGATAGGTGTGTATACCCATGATCTTTCTAATGTTTACCACTCCCTCTCCGTCCATTCCATCTCTAATGTTTCCCGCTCCTCAGGTAAATCCCTTCCCTAAGGTGATTAACCATCAGACACCCAATATCACATTATGAAACTGGAATATCAACCACAAATAAGGGAATCACACGTAGGTCCCCATAGTGATGGTTAATGAGAACATATTTAAGTACACTGCATGGTTCTAGCCCTTGAACTAAAACAGAGAATCCCTTTGGGCATTCAATGTAAATTCCTCCACCTTTTCAACCGAGTATCAATAAAGTTATGGGTGGCTCACTGTCTACCAATAATGACACTTCTTTGTCCTAGAATATTGCCTCTAATTCTTAATTTTAGATACTTGGGAACTCCCCGCAAAGCCGCAAGAGTCCCTCCCATCGTAGCGAATGCTCCTCCACACTCATGTTGGTGGTGCACCAATTCACCGCTAAGGCCGCTTCCTCGGTCTCCTTCTCTCATCAAAATATCTCAATACAATGTTCCTTCCTGCAACACATTGCGGCTCTTGTACCCATGGCTTTGGACAAGTGAAACAAAGTTTCTTTTCCTTAGATCTCCAGAATTATCATCAAGATATTTCTTTTCATGATTCCCCTCTTTTGTTCGTGAGAAGAACTTCTACCTAAAAGGGATTTTTCTTTGGGTAAAGCATGCGTTGTAGGTCTCTAGTCCCTCCATAGCTTCTTGGAGCATAGTTGGTCTAGTGATTTCACTCAACTCCATGCAATGGTTCAACCAACCCATGAATGAACATGTGCATACTCTCTCGGTCACAAAGGAGGTCAAACACCATGACCGAAAGCTTTAAATCTGGCTGTGACATAAGTTCTGGGGATTCCCGTTTGCTTAAGCTTATTTAGCTCCACAAAATGTGCTTCTGGATTCCTAGGATCAAATCTCTCCACCAACATCCCGGTGAAGTTTGCATGTTAAGTGCTACTAACATGCCTAAGTGTAGATAGGCCATGAAACCACCATTCATGTGCTTCACCTTCTAGGTAAAGCATGTTGTTTTGAGAGCTTCCATTTCTTAAACTCATTTAGTTGGAAATAAGTATCCAACTTCTACCCAAGCCTTAGTTGTGCACTTGGGTGATCCATCATAAGAGGGAAAATAATCACTGATAGTGCTTGTAGATCTGGTTTTGTATGTACCTCCACTTTTATGGTGATTGGAGGATTCCCTTCCATCCTTGATTAGACATAACTCCCGAAAGTTCAAATGCTCCCTAACCTCTAATATTGGAGGACCATATTCCGTAAAATAGTCACCAGGGTTTCTTCCCTTATCATCTTCCCACATCACTTCCCAATGATAAGGCACTGTGGCATAGTGTAGTCGCCAGGAAGATTACATCGGTTGCTCACACCATGAATGTGGAAGTGCCGTAACTTTCTCCATGATGAAAACCCTTAGGGGGATTCCTTCCCGACTTTCTAGTCTTATCTCCTTGATGATTTTTGCAATGTTCTACGTGGTCCGAAGAAGAATTTTTTGGATCTATTTCTCCTCCATTGCTAGAGATGTATTTCCCCACAAGATGAGCCAAGATTATGCTCCGATACCATCGTAATATTCTAAATTAGGAAATACATTAATATTGAACACAAACTCGGAATGTACATCAAATAATAATGCAAACCACATGAGAAAATCATAGATCCATTATGTTATGTATCACATCAAATGTACAATTTGTTGAGGAACAAATCACCTAAACTAGGCAAACAAGCCTCCGAAGCTCAAATACACTATAATCCCCAAATGATGCTACTACATTGCAAATGTTGAGTACATGACAACAGAGTCCCAAGTGAGGGTTATTGCCACCTGGAAAATTAAAACAAGTGAATCTACTAATATGATACTAAAAGAGCTGAAAATGGAGAACTAGTCTTCAACACAATCTCAAGATAACCCTGTGAAGGGGTTTCTCAAATACACAAGATGAAAAAGTGCAAGATCGCAACTCTATGCCCCAATCACACTATACTTCTGAAGCTCACGAAATATCGCCGAAATAACAAAGATACGGTTGTATCTTTCTCCTCCCTAGCTTTCTGTGTGAAAATTTGTCTTTCTACCAGGAAACTCGCTTTCATAAACAAAGGTGCCAACCTCCACCGCAACACACCGCAAAACAACACACCTCTCAAGGAGACCATGATGTGGTCAAGGTAATGCTGGCCTAACGTCAGATGGTGGAAATGAAGTCGTAATAGTTTCCCGTGAGTGGGCACCAAAGTCCCCCGAGGTAGAGTGTGGGATTCCCGCTATAGAAATTCCCTTGTACTTGGGGCCAGATAATAACTCATGAATAATAACATGAAAGAATTCATAAGACTCAAACATAAAATTTATTGAATGCCTCTCATGGTCGCCATCCCTTTCCTTATATTTCTTGGTGAGCTTCCTCACCCTTGGCTCCACTCATTTATGGAGGCATTTCCATGCAAAGACTCCTCCTCCAAAAAACTCGTTGTCCCCACTAGCTCCACTCTCTCCTTTGGAAACATTGTTGGATCTGGTCAATCTCTTCGACTCCAGCTTCACATGCATCGCTCTCTCACACCCAAGGTGGATTTATTTTGACTATCTAAACTACATCCATACTAGAGGTGGTTTATCTCCTACTAAAGAGACGTATGTCTCTTTAGCCCACTTATTCATCTATACTATGAATAGCATAAACATATAATATTCCAACCAGCTAAAAGCTAATCACTGGGAATATTACATCAATCCATAAATCCATCTTCATTTATAATCTCTTAAATATCAAAGTCCGATGGTTCCTATCCAAATGCTTTTTTCTCCTCCTCAATCCATAAATCGGTCTTCATTTATAACCTTAACTCTCAAATTCCTCGATTGACTCCCTTCATGTATAAAAATTCTATTAATTCTCGTCCTCTCCGTTATTAATCTTCTTCATCCCATTTAATTTTTCCTTCCTAGCCATTTTTTTGTTTTTAATAGCAACCCCAACCAATATAATTTTCATAAAAATTATAATTATACCTCTCTAATAAAAAATAATCTCCCCATTAATAATAATCACTCTAATAATATCTATAAAAATAACATTAAAAATAAGAAGGCTCCTAACATTAAGAATACTTTAATTAATAATAATTCTAAATAAAAATTATAATTTAATTAATAATAGTATCCTCATTAATAATAATGAGTTGCATAGGTTTTTTCCCCGCTTCTCATACTGCTTTGCTCCTCACAGAAATTTATGCTCGAGCAAGTGTTTCAGCACGGGCCGTCTTCACTGGCCGCTTCGGTCTCCTTCTCGACCTGTGGGCCCCCTAATTTTCTCTTAGATCTCAGCTTTTTTCTTCCGATCTTGCCTCCGGCCTCTGCAGAGTCGTTCGTTTGCTTCGCTTGGACCGTCTCGCCTCCGTGTCCCATCCTTCGTGCCCGCTTCGCATCTCTTTCCGTTGCTCTTAGCATCCTCGCTATGCCTCGCTCTGTCCGTGCAGACGGTGTTGCTGACTGATCTCCTTGCTGCGGAGACCCAAGGTCGGGCCTCTCTGCCCCCGCAATCTTCTCTCCTCTAGATGCCGGGTCGCCTTTCTCTTTCTTAATAGCGATAAGCCTAAGAAGAAGAAGTCCGAAGCCTCTAAGTTTGTAAAATCTTGACGATGTCCGAGGTAAATCTTCCGAGGGACCGATTCAAAATGTCTGGGTCTCAGTATCGCGCCCGTGGGTCACCCACATTCTTTGGCCTCTCACCAACCAACGGAAAATCAAGTTGTTAAGAATTGGATCCCACGATCAAGAATAAAGTCGATCATATTTTTGGAAGAGGCTACTTCCCCGTTTAAATTCAATACCAAGGAGGACAAAGACTCGCGATCTTTCGGTGAATGGGCCTTATTTTCATGGGACCACAGGGTCTCTACCTCAACAAATGGACTCCAGAATTTGATCCGGTTGTGGATGTTCCATCGGCAGTCCCTGTTTGGGTTCGGCTTCCTAACCTTCCGGTTCACTGTTGGAACTGGGATTCCCTCAAACATATTGGCAACACATTGGGCAAGTTCATAGACAGAGCCAACAACAACGATCAATATGATTGCGCCCGGATCTGTGTCGAGGTAGACTTAGAGGTGGGTCTTCCTGAGGCCATCAAATTAAAGGTTGGCAGCTGGATGCATGTTCAAGTGCTGGATTACGAGCAGCTCCCTTTCAAATGTCGCAAATGCCACATTTACGGCCATTTTGCTAGAGGATGCCCGAACAAAGGTGAAGCAGAAAAAGGAAAGGATGAAGGATGGAACCAAGTTAAGAGGTCAAAGACAAACCACAAGAAATCCGGGGCACAAGGATCTCATCCTGCCGCTGCCCAAAATGTATCCTCGTCAAGAAGTCAAGAAAATAGGTACGAGATCCTAAGCTCTGCGGAAGAAATTCCCAGGGAAGAGGAGAGGCCTGTCAAACCAGCAGAAAAATCGAACTCAGCAGGAATAAGACCCGAAGAGAGTATCATGGCAAGGGACAAGGAAAAGCAAACAGAAGCCTCCGAGGAGGAACATGACTCAGAGGAGTCCGAGGAAGATGGAGAAATCGGAGATACGCAGACTTCGGTTAGAAGATCTGCAAGGGGCCGAAAATCTGCTAGAGAAAAGAGAGATCAGGAAACCTACAAAGACAAGCTTCAGGGTAGTCAGCCCACGCTGGAAAAACTCCTCAGCAAGAATCCGAAGACGGTTAAAAATCAAGCTCATAGCTCCAGGGGAGCCCCTCACCAAAGAAACAAATGATGAAGACCATCTCCTGGAACTGCAGAGGAATGGGGAGTAAAGTAAAAGAAGAAGCAGTGAGAAGTCTTATAAGAAGAGAAACCCCGGACATTCTTCTGATCCAGGAGACCAAAATGGAGGACAAGGAGTTTCTCCAAATCAGCAAAAATATCTGGAAGGGAAGTAGCGGACTAGCAGTATCATCAAGGGGAGCCTCTGGGGGATTGGGCTCTCTCTGGAACCCCCTCAAGTACAGACTGGTCACGGAGGCACACAATAGCCATTGGCTGTTCTTGAAGCTACATTCTGTAGAATCAAGGGAGACTATCTGCCTGTTCAATGTCTACGTACCTATTAATATAGGGGAGAAAAGGGAGTGTTGGGACTCCATTAGACATCTGGCAGAGACTGAGAACCTGGGAAGCATCATTATTGCAGGTGACCTAAATCTTACTCTACACTCGGATGAAAAGCGAGGAGGCACAATCGTAAGGGACCCAGCAAGGGAGTGGGTGGAAGATCTCATGCAGGATTGGGATCTGATCGATATCCCTCCAGATAATGGTAAGTACACCTGGACCAATAAAAGAATAGGCCCTGGTCATATTGCTGCTAGACTTGATAGATGTTTGGTGCAGAGTTCTTTTCTTTTGCTCGGCTTAGAATCTAGATTGCTCATCCTCCCATGCAGTGTCTCAGATCATAAGCCCATTTTGTTAGAGATGTCAGGCCACAAGGATCTCGGTCCCATTCCATTCAGGTTCAACGCTCTTTGGGTTAAGGAGCCTGAGTTTTTGAATTTGGTTCAGGACAGCTGGAAAATTCCAGTGAAGGGTTCTCCCTTCTTCATCTAGGAAGAAAAACTTAGAAGATTGAAAGCTGCCCTCAAAACATGGGCCAAAGCCCTTCCCACCCCTGCAAAAGAGAGAAAGCAGGCCCAAGACAATCTTACACAGCATCAAGCCCAAAGTGAGGATGTAGAAATCACTACATAAGTTTTAGAAAAGGAGGCGGAGCTTCAACAAACCTATCACAAAGCTTGCCTCTCAGAGGAAGAGCATTGGAGACAAAAATCTAGGAGTCTATGGCTTAAAGCGGGAGATAGAAATTCTTCCTTCTTCCATAAACAAGCTCAAGCAAGAAAAAGCTTTAATTCTATAGCAGAAATCAAAGATGGTAATTTGATCCACAAAGACTTTGAGAGCATAAAGAATGCAGCTTACAACCACTTCAAAAACCTGTATAAAGAAGAGGGTGAGACTGATCCAAATTCCAAATTTTTGGAGGCGATACCTCCAAGGATCTCCCCTCTTATTAATCAGCAGCTCGAAGTGAAGATTTCCATCCAAGAAATGAAAGATGCTCTAGCCAGCATGGAGCCTGACAAAGCCCCAGGCCCGGATGGCTTCACGGCCAGATTCCTTCAAAATTGCTGGCAGATTGTGGAGAAAGATCTCTACAAGATGATCCTGAAATCACAAAATTGTCAAAAAATTGGGGGCAGCACCAACTCTGCCTTTCTTGCCCTTATTCCCAAGGAAAAGGGTGCAAAAGAGTTCAATCGGTTTCGCCCAATCTCTCTTTGCAACATTGGATACAAATTAATCACAAAGGTAATCGCAAATAGGTTAAAAGGCATCCTTCCAGCGATCATACCTGAGAATCAAGGTGGATTTGTCCAGGGGAGACAGATTGTCGACAATTACATCCTGGTGCAAGAGGCGATCCATTCGAGCCAACTTCGCAAAGAGAAGGGTATGGTGATTAAATTAGACCTGGCAAATGCCTTCGATCGTGTCAGGCAAATTTTCCTTTGGGAAGTTTTGAAAAAGTTTGGCTTTGGACTGGGTTTTGTAAATTGGATTCGTGCTTGTATTGCTGACCCATGGATCGCCCCCTTGGTGAATGGGAGAGCAGCTGGCTTCTTCAAAGCTTCAAGAGGGCTCAGGCAAGGCTGCCCCCTCTCTCCACTGCTTTTCGTTCTCCAAGTTTCTGCTCTAAGTTTCTTCCTTGATCAGAAATTGGCAGACCAGGAGATATTGGGCCTTAATATAGCCAGAGGGGTGAAAAATGTAAACCACACTCTTTTTGCAGATGATACCCTTCTGCTGGGGGCTGCCTCAGCTAGATCTGCCTTAAGGTTTAAGGAGGTTTTAGATGATTTCAGTGAAGCTACAGGAAGCAGTTTAAACAAAGGCAAATGTAAAGCTTTCTGCTGGAACATTTCTGCTCTCACCCTTTCTGCCATCTCTAGAACTCTGGGTTTTACTGCCACTTTCAGCTGGTCCTCCTTTATCTACCTGGGTCTTCCCATCTTTCGCAATCTGGCTTATAGCAGAGACTGGGCCCCTCTATTGGACAAATTCAAGGCAAAAATTCAGGCTTGGGGTTTCTCTTGGTTAAACCTTGCAGGCAAAACCGTTCTAATCAAATATGTTCTCAGCAGTCTCCCCATCTTTCAATTTTCTATGCTCCTAGCACCCTCTGGCGTTATAAAAAAAATGGAAGCCTACATTCGCAAGTTTTTTTGGAAAGGGGGCAATCTCAATGACAGAAAAATCCCGTTGGTCAGCTGGGAGAAAATTTGCAAGCCTTTGATGGAAGGAGGCCTTAACTTCAAAGATTTTTGCTTTCAAAATATTGCCATGGGGGCCAAGCTCTTCTGGCGAATCATCGCTCCGCATCCAGGCTGGGCGCAAAGAGCTCTTTGGAGGAAATACCTCACGGGGAAAAGGATAAGATCCCTGGATACCTCTCTTCCCACGACAGGAACGCATCTGGTTAAACGCTGTCATAAGGCAGTCTCTCTTATCAAAGATAGAGCGTTCTGGATACCGGGCAATGGTAAAGACATCAAGATCTGGGACGACAGCATCATGCTGCAGCCTCCCTTAGCGTCGCACAGCTCCCTGCACGCGCTGCGACATTGGATGGATAATGCAGGGTATGTTTCCCTTTGGGATATTTCACAGTGGTCAAACAGCATCTGGCTGCGATGGAGCCTTCCTCCCGTGCCAACAGAGCTATCGCAGGCCAGACAACTCCTTCTCTCATTGTTAAATGGCAAAGCGCCTCTACGCACAGGTAAGAAAGATGCTCGGGGATGGGGAGCCGCCCCAGGTATGTATTCTGTTGCGCAGGGGTACAAGTGTCTTCAAGAACGCCCCTATGTCGCCCCCGACCCTGCTGTATGGAAGGGGCTGTGGAAATACAAGTCTCTGCCAAAGGTCGACATTTTCTGTTGGTTACTTTTCCATAGAGGAATTTTAACAGATGACAAACTGAAGAAAAAAGGTTTTCAAGGTCCATCTAGATGCCATCTATGCTGCGAAAATGAAGAGAGTGCCCAGCACATCATTTTGGACTGTAATTTAGAGAAATCTGGCAGACCCTCTTGAACTATTGGAAAACAGAGTTCACTCTTCCTGTGCATATTTCTGACTTATTTTCTAATTGGCAGATTTGCTACCCAGGAACTCTTCCAAAAAATGAAAGTTTTAAAGCAGCATGGTTCTCCTTGCCGAAATTCATATGCTGGAAAATCTGGCTTGAGCGTAACAGAAGAGTTTTTAGGGATGAAAAATTAAATCCTCAGCTCATCACCATCAAAGTCAAAAGCCTCTGGAAAGAAAATTTGGGTGAGCACTTATCGGAAGTGAACTTAAATCAAAATGATCTAGATTGGGGTGGCTCGTTGGGTCTTCAATTATCTGGCGAAACAAGGCAGCACAAGAGCATAAAAGAGTGGCAATTCAGAGGGAAGGAGCATGAACTTTCAAACTTGCTCACCAGACAAGCCAGATTCTGTTTATTCTTCGATGGGGCTGCGAAAGGCAATCCCGGTTTGGCTGGGGCAGGAGGAATTATAAAGAACAAGGAGGGCATAACTGTGACCAAGTATGCTTGGGGTCTTGGGCATTCCACCAGCATCCAAGCTGAAGCCTTGGCACTTCTGCAGGGTCTTAAGCAAGCAAAGGCCATCGGTACTTCAGATTTAAGTGTTATAGGAGATTCTCAGTCTATCATCAAAGTTTTAGTGGAGGATTCCTCTCCTGCAGATCTTAGATTGGCTAGAGCAATCTTAAGAATTAGAAACATGGTGAAATCTTTTCGAACTGCAAGCTTCCTCCATGTATTGAGAGAAAATAATAAAGATGCAGATTTGGAAGCCAACAAGGCGGTGTCCCTTCCAGAAGGCTCCCTTCTGGTAGAGGAAACTGAGGAGTGGGACTCTATTCCATAAATCTGCAATGTTTTTCTGCATCATTTTGCAACAGTTTGTGTGTTTATATAAGCTAGGAAAAATAACGAAGAAAGACTCTCTAGCCTCGTGTAAAAATTGTGGATTCCCAAAACTTGGGGCCTACGATCAGACCGTGGAAGAAAGACTAAGGGCTAGGCCCGACATATTGTAACCGATGAAGGCATTTGGCCACTTTCTAATATAAACTCATACCCGTTCTTGTTAAAAAAAATGAGGAGTGTTTGAAAGCTTTTCAAAAGAATATGAATATGGTATAATTTGGACGATATGAAAAAGAATTTTAAATTAATATAAAAAAAAAATTTTAAAGTATTTTAAAGATTTGTTAGTACGAAATATGGGTAGTTTAGAGTAATGTAGGCATATAAGAAATTATTTTAAATAAAATTTCTCATTGTGTTTTGTGAAGAGTGTTTTTGAATGTATTTTAAAAAAAGATTGGCGATTTCTAAACTAAGGTAGTTTTTATTATTTAACCTCATGTTATATGGTGGGGATATTTAAAAATATTTCAAAAAAAAATGACTATCAAGTACACACAATCTATAATAATCTCGAGTGCTTTTGAATGCATTTTAAAAAAATATTGGCAATTTTTAAACTAAGGTAGTTTTTATTATTTAAACTCATGTTATATGGTGGGGGTATTTAAAAATATTTCAAAAAAAATTAACTATCAAGTACACACAATCTATAATAATCTCGATAAAGATGAAGTTATCCCAAAAGAAATATCACATCATATTTACTCTTTTAAAGATATTTCAAAAAATAATGTGGTCAGTTCTAATATAAAGTAGTTTGTACAATCTTAAATAGAATTCATATCATGTGAGGAGTGCTGTCAGAAATCATTAAAAAAAATGTAACTAGCAAACACATATAATTTAAAATAGTGTAAACAAATATAATGTTATTCCAAAAAGAATCTCGCATTATATTATGTGAAGAGTGCCTTAACTAGTACTTTAAAACAAATGGTATACCTTTAATTTAAACCAAAGTTAACAATTCTAGAAAAAAATTCAAATCATATAAAGAGTATCTATAGATATACTTTGAAAAGAATTATGACTATCAAATAATATATAGTAAAAGAAAAAACGAAGTTATCCCAAATGGTATAGACAAAGTTGAAGTTATCACAAAAAAAATGTCATACCATGTTATTTATATGAAAGATGCCTTAAAGATATTTCAAAAGAATTGTGACTTTATGAAAGACATGGAATATAAAGTAGCAGGACAAGCATGAAGTTCTTTAAGGGAACCTCTAGTTTAAACATGGTCTTCAAAAAAAATTTGACATTATAAGAGGAAAAAATTCAAAAGAAATTGTGATATTACATGAGGAAAAAAATATTTATAGTAAAAGGAAAAGTCAGAGTTTATTAAATTAATTGACAATTTAATCCTAGCTATAACATAGTGTTCATTGAAACAATATATTAACTAGTATCAATGAGGATAACAATCATTACTAGGCATGTGGGGCCATTGTGCTTTACCATTGACTCGTATAGTTAGCAATCTCACATGGTAGTCTCTCCATCTATGGTGCAAGGTACAAGTGAGTTGCACCATACAAATGAGATATATGATGTGTTAGTTTGGCATAACGGCTTCAATAATACATATATATATATATATATATATGTACACACTAAGGGTTTAAGGGTTAAGTATTTTAGAAGACATAACTATATATAACAAGGGTAAAACATTACTGTTTTATGCCATGTTCATATATATAAGAATGTTTTAAGGAGATTTGTAGTGAGATGATTGGTTTAATTTTTTATAATGATACAAAGTTATAAAAAATATGTTTTTAAAATTATATTATATTAAATTAAGAAGTAATGTGTATCATAGAGTAGTTTTTTTAATTTTGAACAATATTTTTGTGATTTTGTTATTTATAAAATAAATAAAGTTTGAATAATAATAAAATTTTATTGAACATGTTTTTTTAGTATAGTTTAAATGTTTGATTTTTTGGTTTTTTAATTTAAATTTGACGAAGTTGACAAGTTTTCATTATTTAGATTGTATTTTTGAATACATAAATGGACTCGATGGTCTCAAAAACTATGGTTTATTTAAATTACACATACTCAACAACTCAAGATTACAATTTTAACAATTTCTTTAAGCAAGATTGATTAGAACATCTAACCAAAAGACACCACAAGTTAAATGTTTAGACTACATATCCTAAGCATAGTCTAAATGTTCAATGTTCTTGTTCTTTCTCTCTCTCACACATATATTTATATAATGATGAGTTTATTGTTAGAATTGTATAATTAAATTACTAAATATGCACAAATAGATTATCCCAAAAGCTTTTCAAAGCTCTAAATCAATTTATACATTCAAATACACATTTTAAATAACAAAAAATAATAATAATCTCATTAAAAATTATATTACTAAATTTCATTTAACAAGATTGTCTAATCATTATATGTTTTGAAGTTTTGAGTTTGACAATTTTTTTGGATCAAATTTAGATCTATATTATTTAAAATGGGTTTTTAATTGCATATATAAATTCAACATCTTGAAAAAACCCAAAAACACTAGAACTACTATTATGCTTTAAAAAAAAGATATATCTTTAAAAACTAAAACAAATAAACTTCACTAAATTAAAATACAAAATTTCCGATACAAATTTTAACGGCTGGACCTATTTTATTAAATTAATTAAAAAGAAAATTTGAAACACTTTTTTCAAAGGTTTATGACAATTGCCCTGTACTTTTTTGCCGTAAAGTGGAACAATGCACACTTTTTAAGGGCTCTAGAAAAAGAGACAAATGGCAGTCCAAGGAAACGCCGTTTAGATCAATGTCGGAGGTACAGAATAAAGTAAATCGCATGAACTTCTCGCAATTGTCTGAAAAGTTGACATACCGTAATGCAGCCAAATGTTCATGTGACGCGTGGCATGATGCAGGCAAATCTGATTCAGACGCGACACTGTGCCGAAATCCCTTTTCGGTCTATGTGGTGTGCTTTTAAGTGTTTGCCACTGGCGCAGTCCTTTTTCTGTTTATTTTGCCACTGCGGAAGCCCACGTGGCATTAAGTGGAAGGGGAAGACCAAGTTACCGACACCTACAACTGTGGCGACCGTCAGCGGAAGACCTGAAAAACTGCCACAAATTGCCAAAACGCCTTTTTGTTTGTGTGTGACCAGCAGAAACAACCATCGATGTAACAAGTAACTACAATGCCAACACGGTCCCCACTGGCCCGGATGGCTGAAGATAAAAATAACCGGTTTTTCAATGTGCCATAAATGCATGGTTTGTATATGTTTATAGTTGAAATTTGGAAGGCTAGTTATTTAAGGGTGGGTATATATAACGAGTGTGAATTTATGACTTATGGGCAGACTGATAATTTGTTGCTCTCCAGATCTAGTAGTAATTTTGTTTGGAAAATAATAGAAATTCTAGCATAATTTTGTTCAAAATCTAGTGTAAGTTTTGGGAAATTTCAATAACAGTTGTTGAGATTCAAGATTTTGGGTGTCACTAAGGAGTTTTAATGGTGCTGAATCCATTTCCACCATAAAAAACAATATCCAAATCTGCAAATGTTTCAGGAAAATAATAGAAATTTCAGCATGATTTTGGTAAAATCGAAATCCCCGTTACAGTTTGTTGAGCTTCAAGATTTTGGGCGTCTTGGGGGATTTTGATGGCCCTGAATCTATTTTGACCACAAAAAAACAAGATCCAACGTTGTAACTTTTCCCTAAAAACAATGGAAATTTCAGCAAGATTTTGGTAAAATCTAGCGAAATTTTTTGGAAATCCCCTTTACACTAGTTAGCTTCAAGATTTTGGGTGCCCCAAGAGTTTTTGATGTGGCTGAATCCATTTCCACCATAAAAAAATAAGATTTGAGACTGCAAGAATTTTTGATGTGGCTGAATCCATTTCCACCGTAAAAAATAAGATTTGAGGCTGCAATTTTTCCTGGAAAAAAATGGAAATCTAGCATGATTTTGGTAAAATTTGGCTAAATTTTTTGGAAATCCCCATGATGGTGATGAATCCATTTCCACCATAAAAAATAAGATTTGAGGCTGCAAATTTTCTTGGCGAAATTTTTTGGAAATCCCCATGATGGTGATGAATCCATTTCCACTATAAAAAACTAGATCCAATGCTGCAAATTTTCTTGGAAAACAATAGAAATTCTAGCATGATTTTGGTAAAATTTCGCTTTCTTTTTTGCAAATTCTGGTTAGCTTCAACATTTTGGGTATCCTAGGGATTTTTGATGGTGCTGTATCCATTTCCACTGTAGAAAACAAGATTGAGGCTGCAAATTTGTGAGGAAAACAATGGAAATTCTCGCATGATTTTGGTAAAATTTGGCTAATTTTTTTGGAAATCCCAGTTATAGTGGTTGAGCTTCAAGATTTTGGGTGCCCTGGGGTTTTGATGGTGTTGAATCTATTTTCACAGTGAAAAACAAGATTGAGGCTGCAAATTTGCCCTGAAAACAATGGAAATTCTTGTATGATTTTTGGTGAAATCAAGCCAATTTCTTTGAAAATCAACCTCACCTTTGTTTGAACTCCATCACACTAGATTTTAGGTGTTACGCTGATTTTATGGCGCTGAATCCATTTCCACTAACAAAAACAAGATCAGAAACTGCAAATTTACCCAGAAAACAATAAAAATTCTAACATGATTTTCGTAAAATCTGACAATTTTTTTTTCAAAAATCCATGTTACAATTATTAAGCTTCAAGATTTTGTATCACGCAACCATTTTTAATTATACTAAATCCATTTCATCAAAATATTCTTAAAAATAATAACTAAATAACTTTTTTTTTTTGGCTCTCGGGTAAATTTGCCCCCTCAGTAGGCAAGTCCCTTCCGGATTCTCAGTGTGAACCTGTTTAACTGTAACCATTATAATTGCCGAAAGTTACTGCGGGGTCCTGCAACCTTGCAGGCATAGGAGGAGTCTTTCGTTCGACGAATCGGGAGCTGATGTGACAGCTCCCGATCAGTCCCCTCCGGCGACTCTCTCTTTTCTCCAGCTCCATGGTGGACGTTGTGGAAGACGGCGGATCGGTTGCAAACGGCGACAGGAAGACGGCAGATCGGTCGCAGACGGCAACGGCAACATAGACTCCACCTCGAACCCGTTCTCCGCCACCTTTCTCCCTCGCGCCGCTCCTCCTCATCTGCCACCACTCCACACGGGCACAAGAAATTTGAAATTTGAAATTTGACTCCTCCCGCGCAGCTAATAACATATATCGACTGCCTCTCGACTGCCCCTCATTCGCAAATAACAGAATGTGCTCTGCCCGTCCTGCCACTCTGAATCAGCGCAGTTATTCAACAACCTTGGCTGCACTTTTTACAGGTACTCCTGTTCCCATCTCAGACCGGGCATGTTCAGCAAACAATTTTCTTCCCTGTTTAGTTGACAGGAACACGTCTGGAACATCTAGTTCCCTACTCTTGGCGCAGCTGCAGTACCCAAATCTGCATTTTTTACACCGCTACTGAGCAACCCTCTCAAGCTGGATATCATTTTCTGCTCATCTTAAACTGGCAGGGCATAATAAAGCAGGAGAGGCTCTACTTCATTCATGCCTCTGTGTTTAAGATGGATGCGACTAGCAATGGCGGAGTCATTAGATTCCGGACCCCCTTGCGGGGTTTGGTTGAGCTCACGCATGATAGACTTCAGATGAGGGATGCTTTCAGGGCTGGGACTGGAACCTGAAATCTGCAGGTGGGTTTTCAAGGTTGTAATGTTTTCATATAATTTTATATCAATATGAATCAAACTATTATGCTTGGATTAAAGGTTTTGTCATTCCAAATGCAGAGACTGTTATCTGCTTTTCCTTTTCCCATTGCTTTAAGTTATGGATCTAGATCTACAAGGCTGCTGCAAATTTATTATGTTAAATTAGCAAAATGCAGGATTCTCATTAATGGTAGTCATTTATTTCAACTATTTAAAGATAAAATGGTTTTTTTTACATGGATTCACAAGGTTGTTGGTTTTTTACATGGATCCACAAGGCCGCTGCAAATTTATTCTGTTAAAATAGCAAAATGCAGGATTCTCATAAATGGTAGTCAGTTATTTCCACTATAGTTAAAATGGGTTTTCTTGAGTTTCTCACACATGGGAGTCTTCTATTTCTACTTTTTAGAGATAAAATACTAATGGTTTTTTTTTATTGTTTTTTGCAATATTATCTTCGTTTGCCTCATGTTGAATTATAAATCCACATGCCTCAACAAATTGTCATCAAGCAATTAACAAAATCGAAAACTCTGATGGTGGGAATCTTCTATATCCAAAAGCTTGATGTTCAGAAACTTCGATTTCCTATTTCTGCTATTTGGATCTGAAATATGTTTGTTATGTTTGTTTCTTATAGTATGAGTTGTTAAAATTTTCCATGATATGAGTTATTAAATTTATATAATATTAATTGTTAAATCAGGATAATTTGAATATTTCAAACATAATTTAGTTATTGAATCTGTATAATTTGAGTATTTCAAGCCTAATTCATAATTATGTGTATAATTTAAATGTGCATGGGTTTTTGTTGTTAAATCTACATAATTTGAATAACTCAGACATTTTTTTTTATTTGAGTATTTCAAACCTAATTCATAATAATCTGTATAATTTAAATGTGCATGAGTTTTTGTTGTTAAATCTACATAATTTGAATAACTCAGATATATTTTTTTGTTTTTTTATTTTGTTGTTGAATCCTGACTATTTAAATATTTTAAAAACAAATTTTTAGAGTTTTGAATTTATTTATATATTTATGTTTTTTTAATTTTTTAAAATACTAAATATATTTATATGTTAAAAATACAATCTAAATAAATAAACATCTGCTATTTTACCCACCATTGAACACAATATATAAGGTTTGCCATGAAAAAACTACAAACTTTTTCCTCCTTTTTCCTCGTTGCTAAAATTGTTCCGCATATGGCAAACCATTTGGTCGCTGGCACAATTTGCAGCGAATTGTGATCATCCTGCACAAAAGCACAGGCCAAGCTCTGTGAAGTTGGTTTCTAATACGGTGGAGGTGGAAGAGAAAGGACCGACAGACCAACGATGATGAGAGTACATATAATTGCACTTCTTTTGGAATTAAATATATACCCTTTAAAATTGGGTTTATACAAATATATTTTCTTATACCTTATATCTACTTATATGTAATTTTAATCAGATTGAATTTTGAATGCAGTAACGAGCATTTGCAGTTACTTTTTTGAGAAAATTATAATGCATGTAGTTTGTGGAGATGGAGGATTGTTGGAAGATTAAAAGTTGTTGAAATTTCGAAAAAAAATTTAAAAAATATTAAGTGTTTGTATCATATTTTGATAATGAAAATGGATTCAGTGTTATCAAAAATGGTAAGAGCACTTAAAATTTTGAAGTTTGATAGTTATAACTTAGATTTTCAAAATTCTCTATCAAATTTTATTAAAATTTTGTGAAAATTTACATAATTTTTTAGACAAAAAAAAAAGACGGACTTTTTCATTTTTCAACAATAATGTAAACAAGTTTTATGAGAGGGAGTTTCTAACTAAGATGTCCATTAAGATAGGAATTTTTTATTGAACATTTTTTTCCAAGAGCTAAGGGAATTTATGAATTTTAATTTGATTTATATAATAATGTTAAAATTACTAATGGATTTATATAGAAATATATTATATAAAAAGGTCAAAGAAAGATAAAAGAAGAAAATTAATTGTAGGCATCAAGATATGAAGTTCATAAGTATTATTAGTAAGGAAAGTGATAAAATGTTAATTTCATCTATATATTAATATTAAAGTTGATAGATGGATTTGTATGGAAATATATTATATAAAAAAATTAATGAAAAAGATAAAAGAAGAGAATGAATGGAAGCATCAGTAAAAAGAACTGAAGAAGTTTTTTCAACTGTGACTTGTTTTGGATAAGCATTCTTGAAAAAATCTATGCAATTTGGTATATGTAAGTTTAGAATATTAATTTTCATTAAATTATTAATCAAGTTTAAAATTCTGCAGTTTGTTTAGAATATTAATATTCATTAAATTATTAATTAAGTTTAAAATTTTTATATTAAAAATAATTAAAAATTTGAGAAATATGTTTGGAATAAGCATTTGAAAATTTGACAAAGATAAAATAGTTTTATAAAAAAACTTATTATTAAATATTATGAATTGTGAAAAAATTAATATAATTTAAAAAAAAATAACCAAGGAAAAAAAGAAAATTTAAAAAAAGTGAACTTATTTAAAAATTGGAATATAAATAATTAAATAAATAATTATTATATTATGATGATTTTCTTTATGAAAACATGTTACTAAATCCATGCACTCTAGTTTTGATTGCCCTTTTTCGATAATCAGATAAGAGGCAACCATTATTAGCAAATAAAGTAACGACTAAAGTTGAAGAGTTTATCAATTTTAATTTGAACGAAACTTAGGTTTATCTTTCATATCTGGTTAATTTGAACGAAATTTAGATTTATCTTTCATATCTTCTCTTATAAAATGGAGAGTAATAATATTTGTAAATTTTTTCTTTTTTAAACATTGATAATATTAAAAATATAACTATAATATTTCTAACATTCTATTTTTACTTTTTCTCTTTTCTTATCTTTTTTGTTCTCTTCTTATTCTTTCTTTTTTTATAAATATTGTATAAGTTATAACAGAGAAAGATCAGGTTTCTTGGTGACCAATTATGTACTAGATCTTTTGATTAGTGCCTTTGAGCCTTTCATTACTTATTCTTTTCTTGAGAAAATGATTTGAGCACTATCATATCTTACTATGATAGTTGGATACTTTTTGGTTGGATCATGAGTGTACATATCCCATTCAATTGGCGAAGTTTGTATTGAAGTTCTTTTTTGTTAGAACTTGTAAAGGGTTATGTTCTTCTTATAACCCTTGGCAATGAAGAAAATCATGTGATTCTTTAGCAACTATTTCTTCCACTCTACTTGCTTCTTCCACTTATCTTTTCTTAAGCCATTAACTAACTCTTAACCCTTAAATTACTTATTTAAAAGAGAACAAATATTAGTCATATTAATTAAGCAAGTAGGTTTATTGTTTAGCTTGTTGCCTAATTTTTCCATAAATAAAATAAACCATACACCTTTCTCAATTTATGTGCACCTAAAAAACCAAAAACAAGTTTTAAAAAACTAGAAAAACTACTCTAACAATTCACTTTTGAACTTAAAAAATGGATCACATTAGTTTATGTAATTTCTCTTTCACATTTAAAATTATCCTATTAAATCAATATATTAATATTTTCAAATTTAAAATAAAATTATGTTATAAAATTTTATTTATAATTTTTAATTCATAATTACATTATTATGAGTATAAAACTCTACCATTTCTTTTATGCACATTCTTTTGCCTAAGACACTTTCAAGCTTGTTTTTTTCTTTTTATTTTTATTTTTATTTTATTTACATTTATTTCAAATATGTTTTTCAATATTATTGATATACATTTTGAATATCATTAATTTTTTTTTTTAAATAATATTAATCCATGGTTCACTTAGAGATATTGTGACACACTAACACTAAAAAAAGTTTATAAAATAAGTGATAATAAATACTTTTTTTTTATTTTTTATTTTTTATAAAATGAAAATTTCAAAATAATAATATGTATGATGAACATTAATTCAAACGAGCTTTTAATTTGAAAAAAAAAAAAAAAAACCAATGTTACTGTCATGCTAGAAGTTAATTTTCTAAAAAAAACCACATCTAAATGTTGGAAATATTGTCATTGATGGCAAAGGAGAAGAAAGGAGCAGGACCTGAACTATCACTAAAGCAAAAGAACAAAGAAGAACCAACAATAAGGCAAAGGAGACAGACAAGGAGCAGAGGCAGCGAGGGCAGCAAAAAGAGGCAGCTTAGACACTAGGAAGAAGCAGAGGCAGTAGAGAGAGCATGAGACAAGAAGCAGAGACAACAAATGAAGCAGATAGGTGACTAGAAGCAGAGACAACAAATTGAAGCATAGGCAGCAAAGAAGCAAAGAGGTAGCGGAGTTGCAAGATAGAGCAAGGGCCAAAGATCTTATACAGAACAAGCTCAGGAGGGATTTGTGCTAAAGAAAAGAAAGGTTCGGGGTCTTTAGAGATCTGTAGTGATCCAAGAACAGTGATGAAGATCTGTGCGATGGAGTGAAGTAACGGCGTAGCAAAAGTTCATTCAACTACAGAAAGGAAAAGTGTGAGATATGTTGGACATGGTAGGAAACCATTTCAAATGAAGGTGCAAAGTAGAAGGCGAAACGAGAGCAACAGAGATTGAGTGAAATCTTGAAGAAATGGAAAAAGTCCACACTTAATTGCGTTTAAATTTAAGGTTTGAAGGTTGGTGGTTTTGCAAAACCATACCACGGGTTTCGCACAGCTTTTGGGCCATGAGCGGTTTATTCCATTTGGAACATGATCGTATCATATTACCACACGTCACAATACTAAAATCGCCTATTTCGCGTAATTTTTTAGAATTAAAGGTCAGGGGTCGAAGTAACGTGATAGCCATCCGATTTGACGTAGCAAAGATCCAACGGTGATCGCATGGGAAAAGTGCATGGACGTTTGGAAATGTTAAACAACAGATATATTGTGAATGCGATATTCATCGGATCAAGATCGGTGAAGATCTAATGGTGGTCGCATCACGTGAAAGGAAAAGTCTTAATGTTAAGGCTTAAAGCGGAAGTGTTGAAGATCGACGGCGGAGATCTTAATGAAGATAGAAGATCGACGGTGGAGATCTCATCGCATCAGTGAAACATAAAAGGAATTGGCAAGTGAACATTCAGATATGCGATGGTGCGATATCCATTCGATCTACCACAGTTAAGATATAATGGTGTTCCCATAGCGCGATGTATCGAGATTAGCAAGGTACGACACCCTGTGGGCCCGAGGTTATTATTTGAAGTTCGGGATTTAATATATGTTATGAGGTTCAGTTATATGGTAAGTTGTGAACCGAAATCGCATGGGTTAATCAAAGTTAAAGTTGGTGAGAGTGAAACGGAATACGATGACCGTCGGATTATCGTCTATGGAATGCGATAAGTGATCCAGGAGGATCTCCACCAACAAAGAAGTTTACTTATGCACCATGAAGACACTTTATGATGGGTGACAAAGTAATGAGTGAATTAATTCATTATTTCATTTAAAAAATTATGAAGTGGATAATGTTCTAAGTGAGTGGAAAATGACTCACCAAAATATTCACTTATTATTCCATTTGAGAAATTAGTTTTATGTGAGAGTTGACCTCACAACTAATTTGCTATTTCTCATTAAGAGGTTGAGCTTTCTTGGCATGGTTAAGATCCTTGAAGTTGGGTTTGCCATTTTTGCCTTGAGTAAGTTTTAAAGTCCTAGAATCATGGAGTTTGTCTTTCCTTAAAATGTCTTGAGATCCTACTATTGTGGATTGGGGAGTTATGGGGAAAACTATATAAACTCATGATGTGAGCCTTTGTAATAGAGGAGAAAGGATAGGAAACTTAGCCTTTGAAAGCCATAGTGCTTGGCTAATGCTCAGCCATGGAACTGGAATGTATGAAAGCTTAATTTGAAGATGAAATATAAAGGATCTGCCTTCCAATTGAAGCAGGTTCGGAGATGTAACCCCAGTGAGTTGGAGGGGTGAACTCCGTTACCAATTTGGTTGTCTTTCGCTTATGTGCTATGTGCTTCCTGATTATGTTTAATTCATGTTAATATGTGTATGCTCTAACATGCTCATTTGAACCTGTATAAGCCATAGTCGTTTTAAAAGATCTTAGTACCGTACACGTGATGGTTGGGTAGTACTCGACCCGTGATCGGATCAATAAGCTATCAGTCGTCCGATGAAATGGATGGATGGGTTGGTTGAATATGCTGTGGGACCAACATTAATGTACGGTGGTTTATGTTTTAACCAAGATCGAGCTTTGAATGAATGAAATAAAATTATAATTGGGCCTGAATACATTGGGACTAGTGAATAAACCATTGGATCGTGAAGTTAAGTTGGAGTGGGGTCTACATTGATCCATCACATCGGAGGATATTCAGAAACGCCGAAGTGCAAAGTGCGATGAAGAGAGCGGACCCAATGCAGCTCAAAGCAGAATCCCAAAGAATTACAAGTCCGGAAATCTGTGTTTTTTCTTGTGTTAAATCAAATCGGAGAGCAAAAGAGGATTACAAAGCAAAACGTTGGAAAAGCGAAATGCGATTGAAAAACGAATGTGATACACTCTTCGAAAGATAATGGAATAGATTTTAAAAGTCTGCGGATCAGTGAGGGCAGAATTAAAAATCCGGAAAGCAGTTACTCAACAGAGCTAGACTGTAACGGTGGAAATTGAAAAGACAGTGACAGCGACGAAAAAGACAAATAAACAATGCGCCAAGAACTGAATGGGTTGAATTGAAATACTTATTGTAACTGAAAATGTAAAGTTTTATTTATTTTATAGTGTTTGTGATGCAATGGCAAGTCTCCGAGGCAAAAGAAAACTCCACTGAAATACTAAAATATGTATATACTGCTATATTCCTCTGAATGAGCTGGACAAAGAAATGAGAAGGCGGAAGTCAAAGATTCATGGCTGTTCATTTCAAATTCCCTGTGGAATGCTAACAATCATGAGGTAATCTCTGTAAATAATATTACAGAGATATACATAGAGAGGTGGGAGAATGGAGAAATTAGGCAGAGAGGGTAAGAAGGAGGAGCAGATAGAGAAGCTGTGAAGATTCAGAGATGATATAAGGTAGATATGAAGGCTGGTGGACAACAGTGAAGAAGGAACAAAACAGAGCTGATATCCGAGTAAATCAGCATGTGGTTTTTATGAAAGAGTGAGGAAGTTGGTGCTTCCATATTAAGTTGTAGCTTGATAGATGTCAGTTGTAGCTGGCTGAGGTAGGAGCCTCCTGTAGGTCGTAGCCTGCAGAAAATAGATGGGAGTTGGAGCTTCCTTGCAAGTTGTAGCTTGCAGAATTGAGGTTGTAGCCTCCTGTAGGTAGGAGCCTACAGAAAATCAGTGGTGAGAGGGAGTTGGAGCTTGCCTTTGCATCACAACAATAATAAGATGTGGTTTTCTCCCTTTTGGGTTTCCGGTTATATCTGTTGTCTATATGCATGATGATTATGTGTTGATACTCTGTATTTATTCTGCTTAATACCTGCTGCTCACTTATTAAGATTGTTGTTCCTTTGTATATTAAGTTGATCACAAAATGACGATGTGAATGAGTATAAAAGAAAGTTTAATAAGAACTTTTCTGCATTAAACTGATTCACACCCCCCCCCCCCCCTCTCAGTTTAACCAAGGGTTCAACACTAAATATAATAGAGATAGTGAAAACTAAAACAAATAAATGAAAATAGACTCAGGGCCCAACCAATAAAGTAATTCATGTATGTAACAAAAATCCATGTAGGCATTCATGCCATGGTTGGAAACATAGTCAAAATCTTAGTTGTGAAGGAATAATGCTTTTGTTTCTGTTCGTTTAATTGTATTTGGTTTTTCTATGTAATTCTGGGTGACTAAGAAATAGGTAAAAGGAGACACTCAAAAAAGTTTTTTTTTTTTGTTTAATTTGATTTTAATTTTATTTGGTTTTTCTATGTAATTCCGGATGAGTAAGAAATAGGTAAAAAAGAACACATAGAAAAGTAATATTATATTTATATGATAGAAATTGAATAAAAGTAAACTCAGAAAAGTAATATTATATTTACATGATAGAGATTGAATAAAAGTAATGCTTCATAAGCAACGCAAAAATTGTCAATCCAATGGGCGGAGCCCGCATCCAGGATCCCGACCCTCGCTCTTGGCAGTAGCGTGGGTCATAACATCAACAAGGTAATGATGCCTGGGAGGTGCAGGATTTTGTAAAAAGAAAATGAGCAGAGCAGCAGTTCTACCATCGATGTAATAATATCCCTTCAACTCATTGAGGATTCTTGTCGTTACTCCAATTGCGGATTGCATTGTTTGTTGTGCAGTTATTGTAGCCTTACTGATTTACCTGAACCACATTATGTTGATCCTTCTGGTACTTAAATGCCGCAAGAAAGCAGAAACAAAGTTTAAAACTCAAGAAACAGAAAACAAAATAAAAAAGGTCTGGGGTTCGAAACTCAAGTAACAGAAAACAAAATAAAAGAAGTTTGGGGTTCGAAGCAAACAAAAAGAAAAACAAGACAGAAGGTACTTACAGATCCAGTCAAGGAGAAATAAGGTTTGCTTATTAACCCACATCAAATGAATGCTACAGGAACTGTAAAACCAGTACCAACGCCAACTGCAAATGGTATTTGATTTACAAAGATTTGGCACTGCTGAGCAATGTAGCCAAGTCTCGTAACAAGCTCCAACAACAAATCACTAACTAAACCAGAAACCTTAATAGAATCTAGATGCTCAATGCCATGGAGCTTCTGTGATGTGTTTGGAATTTGCAATATGTGTAGCCATGGGCTAATTTCAAATTTTTCCCAAGCAAATCCATTGTTTGAAATTCTTGGCGCGGAATGAGCATTTGAATATTTGGGCACAGAGAAGAATTGATGGAGTACCTGTAAAGAAATTTCTAGAGTGGATTGTTGAATAACTGAGCTAATTCAGAGCGGCTTGGGATGGGCAGAGCACATTCTATTATTTGCGAATGAGGGGCAGTAGAGATATGTTATTAGCCGCGCGGGAGGAGTCAAATTTCAAAATTCAAATTTATTCCTTGTGTGGAGTGGTGGCGGATGAGGAGCAGCGCGAGGGAGGAAGGTGGTGGAGGACGGGTTCGAGGTGGGGTCTATGTTGACGTCGCCATCTGCGACTGATTCGCCGTCTTCCACGAGGTCCACCATGGAGCCGAAGAAGGGAGAGAGTTGCCGGAGGGGATTGATAAGGAGTTGTCACATCAGCTCCCGATTCGTGGAACGAAAGACTCCTCCCTTATTGATTTCCCATACCTTGGTTTTATAAACTACCTATTCAAATAGAGGTAGAGTACATTGGCCACATGTTTAAACTTGAATGGAGAAACCTTGGGCAACCGAAGTGACTCTACAGTTCTTAATAATGGATAACTCTGGGACTCGACACAAGAGTGATCTGTTGCACCTCAAAATTCAAAATGTAAGAGATTACGCGTTGATCCTGAATTGATCCGGGGCCTAGGAACTTTGACAAGAGTGAAAATTGAAAGACAAAATATTCTGCTAATACTATACTAATAAAACTATGAGAGCCAGGTGACTCAATCGATAGTGCATTGAAATCCAAGTGTAATGAAAATTTGATGGGTTTGGGGAATGAGTTGTGATTTGTTAAGGATAATGGTATGGTGGTAAAATGGTGCAGTTTATTTTTCAGTCCATTTACCCATAAATGCGCCAAAGCAAGAAATGTTCGTTAAAGCAAGTACATCATTTTAAGGTAGGTATTTTTTGTCTTAAGGCATTTATGGATCGATGAACTAGAAAATAAGTTTCACCATTATTTTGAGTGATTTGATAGAATAATTATTATTATTTTTTATTTAATTTTAATTTACATTTATTTGAAAGAAAAAAATTCAATCACATTAATAATTTTTTTTTAAATTATTGCTATATACATCAATTTATCATATACTATTTAGGTTTCAAATTAGCTATCAATTTTCTCCAATCTGAATGGAAATAAATGTATAAGGTCCCAAAAGGTCTCAACACCTAGTCATTTGAGGATAAGGAAAAGTCCAAAAGTTGGATAAGTTAATTTTTTCATTAAAATTTATAAAATAATAACTATTTAAATACTAAACAAATTAATATTAATAATTATAGTTATATTTTTAATATTATCAATGTTTAAAAAAGAAAAAATTTACAAATATTATCACTCTCCATTTTATAAGAGAAGATATGAAAGATAAATCTAAATTTCGTTCAAATTAATCAGATATGAAAGATAAACCTAGGTTTCGTTCAAATTAAAATTGAAAAACTCTTCAACTTTAGTCGTTACTTTATTTGCTAATAATGGTTGCCTCTTATTGATTATCGAAAAAGGGCAATCAAAACTAGAGTGCATGGATTTAGTAACATGTTTTCATAAAGAAAATCATCATAATATAATAACTATTTATTTAATTATTTATATTCCAATTTTTAAATAAGTTCACTTTTTTTAAATTTTCTTTTTTTCCTTGGTTATTTTTTTTTAAATTATATTAATTTTTTCACAATTCATAATATTTAATAATAAGTTTTTTTATAAAACTATTTTATCTTTGTCAAATTTTCAAATGCTTATTCCAAACATATTTCTCAAATTTTTAATTATTTTTAATATAAAAATTTTAAACTTAATTAATAATTTAATGAAAATTAATATTCTAAACAAACTGCAGAATTTTAAACTTGATTAATAATTTAATGAAAATTAATATTCTAAACTTACATATACCAAATTGCATAGATTTTTTCAAGAATGCTTATCCAAAACAAGTCACAGTTGAAAAAACTTCTTCAGTTCTTTTTACTGATGCTTCCATTCATTCTCTTCTTTTATCTTTTTCATTAATTTTTTTATATAATATATTTCCATACAAATCCATCTATCAACTTTAATATTAATATATAGATGAAATTAACATTTTATCACTTTCCTTACTAATAATACTTATGAACTTCATATCTTGATGCCTACAATTAATTTTCTTCTTTTATCTTTCTTTGACCTTTTTATATAATATATTTCTATATAAATCCATTAGTAATTTTAACATTATTATATAAATCAAATTAAAATTCATAAATTCCCTTAGCTCTTGGAAAAAAATGTTCAATAAAAAATTCCTATCTTAATGGACATCTTAGTTAGAAACTCCCTCTCATAAAACTTGTTTACATTATTGTTGAAAAATGAAAAAGTCCGTCATTTTTTTTTGTCTAAAAAATTATGTAAATTTTCACAAGATTTTAATAAAATTTGATAGAGAATTTTGAAAATCTAAGTTATAACTATCAAACTTCAAAATTTTAAGTGCTCTTACAATTTTTGATAACACTGAATCCATTTTCATTATCAAAATATGATACAAACACTTAATATTTTTTGAATTTTTTTTCAAAATTTCAACAACTTTTAATCTTCCAACAATCCTCCATCTCCACAAACTACATGCATTATAATTTTCTCAAAAAAGTAACTGCAAATGCTCGTTACTGCATTCAAAATTCAATCTGATTAAAATTACATATAAGTAGATATAAGGTATAAGAAAATATATTTGTATAAACCCAATTTTAAAGGGTATATATTTAATTCCAAAAGAAGTGCAATTATATGTACTCTCATCATCGTTGGTCTGTCGGTCCTTTCTCTTCCACCTCCACCGTATTAGAAACCAACTTCTGAAGCTTGGCCTGTGCTTTTGTGCAGGACGATCACAATTCACTGTAAATTGTGCCAACTGATAAATGGTTTACTTATATACGGAACAATTTTAGCAACGAGGAAAAAGGAGGAAAAAGTTTGTAGTTTTTTCATGGCAAACCTTATATATTGTGTTCAATGGTGGGTAAAATAGCAGATGTTTATTTATTTAGATTGTATTTTTAACATATAAATATATTTAGTATTTTAAAAAATTAAAAAACATAAATATATAAATAAATTCAAAACTCTAAAAATTTGTTTTTAAAACATTTAAATAGTCAGGATTCAACAACAAAATAAAAAAACAAAAAAATATGTCTGAGTTATTCAAATTATGTAGATTTAACAACAAAAACCCATGCACATTTAAATTATACAGATTATTATGAATTAGGTTTGAAATACTCAAATAAAAAAATATGTCTGAGTTATTCAAATTATGTAGATTTAACAACAAAAACCCATGCACATTTAAATTATACAGATAATTATGAATTAGGCTTGAAATACTCAAATTATACAGATTCAATAACTAAATTATGTTTGAAATATTCAAATTATCCTGATTTAACAATTAATATTATATAAATTTAATAACTCATATCATGGAAAATTTTAACAACTCATACTATAAGAAACAAACATAACAAACATATTTCAGATCCAAATAGCAGAAATAGGAAATCGAAGTTTCTGAACATCAAGCTTTTGGATATAGAAGATTCCCACCATCAGAGTTTTCGATTTTGTTAATTTCGCAGTGACAATTTGTTGAGGCATGTGGATTTATAATTCAGCATGAGGGAAAACAGATAATATTGCAACAAACAATAAAAAAAAACCATTAGTATTTTATCTCTAAAAAGTAGAAATAGAAGACTCCCATGTGTGAGAAACTCAAGAAAACCCATTTTAACTATAGTGGAAATAACTGACTACCATTTATGAGAATCCTGCATTTTGCTATTTTAACAGAATAAATTTGCAGCGGCCTTGTGGATCCATGTAAAAAACCAACAACCTTGTGAATCCATGTAAAAAAAACCATTTTATCTTTAAATAGTTGAAATAGATGACTACCATTAATGAGAATCCTGCATTTTGCTAATTTAACAGAATAAATTTGCAGCAGCCTTGTAGATCTAGATCCATAACTTAAAGCAATGAGAAAAGGAAAAGCAGATAACAGTCTCTGCATTTGGAATGACAAAACCTTTAATCCAAGCAGAATAGTTTGATTCATATTGATATAAAATTATATGAAAACATTACAACCTTGAAAACCCACCTGCAGATTTCAGGTTCCAGTCCCAGCCCTGAAAGCATCCCTCATTGCAGTATAAGCAGGCTCAACCAAACGGGTGACAGAGGTCCCGGAATCAATAATGACTCCGCCATTGCTAGTCGCATCCATCTTAAACACAGAGGCATGAATGAAGGTAAGCCTCCTCCCACCAACGCTTATGCCCACCAGTTCAAGATAGTAGAAAGTATCCAGCTTGGGGTTGCTCAGTAGCGGTGTAAAAAATGCAGATTTGGGTACTGCAGCTGCGCCAGAAATTAGGGAACTAGATGTTCCAGACGTGTTCCTGTCAACTAAACAGGAAGAAAATTGTTTGCTGAACTGTGCCCCGGTCTGAGATGGGAACGGGAGTACCTGTAAAGAAATTCGTAGAGGACTGTTGAATAACTGCGCTGATTCAGAGTGGCTTGGGACGGGCAGAGCACATTCTGTTATTTGCGAATGAGGGGCAGTCGAGAGGCAGTCGATATATGTTATTAGCTGCGCGGGAGGAGTCAAATTTCAAATTTCAAATTTCTTGTGCCCGTGTGGAGTGGTGGCGGATGAGGAGGAGCGGCGCGAGGGAGAAAGGTGGCGGAGAACGGGTTCGAGGTGGAGTCTATGTTGCCGTTGCCGTCTGCGACCGATCTGCCGTCTTCCTGTCGCCGTTTGCAACCGATCCGCCGTCTTCCACAACGTCCACCATGGAGCCGGAGAAAGGAGAGAGTCGCCGGAGGGGACTGATCGGGAGCTGTCACATCAGCTCCCGATTCGTCGAACGAAAGACTCCTCCATTGCAGAATACACGGGAGAAAGGAGAGAAGTCGCTAGGAGGGCCCGATCGGGAGCTGTCACATCGGCTCCCGATTCGTCGAGAACGAAGAACTCTTTCCATTGCGAGCAGGGAAAAGGGTGGAATAATATTCTACAAACTTCTCTGCAAGCATATAAAGAGTAGTGCAGTAGTGCAGAGGGTCGACTGAAAGATGCTCAGCATAACTTACCCAGTGGACAAGGGAAGAGAATCAAAGGACCTAGATAATATGGTTTTTCCGGTAGGTTGTTCTTGCCGGAGACCCTGTCGGTTAACTTTTTCAAATTTTCTCCAACCGAGCTCTTTCTGACAGAGGCGGCGTTTTGGGGGCGCTCTTTGCCATCCTCAGTGGTACTGCGGAGTGGTTCATACTTTGCAGGTCTTGTCTAAGTTATTACCGCCATCACTCTATGGTACTATTTCTGGTTTTTACCTGTTGAGGCTGGGGGATTTTTACAACCCATCACATCACTTTGCTCTCTTCGGGGTGGCGGGTAGGTGAGAATTAGAAAGATGTAAATTATGATTGTGGTTGATCTTGGGATTAAAATGACGCTGGTCTAGTCATTTGGATTTCGTATCTGGTTGTGTAGTGTTGTTGTGCTTACCTCGCTGAATATGGCATGCTACACGCCCTGGCTCTCAATGTTGATGGGGGGTTCGGACTGATTGGTTGGCACATCTGCCGTAACAAGTCATAATGGTCATCAACACTACGTCATGATATGGTTTTGGATGGGTTGGTGATCATTAATTGGAAGCATTTAATGATTGGAATTGTTTGTATTCTCCTTTTCTTTTACGTTTGTTTGTCATGCTCGCAGTTTCTCTGGCAGCTTCTCGTGACGCTTTTGATGAGGCGACGAGGTTGGTCAGACAGGTCGGATCCATATTCGCATATCACATCATCTGGATGACAGACCTTAACAACTTTATCTGGGATTGTGATGCGGCCCTTCTGGATGCTTCCTTTTTACATGCCATCAAGGTGGTGGAAGAAGACTTCACCCCCCACGTAGGTGGGCCTTATGCTCCCATCGTGTGTTCTTCTCAACTATGTCATCGAGCTCATGAAGATGTGCTTCCGAAAAATTGCAGAAAGCCTTCTCTGTCACCTATCCTCCCTGTTTCACCTCGTCTGAAAAATGCTAGGGCGAAGCCTTTCAAGCCATTAGAGGACTGCAAATTACTAAGTTTCGGTAACGACATACTGTGGGAGCAAGTGGCGGGTTTGTCAAAGCGAGCAGTAGTTGGAAGATGGAAGTTTGAGAATCTCAGTTCCATTAACACGCTGGATTGGCTTCTCAAGGCATGGGAGAAATTGCCAAGTTATACACCTATGGTCAGTAGATTAGAAGATGGTTGGTTTTGTTTTCACTTGCAGAAAGATGAAGATGCGGGGGTGGTACTGAGAAGGACATGGGTTTATGGTAGATGCTTTCTCTCCTTGCGTCGATGGGATGCTAGCTTCCATCCATGGAATAATGCACTCGTAAACCATATGGTATGGGTTAAGTTGTATGGTCTTCCCTTGCATTTTTGGAATTTTAGGGTGCTCAAAGCCATCGGTGACAGTGTTGGCAGGTGCCGATTTGTAGATCCAAAATGTCATGACGTTTTTGACAAAAGGGTGGCGTGGGTTCTTGTTGATATTCCGTTTGCTGGGGGTCTGCCAGCCAATATTGACCTGATGTGGGACGTTGTGGTTCATAGATAGTCAATTGACTACTGGCAAGTTCCTTTCAGATGCCACCTTTGCCACAAGACGGGGCATCTTATAAGGAAATGCTCCAAGTGGCGCGTGGATGTTTTCCATGGTCGGGAAGTGAAAGGTAAACATGGGAAGGCGAAAGGTGATGTTGTGGAGAACCAGTGCCGCATGCAGAAGGACGATGTCGACATGAACATCACGGGTAAGAACATCTCTCCTAGTCATTCCCTACCTGTTAATTTTGGGAATGATGTGCAGTCTACTCCTTGTTCTGATTATTCTGGGGATTCTCCCTCCTGTGTCATTCCGTTTAAGGATGTCGCTCACGGTCCTTCCAAGCCTATTAATTTTGGGAATGTGGTGTCGTCTGTTTCTTGTCATGATTTTTATGTGGATATTCCATCCCCTATCGTCGCGTCAACGGACGTCTCTCTCAGCCCTTCCCTACCTGTAATTTTGGGTAATAAAATTTGTATGTATATTGTCATGATTCTGTGGGGGATAATCCTCCCTGTGTCTTTCAATCCCCTTCAGGGGGGGATCTGGGTGTCATTTCAAAGCGGGTCTCACAGGTGAGGGCCCGACACACCTTGGTTTTTCCATCTATTGGTCGGGAGGGATGTTCATAGACTCCTTCTCCTACTCGTGTCGAAAGGGTGGAATTCGTGGGGTCCTATCACGAGTCTGTTCAACCCTCTCTCCCTTCCCTGCCTCCTCAGCACAGATATTTTCTATCCCCCAGAAATTCTATCGGGAGTGACATCAAGCTGCTATTGTCGAACCCTTACGCAAGTTTAGTTCCTCTTGCCGTGGATTCTGGTCTGTCCTCCCCTCCCATCATTATTAGTCCCTCCTCTAGGTCGAATGTCACTATCCGTCGGGGAATGCGTAAACAGAAGAGGAAGAATAAATTAGTGTCAAAGTCGGGTCTAAATGATGAATTACCTGACGAAAATTTCTGGGATGTTCCTATTTCGCTTGCCATTGGTTGGGTCCTTAGAGATTTAACCCCTACTTTAGGGTCTCCATCATGAAGGTTGTGTCTTTACATCTTCGAGGGTTGGGGGGACGCGAAAAGTTTTTGTCGTTAAATTTTTTTTTCTTTTAGCCAAGCATTCTCTCATTTTGATCCAACAAACGATGATGGATGCTGATCGATCCATTATTTTTTTCTGATCCATGCTACCAGAGTGGCACATTGTGGTGTCCTGATTTGAAAATGGTCTGGATAACTTGTATGTATTTCAAGAACCTACCACTCAGTTTAAATTAAAATGATCTAGCTTGTACTTGACAATTTTGCGGAATTATTTACTTGAAAGTGGTGTATGAATTTTTATTGTTTATGTATCTTAAATTCATTTGTTCTTGTTGTAATTTAACATATATGACAGCGACATAATACAACAAATAATCATTCAAACACAACAGTAATTTTAATCTAGGAGTTCACCCGAAATCTCGTGGGCTATGTCTCCTTTGAGCTTTGTTATCATGACTCAACTCTTTGGGATTATGGTAAGGTTTTTTAGAATTAAATACTTAATTCCAATGAATACAAAAATGATCCAAAGGATTGAAAATACCATAAATATCCCTCAATTGGTTGTCTGAACTTTGTAAACAGCTTTAGGCTTTTGTTGACACGATTCCTTCTATCAGTGCACTAAGCTACTCTGAGGTTCTAAATGGCACAAACTCCCTCAGAATTCTATTTCTATCACTGAAACCACTCTTTTTTTATCTAATACACATCATACATCAACTATCAACTGATAAATTGCTCAAATTGAGCACTGCATTCCCCGAATAGGCTATCCTCCACGGTTTGCTCAGGGCTGTCCATAACTTCGCATCAACTTTTCGAGCTCTAAAAGTTCTCAAAATGACTGAAATAGTCAAGATAGAGTTTTGATTCATCAAAAATAGCCTCCAGCTACTCCGGTTTCGCCTCAATCACCTATCGGCACCCCCTGGCACTAGGGTTAACGAAAATGTCTTTTTTGAGTTTTCGACCTCTAAAAGTCTTTAACACTTTCTAAAACCTCTGTAAATAGATTCAAAATGATGTTTTTAGTCAATAATGACCACTGGTTAACTGCATATGGTCTCAAACAGTTCTTTCTAAGCCCTGCACTGCTGCTGGCAAAAGATGGCACTAATGACCCCTGGAACTTTACTGAAGCTTTTCGGCCTTCAAACGTTCTCTACAGGCTCTGTAAACCATCTCATCAGATTCAGAACATCTGAATTATCCAATTTAGCCTATTGGAACTCTGGAAAGGGACTCTAACTCCCCTGATTAGGCCTCAAATTGAATTTGTCTCATGGTGGCCCTGATGGCTCCTTCATCTTCCCTGAAGCAAAAGCTACTGAATATCACCTCCATTTGACCTCAAACCTATCCCAAAGTGCTCAGGAGGTCGAAGAGACCCAAAATTGACTAAAATTTCGTCCAATTTGATTCAATAATGAGGAATTTATGGCCTCCCAAAGAAAATTGCCCAATGTCTCCCCAAAACCCCACTAAATGTGGAGGACTGCCAATTAATCCCTTTAATTTCGGCCTTCCCGCCAAAAATAGTGGCAATTCCCCAAAATCGGCGAAACCGCCTGCAGTAGCATTTAATGTTGAAGAGGGGTTATGTGACCACTCGCATAAGTTGCCGCATAAAATGCTGGCATAAAACCGCCGCATTTAAAGTTTGGAACGTGGCCACATGTTACGGTTTTCAAACCGTTTACAACATAACAAAATCCGTTTGATCTAAACCATGACATTTAATGTTGAATTGCGTTGGTCACATATTTAACCGCCAGCTTTTAACCTTCAAAGTTTGGCGCCATAGGTTTACGCCCCCGATTCTCAGCGCAGAGGTATATTGGTGTTGAAATGTGGACGCTGGCCCTAAGGGGCTGGCCCCCTTTGCCGCTAACCATTTTTTCAACTGACTTTAAATAAAATTTGTGACCATAACATGTTAAGTAGCAATGTGCAACCCCCCTGGTCGAGCATGTGGGCTGGTAGCTAGTCGACCCGGGGTCGAATCCTGTGAAGTCACAAAATTTTTGATAGTCCATGCATCTCCGACCTGGGGCCACGTGGCGGCCTCCGGGCTTGCCACGTGGCACCCTTTAATTGGCCAAGAACCAAAAAGTCAAACTGTCATCGAATGCAATGCTGCCACTTGTCAAACCATAATATGCCCAAATGGAATACTCTGGGAAATATTTTGAGGAATATTCTTTTTTTAATTTTTCCAAATTATAAAAGTCAAAGTTGGTCAACTGAATTTTGGAGTTTACTAGAGACTTCAAACCTGAACAATTTTCGCATACGACCTCCGTTTTGCGAACCATTTGCGACGCCAGAATCGCAGCGACGAGGCCTTTCCGGTCATTCAGGTTTGGCACTCTTTCGAGCACTTTGAATTTTGAGCTATCATTCTGGTCCATGATCCAGTTTTGATCACACCTCCCAAATGAGAAGCTTTTGGACCCCAAAAGCTCTCTGGAATACTGAAACTAATCTCTACAGTGAATAAGAATACTGCACCCTCTTCTCTTCAGCCTTCAAACACTTGCCTTGCATGGCTAGTGACTTTGAACCACAACTAGAAAGAAATTCACTTCCCTTCCTCAATGCTTGTCCTCCTATCAAGAGCTGTCTTTCTTGCACTTCACTCAGAAAATTTATGGCGAGAAATTTGCAGAAGAAAATTGTACATCACTGCCTTGATCATTGATCCAAGGTGGTTCAAACAAATGAGAAATTGCAACATAAAATACATGCATACAACCGAAATTTGCATATGTACAAAATGAGGATGTCTCACTGTGTTAAGAAGTCCATCCACTTCTTACCAAGCCACCTCCATGGCGACTTTTGCTGTTGCAACTCTTCCTCGTGTGAATCTTCCATTTTCACATCAATAATGGAATCCGCAGTTCCACTTGCACCAATCTTTCTGTCCTCTTGATGCATGTGTTTAGGACGACTAGTTGGATGCAAATTCCAACAATGGGAGACAACATGTCCCCTCTTTTGGAAAAATGTGAAAATCTTATGCACCTTCTTTGAAAGTTGTCTTTGTCTCATCTGCTTCCTGTATGCTTTCTTCCTCATCCAACATCTCGAAACAACATGGTCAAATCGACCACAATATGTACAGCAAATCTTTCTTCCATTTAAGCATGCAAAATTATCATGCTTTGCAGAAACACAATCAAATTGATCATGAGAAGATTTATACCCCTTGTGCTGCTTTGAATGTTCATCCTTTTTGTCTTCATGAGAAGAAGAACTAGTAGAGACTACAGCTTTCATTTGCAGACTAACATCCTTGTTCTTGTATTGAAAACTGTATGAACTTGCATGCTCGCCTTAAGCTGCATGTCTACCATCTTCTTGCTCCAACAAAGGCTTAAAGCAATGGAAATCATCTTTGAAACAAATTTGACATATTTGCATCTTAGAACTTGGAACAAAAGTTCTCTTTAAATTAGCCTCATATGCCTTCATGGCTTTGGAGTCTTCGCCATTAAACTGCACATAACCAAGACCAAGATTCTTGGGTCGTTCCTCAACCGAAATGGGATCAACCATGCCTTGTGCATGCTTGCCTAATCCCTTGCCTTCATATCCCATTTTAATCATTAATCTAGACCCAATACCTCTTGTATACTTTTCGAAAGAACCAACACATCTTTCTAAAGAGGAAACTGAAGACAAATTAGAATGGATTACCTCTTCCTCATGCATTTTCTTAGTCAAAGCCTCTTGGGTTGGATGGAGTTGCCTCTCCATATCATGCAATCTTTGAAGAATTTCTTCCTTCTCTTCCTTCATGGCAAACAACTGTTCACGAAATTCAGTGCTTTCTCTTTTGTCCTCAAATAATATCTGCACCATGTCCTTCAATATAATAAAGTCACGCTTCATATCATCATCGAAGAATCTTGTGAAGGAGGAAACTTCACTTGTAGAAGTTGTCATTATGATGTCAAAGAAAAAAAGGAACTTCAATAAAGTTCTCAAAGCTTTCAAAACAAATTACAAAGCTTTTTTAACCAAATGGCTGTAAAAACAAACTCTTATTCAAGCAGCCAAACAATAAACAAACTCCAAGAGCTTCTTAACAAATAATCGTCAAGAGGGTTTGTGTTCTAATGTTGACCATAAGGTACTTTGGGGTAAGGAAGAAGCCTTCAACTCTTTATTCCTTTTTGTTCTCTACAAGACTTAGCTAATCAGTAGTTATCCCCAAATCTCAAGCAAACTCAAACAACAATCATTTTGCAAACAATAAAACAGTCAATATTTTACACTGTTTAAACACATTTCAAGCTATACAATCAAGCAACTGCTATGTCAATCAAGCAACCAAGTGCTCTGTCAAGCAAGCAACGATGCTCTGATACCAACCTAATCTGAAAATGGTCTGGATAACTTGTATGTATTTCAAGAACCTACCACTCAGTTTAAATTAAAATGATCTAGCTTGTACTTGACAATTTTGCGGAATTATTTACCTGAAAGTGGTGTATGAATTTTTATTGTTTATGTGTCTTAAATTCATTTGTTCTTGCTGTAATTTAACATGTATGACAGCAACATAATGAAGCAAATAATCATTCAAACACAACAGCAATTTTAATCTAGGAGTTCACCCAAAATCTCGTGGGCTACGTTTCCTTTGAGCTTTGTCATCATGACTCAGCTCTTTGGAATTATGGTAAGTTTTTTTACAAGTAAATACTTAATTCCAAAGAATACAAAAATGATCCAAATGACTGAAAATACCATAAATATCTCTCAATTGGCTGTCTAAACTTTGTAAATATCTTTAGGCTCTTGTTGACACAATTCCTTCTATCGGTGCACTAAGCTACTCTGAGCTTATAAATGGCACAAACTCCCTCAGAATTTTGTTTTTGTCACTAAAACCACTCCTTATGTATCAAATACGCATCATACATCAATTATCAACTGATAAATTGCTCAAATTGAGCATTGCATTCCCCAAATAGGCTATCCTCCACGGTTTGCTCAGGGCTGCCCAGAACTTCACATCAAATTTTTGAGCTCTAAACGTTCACAAAATGTTCTGAGACCACTTCCGTTGGTTTCAAAATTACTGAAATAGTCAAGATAGAGTTTTGATTCATCAAAAATAGCCTCTCGCTGCTTCGGTTTCGCCTCAATCACCTATCGGCACCCCTTGGCACTAGGGTTAATGAAAATGTCTCTGCTGAGTTTTCGACCTCTAAAAGTCTTTAACACTTTCTAAAACCTCTGTAATAGATTCAGAATGATGTTTTCATTCAAGAATGACCACTAGTTCACTACATATAGTCTCAAGTAGCTCTTTCTAAGCCCTGCACTGCTGCTGGCAAAAGCTGGCACTAATGACCCCTGGAACTTTACTGAAGATTTTCAACCTTCAAACGTTCTCTATAGGCTTTTTAAACCATCTCATCAGATTCATAACATCTTAATTATTCAATTTAGCCTATTGGAACTCTGGAAAAGGACTCTAACTCCCCTAGTTAGGCCTTAAACTGAATTTGCCTCATGGTGGCCCTGATGGCTCCTTCATCTTCCCTGACGCAAAATATACTGAAGATCACCTCCATTCAACCTCAAACCTATCCCAAAGTGCTCAAGAGGTCGAAGAGACCCAAAATTGACTAAAATTTCGTCCAATTTGGTTCAATAATGAGGAAGTTATGGCCTCCCAAAGAAAATTTCCCAATGTCCCCCAAAAACCCCACTAAATGTGGAGGACTGCCAATTAATCCCTTCAATTTCGGCCTTCCCACCAAAAATAGTGGCGCTTCCCCAAATCGGCGGAACCGCCTGCAGTAGCATTTAATGTTTAAGCGAGGTCATATGACCACCCGCATAAGCTACCGCATAAAATGCTAACATAAAACCGTCACATTTAAAGTTTGGAATGTGGCCACATGTATGGTTTTCAAACCGTTTACAACATAACAAAATCCGTTTGATCTAAACCATGCCATTTAATGTTGAATTGTGCTAGTCACATATTTAACTGCCAGCTCTTAACCGTCGGAGTTTTGCGCCATAGTTTTACGCCCCCGGTTCTCAGCGCTGAGGCATATGGGTGTTGAAATGTGGGGGCTGGCCCCCTTTTCCGCCAACCATTTCCAACTGACTTTAAATAAAATTTGTGACCATAACATGTTAAGTAACAATGTGATGCCCGCCCGGTCGGGCATGTGGGCTAGTAGCCAGTCAACCTAGGGTCGAATCTTGTGAAGTCACAAAAATTTTGATAGTCCATGCATCTCCGGCCTGGGGCCACGTGGCGGCCTCCGGGCTTGCCACATGGCACCGTTTAATTGGCCAATAACCAAAAAGTCAAACTGTCATCGAATGTAATGCTGCCACTTGTCAAACCATAATACGCCCAAATGGAATATTTCAGGGATTATTTCGAGGAATATTCCTTTTAATATTCTTTTTTAATTTTTCCAAATTACAATAGTCAAACTTGGTCAACTGAATTTTGGAGTTTATTAGAGACTTCAAACCTGAATAACTTTCGCATACGATCTCCGTTTTACGAACCGTTCACATCGCCAGATCGCAGTGAAGAGGCCTTTTCGGTCCTTCAGGTTTGGCACTCTTCCAAGCACTTTGAATTTTGAGATATCATTCTGGTCCATGATCCAGTTCTGATCACGTCTGATGCTATCGAAATTTCAGGTGGTTGTGTTTCCCTTTGGGATCCGCAATGGTTTACCCTGAAAGCATATGGTTTCTTTGGTGGGATACTGCTTTCGGGCTTCTGTCGAGGTTTCTGCCAGAGAATCCACATCATGAGCATTTATGCTCCATATGCTGACAGGTTACCCTTTTGGGAAAAATTGGAGGACTGTGGTTATTTATTGTTAAGAAACTCCATATTCACTGGCGACTTCAACTGCACTTTTCATTTGAATGAAATCTGAGGAGAAAAAGGTAGAGTTGATCCCCTGGCAGATGTGATCAGGGATCTTCTGCTGGATGCTGACTTGATTGATACCCCGTTGTTGGTGAACTGCCCTACTTGGCTCAATGGAAGGAAGGGGAGGGATTTCATTGGAAAGCGCATTGACCGCTTTGTGATTATCTCTGGCCTCAGATCTATGATGCGGGGGCTATCGACTTTTTCCGAGTATCTTACTTTATCTGACCATAGACCAATCACCTTGGTTTGGGATTTTGAGGAGAAGCAGGTTGGTTATCCTTTAAAATTCAATAGAGTTTGGCTGGGAGACGAGGATTTCAATATAATAATTAAGGATTTCATTAAAATGCACAAGAGGGGCGTGGGCACTTCCGCCATGGAACACCTCTCCTCCTTATTGAGGGGAATGAAGAAGGTGGTGCGCATGTGGGAAACGGATAAAAAGCGGAAAGTATAGGAGTGGATTCGGTGTATTCACATGGAGAGAGCATTGATTTATAGTGAGGTGGAAAAAGGGAGACAGAGTGCTGATTTCTGGAAAAAATTAAAAATTTTGGAATCTGAGTATCGATCTTTTCTAATCAGCGAGGAGATGTCGTGGCAGCTTAAGGGCCTGGCAACTTGGTTGGACACAAGTGATTAAAACACGAAGTATTTCCATAAATTTGCATCAGGTAGGAGGAGATAAAATGCAATATGGGAAATAGAGAATGGGGGAAGATCAGTTTGCTCGACTGATGATATAAAATCGGCCATTGTGGATTATTTTGGAACCCTATACAAGCGAAGGGAGGCATAGGTAACAGATGAACAACTGGAAATGATACGGGATTACCCTGTAATGTTTGAAGCTAAAGATAATCAAAGGTTTATCGGGAAGGTATACCCCGTGGAGATAAAGGTGATTTTAAAATCCTTTGTAGCTGAAAAAAGTCCAGGGCCGGATGGATGGACCCCAGACTTTTTCCTACATTTCTATGATGATTTTATCTTGGATTTGGCTGACAAGGTGGAGGAAGCTCTCGTTAAAGGGAGGATTCATGTGGCAATAAATTCAACTTTAATAGCTTTAATTCCTAAGAAGAAAGGGAAGCTATCCTTTAATGACTATAGACCGATCTCTTTATGTAACACCCTTTATAAAATCATCTCAAAAGTTATTGCGGAGAGACTGAAAGGAATTTTGTCAAAGTTCATCTCGCCTGAACAATTAGGATTTCTAAAAAATAGAAGTATACATGATGTTGTAGCGGCAACACAAGAAATTATACATACAATCCAATCCAAAAAGATGGAAGTTGTGGTGATGAATATTAATTTAAATAAGGCATATGATAGAGTTGATTAGGTGTTTATGAGACTAGTTCTTTTCAAAATTGGCCTTGACCAGGAGGCTGTAGCTCGGATTATGGGTTGCATCAGCAATACTTCAATGGCCATTATAATTAATGGTTCAGCCACAAAGTTTTTCCATCCTAGCAGGGGGCTCCGACAGGGATGTGCCCTTTCTCCCTTATTATTCATTTTGGTGATGGATGCTTTGAGCATAAAGATCAAGAGGGCGGTTGAACAAGGCATTTTCAGAGGAATTGATATTAGCCCACAGATGAAGGCAACACACAGTTTATTTGTAGATGATATTCTAATTTTTGTAATGCTGGTGAGGAAAAGCTGGGAGGCCCTTCAAGACATTTTACAACTTATTTTTGTTCAGCTACAGGGATGATGACCAGTGAGGATAAATCATGTTTATATTTTGTAGTTGGGGAAGAAAGAGAATATAGTGACTTAGTAGAGTTGTTCAGTTTCAGTAGGGCCTCACTAAAAGGCGGGATGACATATTTGGGTTTTAGGATGAAAGCATTGAATTACTTTACGGAGGATTGGAAATGGCTCATCAGCAAATACCGGAAAAAGCTAAATATTTGGTCAGCCAAGTGGTTATCCAGAGGAGGTAGATTGATCCTAACGTAGGTCGTACTCCAACAAATCACTGTGTACTGGGAACATATTTACATTATCCCGAACAAAACTCTGAATGAAATAAAAAATATTATGGCTAAATTCATCTAGGGAGGGGGGAGAGATAAAATATCTATCCACTTAACAAGGTGGGAAAGTATTGCAATCCCAAAAGATAAAGGGGGCTGGGGTATTTTAGATCTGGATGTCTTTGGGAATTCCCTTATTATCAAATCACTGTGGCGGTGCTTTCACTGCAACGACATTTGGCAAGAGATTGTTAAGCATAAGTATCTGGGACAGGAGTCATTGGAGGAACTAATCATATTGGGATGGAAAGAAGGTAGCAGCAGATCATATATCTGGAAAGGCTTTGGCAAAATTTGTCCTTTAATTAAGGAGAATCTAAGATGGCATTTTGGGAATGGTCTTAAAATACTTGTTGGTTGTAGACATATGTCGATATATGAAAATCAACAAAACTTAAACAAGGAAATAATTCATCTCCTAAATCAAAGGGGTGTCTTCTATTTGCAGCAGAGCATTGTTGGATGGGAACATGAGGTCCCAAGATGGAAAAATCTCACAGATTTGGGTTTGGATAAGAGATGGGAAATTGAATGGATGAGGTTCACCAAAATGCTCAGATCTTTGGGACTCTGCAAATCCTTTGAAGGAGACAGATTATTATGGGGAGGTATAAAAACAAACGAAGGGTTGAAAGCAAAAGGAATTCACACCGCTTTGATTAACAATAAGTTGAATCAGGAACCAGATAGCTGGTTTAAGGTCATTTGGAGAGTCAAAGTACAAGTGAAAATGATCATTTTCTTATGGTTAGTTTGGAGAGATAAAAACTTAACTTGGAAAAATCTGCAAAGAAGAGGGTGGCAGGGGCCGAGCTTTTGCATTTTATGTGGTGCAGATGCGGAGGATAATTCACATCTTTTCTATCTCTGTTCATTTGCCCTTGAACTTTGGCAATCCTTTGTGAAAAGTTGCATATTCAACTGCCAGCATATAGATCGACGGAGGACTGCATCAGATGGTGGCTACAAAGAGGTAAGCACTTCAGGATTATTCCTATCATGTTCCATTGGTACATTTGGTGCAGTAGAAATAGGAAATTATTCGAGGGTATGCCATGTTCTCCCTTAAAGACTGCTTTTCAGATTTTCAGTACATGGGAAAGCCAAAAAATCAGTCAGAAGCCTCCTAGTGACTTATCCTTAAGATTACGCCCACATGAGGTTCATTACCCAGTTGGTTTTTTTGATGGGGCCTCACAACAATCCATTTGTGGTTGCAGTGCCTGGCTTATGATATCACCTTTGTGTCATTACAAAATCTACTGGAATGGTGGGACTGGAACGAATATGAAGGCCGAATGTTTGGCTCTTTGGGGGCTTATATGGTTTGCATGTCAGTTATATTTGGATAAGATTTGGTTAATTGGGGATTCCAAAGTCCTTATCGACCACATGAACCAGAAAGCCACTTTTAATCTGGGTATGTTATCACATTGGTTGGAAAGAATAAATACTTTAAAGAGAATCTTTTCTTCCATCTCTTTTTGTCATGTCTATAGGGAGAAGAACAATGTTGTTGACCACCTATCAAAGAAAGGACTGGAGGGAAGTTTTGGAGAAATGCATTATCAGTTATTCAACTCTAATGGTCCCGAAGCGGCTGGAAAAGTAAACTTCATTTGAGTTGGAGATGCCTCATAGTTTTTTCAGTGCTGTAATTTTTATTTTTATTTCTTAAACAGATTTGTTGGATTTCATAATTATTATTCTGGAAAAAAGCTTTTATGTATCCTACAGGATGGGATGAAAACAATGTAAACAGTTTTCTGATGGGAAGTTTTTACTTTTATGTAAAGGTCTCAATGATGGGCAAAGTAAATGTTTTTCAGCAAATGGAATGAAATGTAAATTGTGTGGCCAAAAAGTTTCTTGTCCTGGTACAATATATAAACCAGAGTATTTTTCATGTTGAAAAAAGAAGAGTGGAGTTGTAAGAAATTTTTGAAGTTAGTAAAAAAAAAAAAACAAAAACAAAAAAGATCTCAACTTCTTTCCAGATTTGGAAGAGTTTCGGGAACTGCACTAAGCATTCCAACTTTGGTGTTCATCCTTAAACCACCACCTTATACCTTAGAGATTTCATTCAGCTAGTGTTGGCATGCATATTTTGCACATTTCTATTACAACTCTCTTCTTGGAGTCATACATACCCCTTCGGATTAAGGGGAAATGTTGGACACCTAATCCTCCTAGGGTTAGTGTGGAAGGAAAATGGTCAAACGGAGTCCAATAGACCTTGGAATATGGAATCCAATGGTCACTCCAATGTATTATAAATATATATAATTGTGAATAATAAATGTAATCTCATGTTTATCCTTCATCTTGTATGCATACCATGCCTATGTTTAACAAATGTAAAGTGACAATTATTTTGCTGAGAATATTTTCTATTATGTGAAAAAAAATCTATTATGAAAAAAATATATATAATACTGACTTCTAAAAACTTTAGTACCAAGTTTATAATTTTTTCCAATAAAGTATGTGTATCTTTTTCACTTTCAGAAAAGCTTAATGTTGGAAATTTTGAAGCCATTTATACCTTAGTGGTAATTATGAAGCTATCTATATTTTAGTGGAAATTCTGAAATATGTCACCTGTGGTAATATTGAAGTGATCTATATTTCATTGGGAATTTGAAATATGCAACTTATTCTAGAATGACATGGTACAATGCAACTTATTCTTAAATAATAGGATTTTATTCAAAGCTTTGGGTAGAAATTTTTTAATGAATGGGGTGCACTGAGTTCTTATTTATATATTTTCGTTGTATGTGCAAAATTTTGCATTCTAGATTAGAGATACTCATGCTTGGCACGTTTCTCGCTCTGCGTTATGCTTCTTCAAAAGTTAATTTGGTAGAAATAATCATTAGTTTTTCAGTGCGTGTAAAGTATTTTCCTTCGCCTTCACTCGCTTGTAATGTAAAGTGATAACTATTTGGCTCAGAATATTTTTAATGTAAAAATAATTTTAACACAGACTTCTAGAAACTTTGATACTTAAGCATATAATTTTTTCCAATAAAGTATGTGTTTTAGTATATAAATATTTGTTTCACTTTCAAAATGCTTAATGTTGGAAATTTTGAAGTGATTTATATCCGAGTGGTAATTATGAAGTGATCTATATGTTGGAAATTTTGAAGTGATTTATATCCGAGTGGTAATTATGAAGTGATCTATATTTTAGTAGGAAATTTGAAATATGCAACTTGTTATAGAATGACAGGGTTTATACAATTCAAGTTGTTCTAAAATAATAAGATTTTATTTAAAGCTTTGGGTGGCAAACTTTTATAGTGTATTGGGTGACTTGGGTTTTTATTTATATATTTTTGTTGTATGTGTAGAAATTTTCATTTTATATTAGAGATATTCATGTTTGGTAGTTTTGAAATTTGTTAATGTTAATAGTCATACTCATGGTAGTGTAGAAATTATATAACATATGCATGTATATATCCAGATTCTCCTAATCTAACAATATTTATCTTCTTGCTAAATACGAATTCCACCGTTAATTTTTTGCGGAAATTTAAAACCCACTTAAACATGAAGCAATAAAAACAATCGCACATAACATGCTTGATTAACAGAAAGTTCTAAACTAAAAACCCCAACTATCACATATTATGTATCATGGATATCATGTAACAATCTCATACATGGGGAGTGAGGCACAAGCCACTCCTAGCAGAATCAATCATTACACTAGCATGAAGAAATCGCAAATCCATGCACCGATTTCTTGCCACCTCGATAGCCTCGCTCTCCACCGCACAACCCCCCGCTGCCGACGAAGACCCACGACTATTCAATTAATTTTGTCTTGACTACGCAACTTCACAACCTTAATGTGTGTGTGGTGCAATCAATGCATCACCGTAGTCACAACAGTCACAATAGACAGTCCATCTTACCCTTTCACCTATCTCTCCACTGGAACTGACATGCACTGTAGTTAACTGCTGTATTTGTTCATTTTCTAGTGAGTTATTAGTTGTGAATTAATTAACTAATTAATTCACTTAACTCTCACTAGTGTATCTTTCAGTTAGACTAGATACAACTAGCTCAACTAACTTTAACTCCATTAACCGAGTTAAACTAAATAACAACTCCCGTAACTACTCTTCCAACTCTGTCATAACTTTTCCACTTCAGTTCTAACTGAGTCCTCCATGCATGAACTACTAGTAAACCCTAAGAATTGCGTAATTCCTTCAGCCCACTGATTTTCCAAATCTGTAAACTGAAATTAAGTGCTCTAAGAGAATAAGTTGATGTTTATTGTCATATTATTATTAAGAGGTAATAATAATCGACATGCATCTATTTTTAGATCGATGATCTATAAATAGACTTCGCCCAATATTCTAAAAATAGAATTTCATCTATTTTTACAACTTGACCAACCATCCACAAATAGCATCCTGCAACTTCTGAAATATGATCACCATGTCTAGAAATAGACATAGTCTAAAAATAGACTTACAACTAAAAATAGCATGTGGGCCCACTTAATGAAGGTGATTGATTTTCACTAAGCTTCATCATTTTGTTGAATCTCAACACTCCCTCTCAACAAGATAGGGATTATCCTTCACCTCGATCCTACCTCTATGGTATTCGAATTTGCTCATGCCGAGCGCCTTTGTCAGAATGTCTGCATCCTGATCTTCCGTAGGAATGCACTGAAGCAACATGATCTTCCGTTGCACACAATCTCTAATATGATGATACCGGATATCAATATGTTTGGATCTATCATGAAACACAAGATTAATCGAGAGTTTAATGCAACTATGATTATCACAATGTATCACTGTAGGATCTAAATGTGAACTGAACAAACCGACCAGGATCTTCCTCATCCAGATAGCCTCACATGTTGCTTGACTTGCTGCCATGTATTCTGCTTCTGCTGAACTAAGTGCCATGGATCTTTGTTTCACGCTGTACCAAGAAATTGTTGTAGATCCGATACTGAAAACCCCTCCTGATGTGCTCTTTCTGTCCGTTGGGCTGCCTGCCCAATCTAAATCCGTGAAGCCATGCAACTTCACCTCATCCGTCTGTATGTACCATAAGCCATACTTAGATGTGCCCCTGAGATACCTCATGACATGCTTTCCTACCTTCCAAAAGAGCTTGGTAGGCTTAACCATCGCTTGTGAAAGTTGGTTCACCGCATAGCATATGTTTAGTCTTTTATTAACTAAATACATGAGCGAACCCACCAATTGTCAATAAACAGTGGCATCCACTACCTCTGCCGATGTAGCATCCTCTTTCCTCCAATTTCCTAGAAGAGGAGTGTCAATAGGCTTGCAACCTTGCATGCGAAACTTCTCAAGTATCTCCTGAGCATACTTGCCTTGAGACACAAATAGTTCACCTTCCTGCTGCCATATTTCCAATCCAAGGAAATAATGAAGGAGGCCCAAATCCTTCATCTCAAACTCCTTTGCAAGATCTGCCTTGCATGAGTGTATCAACTGCACATCACCTATTAGTATTAAATCATCAACATAAAGAACAATGATTAAAAGCTTACCCTCCACCACAATTTGGTACAGGTTTGCATCTGCCTCACTCCTGGTGAAGCCAAGTCCAGTGAAATAGTTGTTGATCCGAGTGTACCAAGCATATGGTGCTTGCTTCAGCCCATACAGTGCTCTTTTGAGCCTACACACATACGACTCGCTGCTAAAGATCTCAAATCCTTCAGGTTGCTCAATGTACACTTCTTCGTCAATGATTCCATTAAGGAATGTAGTCTTCACATCCATCTGATGAATGTGCCAACCCATCTACGCTGAGAGAGCAAGGATGGTCCTTGTGGAAGAATACCATGCGATAGGTGCAAAGGTTTCTTCATAATAAATCCCCTCGATATGTGAGAAGCCTCGAGCAACAAATCTTGCCTCATACTTCTTGACGCTCCCATCAACAGCTTGCTTTTCCTTTTAGATCCATCTTGATCCTACAACTAATTTACCCACTGGCCTTGGAACAATCTCCCAAGCGTTGTTTCTAACAATGGATTCATATTCCTCCACCATGGCATCTACCCATGTGGGCTCCTGCACTGCTTCTTCAAAGGAATATGGCTCTGTCATGATACATTTGCTCATAAGAGCCATGTGTCCAGTAAATCAATTAGGTGACTGTCTCTGTCTGCGCTGTGATGTAGGGACTCCTACATTATGTGCCGCATCAAGCTTCAGTCTCTCAGCTTCTGTGGTACGCTTTCTGCCTTGTATGATGTTTGGTTCTGCATGAGTGGACTCCTCCACTCCATGAATCTCCTCCCGTGGCTGATCCACATCTAGAGGCTCGTCTTTGGGAACAAGAAGTTCCTCCTCTGCAGCAAGTGTAGCTCCCTCTCAAGCGACAACTTCATGGCTTTCACCACATTGAATTTTATATCTCGTCGCACCACAGTCATTCTATTGTTTGGAAAATACACACGATAATTATGGGGTGTTTCTGTGTACCCCACAAATATCCCAACTTCTGTAGTCGGCTCTAGCTTCTTCCTGGCGTCCTTTGTCACATGAATGTAACAGATGAGCCAAAAATCTTCAAATGAGCAATATCATGCTTCTTACCAGTAAAGGCTTCTTCAGGTGTACTCATGCCAAGTACTCTATGAGGACAACGGTTTTGCATATAAAACGCAGTGTTACATGCTTCCGCCCACAAGTGCATTGGTAGGCCCTGGTCATGCAGCATAGCTCGTGCAACACCCACGATCGTTCTGTTCTTCCTCTCTGTGACCCCATTCTACTGTGGGTTATGAGGTGCTATGAGTTCTCTTTGAATTCCTTCTTTGCTATAGAAGTCTTTGAATTCGCCCGAGATATATTCACCACCATTATCGCTCCGTAGAGCTTTCACTTGCTTCCCCGACTCCTTATCCACCAATGCTTTAAACTCACATAACTTTGAGAATGTTTCGCTCTTCTTCTGCATGAAGAAGATCCAGCATCTACGAGAATAGTCATCAACAAATATAACATAATACATGTGTTTTGTTGTTGAAGCAACCGAGAAAGGTCCACACACGTCTGTGTGAATTCTCTCCAAGATCACCGAAGCATGGTTTTCCTTCTCATAAAAGATGGGCTTCACAAACTTAACCATAGTACATCCCTTGCACTGATCTCACTGCGCAAGAGTACCCTTGGGAAGTCCAGTAGAAATCTGCTGCAAAATCTTCAAGGCGCCATGGTGAAGATGGCCCAATCTCTTGTGCCATAATTTTCCCTTATCCCAGCTCACCACTTCTTCTGCTTTGCCCATCATTGCAGCCCAGCCATCTACCTCCAGCTTTTAGAGATTCTTAACTCGAATCCCTATCCTCTTGGTTTGACCCATTGTTTTATGTCGCAGGAAAGCTTTTCCCTCGCTGAAAACAATGACATTTTGTCTTCCAACATTGCGATCGAGACCAAGTTCTTCTTCAGACCTGGAACATGCATAACATCTTTCAATAGAAATGGATTACCTGAATCCCTCTCAAAGGTAATGGTCCCAATTTCGGTCGCACTATATTGACCATCGTCGCCCATCTCTATATGCATTTGAAGTTCCTTCTCCTCCAAGTCACTAAACAACTCTTTATCTCCCGTCATATGGAAAGACACACCACTATCAAGATACCACACCGATACCATTGAGCTTGAAACCAAGCATGTAATCAAAGAGAAATCAAGTTCAAATTGCGAGGCTAAGGCCTCTCCAGCTGTAGCTCCAGCAGCCTTCTTGTTCTTCTTTTTATGTGAGCAGTTAGTGGCGAAATGCCCATGTTCGTGACAGTGAAAACACTTCACCTTGGACAAATCCTGCTTCTTGCTTTTAGCCTCAGATTTTGGAGGGAATTTCTTCCCCTTCCATTTCCTTGCTTTGGCAGCCAAAGCTCAATTCTCTTCGTCTTCATTCTTCGATGAAGAGCCATCCCTAGTACTTCGCCTTATCTCCTCCTGCACAAGATCCGACCAAAGTCGCTCCCAACCCAACAGTTTCTCCCGTCCATTGACATAGTCTTCGTAGCTATGACAACTCTTTGGAAGCCCAAGGAGAGCCAAGCTCACCAAGTCATCATCATCAACAGTAATCCCCACACTTCCCAGTTCATCCCTACAGTGGACAAACTCCGTGAGATATTTTGGAATACTGTTGTTTGGTCAATTTAGTGTGTCCTAAATTGCTACATTAATTTATCAATCCGGGATTTGTAAGCTGATGAAGTGTGGCGCACTATATGTGCAAGATAACCTATTTCTTATCTTTTTGTAGTTTTTAGTTTTCTAATGTGAGATGGAAATTCTAAAATAAAAACAAGTATGGTTATGATTGTTCAAGGCAATGATATCCTTTATAATGATTTACCAACTTCAAACTTAAAAAAGGAATTTGAAACATACAATGACAAAACTGAAAGGAAATGAAAATGTGTTGCTAGCCTAATAAATCAAACATTGAACTATTGAGCATGAAAATCAAACTATCCTTGCTACTGTCTAAACACAAAAGAAACTATGCTTAAAGAAATCCAAAATTGCAACAAAGTAAATCTAAATCAAATTACATCAACTTATATTCTGATCCCTCGCCATTAGTCCAGCTATGGCTTTCGGAGGTAACCATAAACAACTTGAGCAATTTGATATCTAATTTGCAGAAAAAGAAACTAATATCAAACTACACACTCATACTTCAGTCCCTCACCATCAGTCCAGCTGTGGCTTTCGGAGGTAACTGAAAATGACATGAGCAATTTAATATATCTAACTTGCAGAAAGTAAACTAATATCAAACTACACACTCATATTTCAATCCCTCACCATCAGTCCAGCTGTGGCTTTCGGAGGTAACTGAAAATGACATGAGAAATTTAATATATCTAACTTGCATAAAGTAAACTAATATCAAACTACACACTCATACTTCAATCCCTCACCATCAGTCCAGCTGTGGCTTTCGGAGGTAACTGAAAATGACATGAGCAATTTAATATATCTAAATCTAACTATAGAAACAAATGTGCAAGACTGAAATAAACAAAGCAGTACTGAAATTAAACAAAACTAAGAAAAATAAATTAGCAGCAGAACAATATTGATTCCATGTCGTTAGTCAAAAGATATGCAAATGCCCGGGCTGCCTATTTGTAATCTGAAACAAGAACACTGATCAGTTAACAACAACATAAAACATGAAAGATTATGGACAAAAGTAAGATGTAAAGCATGAAAGATTATAAACAGAGATGAAGCATAAATACCATGAAAGATGTAATGTATAAACACATGAATGACTTATGGCACAATGAGCTTAAATAAATAAAACAAGAACTATACAATAATGCACAAAACCTCAGCGTGTGCAGGGGCCCTCTGCACCAGCCTTGGCAACAGCCTTCAAATACGAATTACGCTTGGAAACAGAGTCTTCTTATATTAAAATGCAGTCATAACAGAGAGGTGATATTACGGCATAGTGGCAACGTAATTACATTACAGAGCTATCTGGAGGCTAATCTAATATGCGTATGCAAACGCGTTATTTATAACAAAGGTAATATAACTAATTCCCTAAAGTTTGTGCTGATGGAGACACGTGAACCATCACGTCCAGAGATCCAGCATCATGGCCGCGGTGAGGAGTAAATCTATGAAGAGTGGATGTTGGATTCAGCTTATGGAGCCGTGTACAGGTGTTGATGTGTCTCCCGTAAATTAGAAACAGTCATACAAATCTTCACGTGATGAGAAACAGAGTCCTGTCACCATGGGACTCTACGATTGACTTCCACTTGGCCACCTTTGACCACAGCCTCCTTAGGTGAATTTGCCCGAGCCAATAGGACACGATCCATGTCCACATCATTTCTGACTTGCCCATGTGGCTCGAATTGCCTGAAGACACCTGCAACATAGACTTTCACAAAATGGCTGCGGAAAGTTGCAGCAGCTGCGGAAAGTGGCAAGATTTCGCAGCTAAATGAGCAAAAATCTAAATCAAACAGCAGACACAAAATATAGTTAAAAACCATTTTAGATGCTCTTTTGCAATTAATATACAATGATATTGACAACTTGGGAGGTTCAGGTGAATGAAAAAGGTCTAGGAAGATGTATAAGAATAATGCAGATTTGAGACTCAACAACTGTCACCCTTCTCCATTTTTATTTTTCTGAGCTTATCTTTCAGCTCCAACTTCCTCTTGTCACTGTTGCTTTGGAAAAAATCTGTCAAAGCCTTCTACATTGCAAATGGAGTGACTTTCCCATGAAGGCTGGACACAATATGGTCCTTCACACCTTCCAACAGAATTCTTCTTGTCTTTGCTACCTTCTTTTTCCATGCGTCAAGTAATGCAACATCGCTAGAACCAGGCTTAGGAACATCGCTATCGATGAACTCCTTTAGTCCATTATCTTCCAGCACCACCTCCATCCTATCCTTCCAGGCTATGTAATTTGAGCTGCCCTTAAGGGCATACTCCAATCACAACCCATTGAAGGACATTTCAATGTATGCTCAACTGTCGCACCAAGAAATTTTTGCAGCAAATTCGAATTGTCCACCAGCACAATCTCAGCAATTCTTCACAATTGCAATCTTCAAGAATCAACACTGCTCCAATACCATGTAGAAATTATATAGCATATGCATGTATATATCCAGATTCTCCTGATCTAACAATATTTATCTTCTTACTAAATACATAATCCTTCCACTGTTAATCTTTTGCGGAAATTTAAAAACTCAATTGCAAATACGTGAAGCAATAAAAACAATCTCACATAACACAGTTGTTTAATGGGAAAGCCTGAAGCTAAAAACCCCAACTATCATATATTATGTATCATGGAGATCATGTAACAATCTCATACAAAGCTTAGTACATCAAGCTCAAGACAATCAATCGTCATTATACACTAACATGAAGAACTCGTAAATCCATGCACCGATTTCTTGCCACCGATATCCTGCCTCCACTGTGCAAACCTTGCCGAAGAATATCCCTGAATGAATTCGATCTTTCCTTGCCTTGACTGTGCAATCCTCATTGGCAACTCCATTGTGTGTTAGATGCATTGAATGCATCACTATAGTCACAACAGATAGTCCATCTCACCCTTTCACCTATCTCTCCACTGGGTCTCCACTGGAACTGACATGCACTGTAGTTAACTGTTGTTTCTATTCAGTTGTTAGTGAGTTATTAGTTGTGAATTAATTAAATAATTAATTCACTTAACTCTCACTAGTGTATCTTTCAGTTAGACTAGATACAACTAGCTCGACTGAGTTTAACTCCATTAACTGAGTTAAATTGAATAGCAACTCCATGAACTACACTTCCAACTCTGTCATAACTTTGCCACTTCAGTTCTAACTGAGTCCTGATGCATGAGCCACCAATAAACCCTAGGAATTGTGTAATTCCTTCAGCGCACTGATTTTCCAAATCTGTATATTGAAATAAAGTGCTCCAAGAGAATATGTTGATGTTTATTGTCGGATTATTATTAAGAGCTAATAATAATCGACATGCATCTATTTTTAGATCGACGATTTATAAATAGACTTCACCCAATATTCTAAAAATAGAATTTCATCTATTTTTCCAACTTGACCAACCATCCACAAATAGCATCCTGAAACTTCTGAAATATGATCACCATGTCTAAAAATAGACATATTCTAAAAATAGACTTACACCTAAAAATAGCTTGCGGGCCCACTTAGTGAAGGTGACTGATTTTCACTAAGCTTCGTCATCTTGTTGAATCTCAACAAGTAGAGTAGAAATTTCTATTCTCACATAAGGTTTTTAATTTAAAAGTTTTAATAAAATTTGTTTATTTAGTAAATAGTTTTTTATTAAAAAATTAAGAGTAATTAATTACATTTACAAAATCTATTAAAAAAATTATATTCAATTTATAAAAAAAAATGCATATATATTATTTATAATTTATAATATACACTTTTACAAGATAATAACACTATTAATTTCATATTTATAAAATTAATTAATTTACAATTTTGTATAATATTTATAATTCTATATATTAATATTAATTCTTCTCTATTGATTTTTTTTTTTCCAAAGAAAAAATCGAACCATCTATTAAGTCATAGAAAGTTACATAGTATATGCATGATGCATTCCAAAAAACTGCATTTTCCCTTTTTTGAGGAGGGGTAATGGAGTTGTTGCTAATGAGAATTGAGGTACATCGATCCTCTCATCCATTTCACACAAGGTAAATCAAAAACATCTTCTCCCCCCGCCCCCCCCCCCCGGGCTTCCCTACTTAGGAAAGTAACACCTGAAACAGGGATGTAAAAAGACTGTCTTTTGGTGTTTTACAAAAAAAAACCAAAAACTCCGTGGTAGACACCAATCCAGTTCCAACATCTTTTAGTCCAAAAAACCTGAAGATGAGTGTATGTTCCTATCTCCCAGGCCTCCTCATTGAGGAAAACAGTCTGAAACAGAGACAGGGGTTAAAAAGTATTTGTTTAGTGCAGAAAAATTATATCATAATGTATGTTCTGAAATAATAAAGAAACAGTAACCAAAGGCAGCAAGAAACCATTAGGCAAAGGGAGGTTGTTCGATATTTTGGATCAGCCCTCCATTGACCTCAACAGCTACCCAGTGCCCCAAATCATGCCGAACGCCCTCCTTAGATAGGAGGTCTGCTTCATAATTTCGTTCCCTGTAAATGTGATAAACAATTACCTCATTAAAAAAAATTAAGATGGGACGCCTCGTTTAGTAAAGGAAGCAAAATATAATTTAGACATCTTGGAGACCCATTAAACCACTTTATGATGTTCATGGAATCCCCGAATATCTGATCTTCTCTCATTCCCATGAATGAAATCTAGCATAACAGAAGGTGTAAAGCTTTTAACTTTGCGAAGTTATTTGTCCCCTGACCCAGACCAACTGATGCTTTGAGAATTTTTCCGGAAGGAACATGGATGGAGAGGCCCGCTCCACATTTGTTTTGGGGGTCTGAGGCGCCATCAAAATAAGCCCACGGGATGTCCCCCCTTATGTTTTCTTGTTGAATGACTCGGGCTTCTTGTGGTTGAGATGGAATTGGAATATAATCATAAATTGAGACCCCTTCCGCCGCTAGGAGGCTGATTGGAAAGAGAGAATACTTGAAGATAACACGATTCCTTGCTATCCAGGTTCTCCAAGTAATTAACAGAGAGATATTTCTAACTCTGTCGTTTGGAGCTTCTTGCCACCACCTCTACCAAGCTTCCTGCACATCCCTACCTTCCCATCTCTGTGGAATTTTGAGAAGCCTCAAAGATTCATTTCAAAGACTGATATTAAAATGGCATGTAAGGAAAAGATGGTGAAACGATTCAAGGCTAGCCTTTCATAAAGAGCACCATCCAGGTCCAATCTTTCCCCTGTGCTGAAGAAAATCCCATGAGGGAACTTTGTTCTGGAGAAGGCACTAGAAGAACAATCTTGTTTTTGTCGGCCCCTTCAACTCCCACAGAGGTTTGAACCACCACTCTGACTCCCCCAAACCTTTCTGATACATTAGTCAATTGTATCCATATTTTGGAGAGTACATCCCAGACGGAGAGTGGACCCACCTGAGCTCATCCATCTTCTCCTGAGTCCTTACATTTGAATTTTGAAGGTCCGATATGAAGCCCTGTCATTCCTCCAACCACCTGTCCTCAAGCTGGAGATCATCCCCTATCATCCAAGCGTGTCTCCACATTGTTGATCGATCATGATTTGCTATATGACTCAGAGTGCTAATGCCCCTTTGATCCAGCTGCTTAATGAGATCTCTTGATAAGGCATATATCTCGGTACAACCCACCCATGGGTCATGACCTAATCTTACCTATGCGTCGTCCCCCACATGCCAAGCTAGCCTGTGTTTAATTAGATTAACCGAAGCTATAGTTGCTTTCCAAACAATTGATGCATTCTTTGTTTTTTTTAATGGCATTCGCAACTAGTCCAGAATTGGCATTGGGTCTATATATTTTCTTTTTATAACAGACATCCAAAGATTATCCAGAGTTACGAGTCTCTAGGCTAATTTTGCTGCCAATGACTTCGTGAAGGAGGGGAGTTCCTTTATTCCCCATCCTCCCCAGGCTTTCGGTCGCACTATTTTCTCCCAAGCCATCCAGGGTGTCACATGTTCCACCTTAGAGCCCGCCCACGGGAACCTACTGCATACTTTATTAATAGAAGAGAGAATGCTTTTTGGAACCCAAGAGAGGCCATCCCAATACACCGGAATAGCCATAGCTACAGATTTTATCAGCACAAGTCTCCCTACTTGAGATAGCCATTTGAAACTCCAGTGTTTCATCTTTACCTCGATCTTTGCAATTAGCCACTTCCAATCCTGAATGAGATAAGAGTCTGGCTTTAGATAAAAACCAAAATATTTGAACGAGTCCTGAAGGATTTTTACTTCGAATTGTAGAACTTCCTCAATTCTGCCCACTTCTTCTCTGGAAAGACCAGCCATTGTCAAGGTGGATTTTTTATTGTTTATGCATAGGCCTGTGGCCTTTAGGAAAAGATCCAGCACCTCCTTGAGACGACGACAGTCTTCCAAACTGTCATTGCTGAATAGAGTTATATCATCAATTAACAGCAGATGTGTGACATATAAGTTCACCGCCAATTCTATACCTTTTAACTCCCCTCGTCTTTTTGCTTCATGTATCATCAGGCTCAAACCCTCTGCAGCCAGTAGAAAAAGAAGGGGGGAGAGGGGGCATCCTTGATGAAGGCCTCTTTGTACATTGAAGAACTTTGCAGCTGCCCCATTAATCAAGATGGCTATACTGGATGAAGAAATGCATCCCATCACCCAGCTTATGAAATCAATCCTGAAACCGAGGTGTGTCATTAAAAGCCTGAGATACATCCAGCTTATTCTGTCATAAGCCTTGGCTAGATCAATTTTGACAATGGCTCCTTTTTTCCTCCTTCTTTTCAAACTGTGGAGGGTTTCTTGGGCTACCCCAACAGCCTCATGGATTTTCCTTCCATCCAAGAAACCAAATTGTTCCAAGGAGATACTTCTAGAGAGGAAAGGTTTTAGGTGGGAAGCTATCACTTTAGCAATGATTTTATAGATACAAGTACAAAGGGAGATGGGCCTGAAATCATCAAAGGACTCTAGATGCTCTTTTTTGGTGATAAGGGCTAAGAAGGTGGCATTAAAGGGCTAAGAAGGTGGCATTAAAGGGCTGATAGATGGAACCCGAGCTACGAGACTCTTCCACCACCTCTAGAAGGTCCTCCCCCAAGAATTCAAAGAAGTGTTGGAAGAATTCCACCGTCCATCCATCAGGTCCTGGACTTTTATCCTTCTGCATTGAGTTTAGGATTCCTTCCACTTCCACCTTTGTGACAGGCTCCATAATGTTGTTGTTTCCTTCCTCGTCAATGTATCTAGGAAATATTTGGGCCACCCTAATAACTTCAGCAATGGATGATTCCGCCGGGGCTCTGAACAGTGATTTAAAGTGATTGACTCCAAGAGAGGAAAGGTCTTCAAAATATTGTGCCATACCTCCATCCTCCATCTGCAATTCCCAGATTGTATTTATGTTTTTCCTACCTTTGGCATAATTCTTAAAAAAAATGGTATTTTCATCTCCAGCTAGGAGCCAGATGACCCTACTTTTCAGACGCCAACTTTCCTCCCTTTCTAGCAATATTTTATTTCTAGCTGCTTCCAGAATCCTTATTATGTCTCTTGATTCGATGGAGGCTGCCCCCTCCGAACTTTCAATAAAATCTAATTCCTCATTAACCTTCCTTAATTCCTCCTCCTCCTTTAATTTTTTGTCCTTTGCCCAAACCTGAGTAGATTTTTTCATTTTCTTCATATTCTCCATGAAGTGCCTAATCATATTTCCAAGTTCCCTTGGCCTGTCCTTCCCCCATGTGGCATGGAACAAAGAGGTAAAAGACTCATCTTGAAGCCATGAGGAATTAAATTTGAACGGAGCTCCTGGATTTTTTTGAGTACCTTTAATTTCTAGGAGAATGGGAAGGTGGTCGGATAGACCTCCTTCCCTGACCCAATGCCTAAAGACAGAGGATCTGGCCACCAAATCTTCATTAGTAGGAAATGATATAGCTTCTTTGCCACCCAATCCTCTCCCATTCTCCTGTTCCTCCAAGTAGGTATGGGCTTGATCAAATTTGTGTCCACAAGATGTGAGGATGCCAGCTTATTGGTGAAGAAATCAGTGAGTGGGTCTGCTCGCGCAGAGGGTCCCCAGGATTCAGATATTCTCAGAGAGAAATTTAGGTCACCTCCCAGGATTAGTTTTGAGTCATTCAGACATGATTTTTCAAGGAGTTTATTCCAAAATTGCACTCTCTCCATGCAAGGGCCATAGAATTTAAGAAGGAGAATAGGGTGGCAGAGCTCATTAGAGTAAACTTCCATTACCAGGGAATTTTCAAAGCCCCAGGAAGACAGCTCCTGCAATCTCCGAGAGTTGATACCCATTGCCAGACCCCCCGATCTACCATGAGCATCAAAGCCTGGAACACCCAGCCCGGAAACATCCTTAACAAAAGAACTTTCACCTCCTCCCCCAAACCCAAGGTTTCTTGAAGTAAGAGGACATTTGGGTTGTGGGACTTCATTAGATCCCTTAAAGCTAGTTTTTTAGACTGACTAGCTAAACCCCTATAGTTGTATGATAAAATGATCATCGATAACTCTGGGGGGTGTTTGCACTGCTCTAAGCACCCCAGAAAGGGACCACTACTTCCCATCAGCAATGTCTAATTAGGCTTGACTTGTGCCTTGGAGAGATTCGATTTCCTTCCTCCTAGCTTTCTTGGGCCAATCGAAGTGGGATTGGACTCCAACCCTCCTATAGCTTCTCCTTTCCAAGGTTTTTTCATTAGGGATCTTAGGTTATAAGGGGGTTTTTCAGTAATACAAGACCGAGGAGGGGCAAGAACAACCTCAACTCTAGAGAGGGTAATCTTACTGAAAGTTGGGATAGAAGTAATGATATTGTCAAGGGTCTCAATGACTTCATGCATTTGCAAATATACCATTTGAGGAGGCCTGGAGGGACCAGGTTTTGAAAAAGAAAAAATCGATTTACAAAAGGATGTGAAAAGGGAGGGAGAATAGACTAGAGGCATACCCTCCAAGGAAGTTGTTGTTGTTCCTGCTTCGGAGGGAAGATCCTGTGCAGGGGAGGGCTCCTGTTCTTGTTCCATAGCTGGAGGACTGAGTTGATTTTCCATGTCCTCAGAAGGTAAATATTTTTCCATGTTTGCACCCAGACCCTTGACCCCTTCCATCAAATCCTCTTCCGGAACCCTGTCCTCTTCTTGGACTGTGGTTAGTATGGATTCCCGAATGTTCCTTTTTTGTTTTCTTCTTTTGCGATACCCAAGGGGGAAATCCTTTTTAAGGTGACCATACTTGTGGCACCGATGGCATCAAAAGGGTAAATTTTCATAATCCAATGTCTGAGTGAATTCATAATCCTTGTACTTCAGACACATTTCCTCTGCAAGCCCTTATTTAGGGTTTAAATTGACTAGAATTCTAGCCGCACTCAGATCCCTAGTCTGCTGGAAGGACAGGTCCACTTCTAGAAATTGTCCTAGGGTGTTCCCAATTGAACGGAAAGCTGAGTCTGTCCAGAATGGCAATGGGAGACCAGGGAGCTTTACCCAAATAGGAGACTCTTCCATTTTTTCTCTCTGGGCATCGAAAAGCGGCATCCATTTTCTGAATAAGACAGGCGTCTTCCCAAAGCTCCAGTTCCTCTGAAGAACCCAATACAGATGTTCTTTCTTCTCAAATTTGATGCTAAACCAACCCCGGGCTAGATTTTGAATTTTCGAAGGTTTTCCAGGGGCATTCAACCATTCTGAATCATTCCTTTATGTGATATAATTTGCCGAGAATTTCCTGCCTTTGACTCTGTCGACGAGTATGGTCTCTGTTGCTTCCATAACTTCGTCGATGAGGATGTCTACTCCAAAGACATAGCAAGGGAGCTCATCTTTTTTCCTGATAAGCTTGTTATTTTCCTTTTTGTTCCTGCAGCCCCACTCCTTCCTCCTTCCTAACCTTCCAAAGGCCTTTCGAGCGCATCTGGTACTCCTAGAAAAGGCGACCCAGGTCGCCTTCCTTCAAAAGGATGATTGCCCTCCCAGTCTGAGCCACCCACTTCTACCTGCTTTGCTTCAAGTCCGAGATCCTCCTCCCGACTTATTCCTTTGTGAGTATCCGAAGACCTTCCTTCTTCTCCCCCTACTCGCGAGGAAAGGAAAACCCCCATTTGTCTCCTGTCTTTCTGATTCAACCCCGAAGGATTTCAAATCAAACCCTCTGCCAACACCGATCCCGAGCTAGCTGCTTCGCTTCCTTGTGAGAGAAGGAAATTTTCCAGAAAACTAAAACCTTGTCGCGGAATAGGGTTTCTTTGCGGAAATGGATCTTCCCTAGGTCTTCCTCTATCCCACTCCTAACCTCTATGACTATCTTCCAGAAAATATTTTAGACCCACATATCCCTGAAACCCACAACTTGCTACAATTATCTTCTAAACCACTCTGTAAAAACCAGAATTGAGGAAATACCTGGCAACGATGAAATTTGAGGGGTTTTCCTGTTTGTCCGATGAAGATCGCCTCTGAATCGCTCTTGAGGAGTTGCCTGAGGAACTGACCCTTTAGCACCCCCAGCCTTCCACACACAGTTGAAGGTGCTCAACAAACTTTCTTACAACAACGTAGCCTCATTTGTTAAACTTCGAGCACCTTCCGAACCTTTGGTCCTCTGCTTTGTCTCTACAATGAACGGAAAGTATAGATCCAGGTTTTTTTCTAAAACCTCGTGCCCCCAGCAAGTTAGCAGGTCTTCCGACGCCGGTTCAACGTCCACGTGATCTCGTTCAAAACCCATCGATAAGCAAAGCTTTAGGTCTTAAACTAACACCGCGACAGTGTAGAAACCGCACCTGCATAGAACTCATTTGCGCACAATGTCGTCTAGCATGGATGTTAGGGATTGTGAAAACTAAAACCGCCATCCTAACCTCGATTATCCGGTAGCGATCCCGGCAGATCTCGTACAAACCGTGTCCTGTTGCAGAAAGCACAGATGGCCTCAGTATTCTGACAAGCCCGAATGCTTGTCACATCCAGAGACTTCACACGTGTAGTCACTGAAGCCTGTACCAGGGCAGAACCTACCTGTGCCTTCTACCATTTTTAGGGTTTTTCACCATTCCGTCTCCCACAGAAACCACACCGAAAAATGTTTTGTTGATACTTCTCTATTGATATTAAATGATATGGTTGAGATAATTCTTTAAATATTAATATATTTGTTTATTTACTATAAAATATAATAATATATTATTAGATTTATTTCTATTTATATAAATAGTTTATAGGTATTATATGTTATATTGTTATGATTTTTAATATTTCTATATCATTTATAATAATTATTAATACAATTTTCTTAAAATTTTAAAATTGAATGGAGTGGTTTTAATGGTTAAAAGGTCCATTTTTTGTATATAAAAAATTGTATTTTGAAATTGAAAGGATTTTTATTTTATTTTTTATTTTTTTATTTTATTTATTTATTTATTTATTTTATTTAATTGTAATACACTAATTTGGGTATTTTGTCACACATAAAAGAGTCTAATAGACTACCCACTTAAAGTCTAAACTCTTAATATTTTGAAACTCTAATTGTGTCTAGAAAATTTCTATAGCTTAGTATTTGGGAAATATTGTCCGTTAACATTACATTTTAAAATAAATTACATCTACAAATTGAAAAATGGTAATAACAAAAAAATGTTTCAATGATACTTTAATTTCCACCTTAATTTCACATTCGTTTTATACACAAGATAAATTAATTGCAATTTGTTATAGAATAATAAGATTTTATTCAAAGCTTTGGGTAGAAAATCCTTATAGTGAATCAAGGTGCTGTGAGTTCTTAAAATTTTAATAAAAAAAATTATTTAATAAATAGTTTTTAAGTAAAAAATTTAAGGGTCATTAATTACATTTAGAAAATCTATCAAAAAATTTATATCCAAATTTTAATGAAAGTGCATATCTATTATATATTATTTATAATTTATAATATACACTTTTACATTATATTTGTATTTTTTTTTTTGTAAGTTGAGTACTACCTGTCATTTTCATTCATTTTTCAAAAAAGGGCAAATTACAGTAGATATTATCTTCCGAGGCCTCAACCTGCCATCGAAAGGCATTACATGCCATCCAAAACCAAAATGTTTTCAATCTATCATACTCAGTTCTATAAGTTCAACTGTCAATAACCTTAAAAATGTTTTACTTGCTATGGCCATTGTCTTCTATGTTCTTCAAGAGAATATACATAAACATAACAAAACAATAACATAATAGTAAACTGACAGGACAAGAACCATATTAATCATTTGAGGACTCAATGGGCGTCGGGTCTCTAACACTAGACCTAGGCATCTTCGATTGCTGAGGTCTCTTAAGGAGTTGTTCGATTCTACCCAGGCGGGCATTCTACTGTTGAACTTGGAAATGTAAGAGTTGTAAATCCTTTTGAATTTCTTGCATTTCTAGATCTACCTCCATAAATTCAATGGTATGCATGATGGATTTTTCCACCAAGTGTTTCATCCTCCAATACATATGAAGGGTTTATTGGTACTGAGAAAATCTGCCTCTGGCGTTTCTCAGGTCGAGCATGATAAGTTCTCCTTCCAGAACTGCATCTTCTTCTTCCGCTTGGTGAGTGAGGGCTTCCTCCCACTTCATTATTAATTTCCTAACCTGGCTCGGAATTTCTTGGACATATGCCTGAGTGTCATCCTTAATATGAGTAACTTGAGGTTTGCAGCCTGACCTCCTTGGTCCCTGGGAGGATGACTCTCCCCACTCTTTCTGCGTACCTCTTTTCCACGTTTACGTTCTGTAGTCCATTAATTCTCAAAGTTGTGAGATTTTTTATTATAGTTTAAAGAATATCAAAGGTAATCACAAACCTACTTTTAAGCTTTAGGATCTAGCCTTCCTAATGCTCAGAGAGGGATTTCTCTTTTTTTAACTGTAACGGTTATGTTTTTATTAAGTAAGAAAAGTTGTGGGTCTTTGCCGAGGCAGCCCCTTTTACAAAGCAGAGATCTATCTACTGCATCTAACTGTCAATAAGGACATTCAAGGCATCTGTACGGAGCTTATGTTGTTTACAATGATCTGCCCTTTCATAAGCGAGCTGCCTTTGTTTGCCATCTCATCTGCTTCACTATTTGACGTTCTCAGAATGTGATGAAGTTTACACTTGTCAAAGTCTCGGAGGACTCTCTTCAATCTGTCCAGAATTTTGTTGAGGCTGGCATTGCTGAACGGCGTTTCCATGTATATATGTTTTATTATCAATTCTGAATCACCGAAGACTTGGAGCACTTTGATTCCCTTATCTCTTGCCATAAGACAAGCTTTTAGGAGCCCTAGGATCTATGCATGATTGTTGGATTTCTTGCCAAGTCCCCAGCAGAACCAATCTTTGGAATACCCACCAGGAGAGTAAATAACTCCACCCGCACCAGCAACACCCGGATTCCCCTTGGACGCCCCGTCGAAAAAGATAGTGGAAATGTTTTGGGACCTCCACCAATTTTGAAAAAAAACATCCTCGTCTCTTATGCGCCATTCAGGATTGTCACCTTGCGGGGGTTGCAGGTACTTGCGAGGATGGGGCGCAAGCATACCAAGCCAGCGCTTTTCAGCGGGCAGTAGCAAATGATCTTCTTTAAAATACTGAATTTGAGCCGCTTCCAAGAGAAAGGATTTAGCTTTTGCAGCGACTTGCAGAGGGGTATAAAGCAGCTCTGTAAAAATCTTCTGATTGCGGGCCAACCAGATCTGCCAGCATACATATTTTTGGAGCGCTATCCAGATTCTACGCCAGAAAGATTTGGAAGGGATTCGATGGGGATAGTGTTGACTCCAAGAGGCAAAGAGGTCTGCTACAGAGTTCTGCAGGGGGGCTGGAATCTGCAAGTCCTGAAGCGTGAGAACCCAAACCTCTTCAGCAAATCTGCACTCCATGAAAAGGTGCTGAGCTGTTTCGGAATTGTTACAGCATAACACACATCTGTGAGGCCCAACTATTTTCCTTTTTTGCAGATTATCCCCCGTAAGCTGCTTGTTATGGACCAAGGTCCAAAAGAAGAAGTTTACTTTTGGAAGGGAGAGCGGCTCCCAAACATTCTTCCAAAACTCCTTAGTTTGACTACAATTCCTTATGTCCTGTAAAGCATTATACCCAGCTGCGGTGGTATAGACTCCAGACTGTCCCCATCCCCAGCTATCTTTTTTAGATCTGCAAACAGGTGCAGCATCATCCAACAGATCGACAAGCAGTGCTTGTTGATGGGAAAACCGTGCTGGCACTCTGTGGAAATCCCATCCGTTCCAATCTCCACGCTGATCCCAGGTCGAGATATCATACAATCTGTTTACACCTGCGCGCTCCAGCCAATTCCTGAGGTCTGCAATGTCTTCCATCTGAGCAAGTGGCTCACTTCCCATTATACTGTCATTCCATAGATGCGTACACTTGCCGTTCCCTGGAATCCTGTAGATTAATTTTTTGAAAAAATTGCTGCTTTTACAACATAACTTCCAGACCAGCGTGCTATTGGGTGCACTAGCTGTCTATAGGTTGGAGAGCGCACTAGTGGGACCGTACTTTGAGCGCAGGGTAACACTGATTGGATGAGAGGGTTCGTTGAACATCTTCCACAAAATCTTTCCTCCCAAAGCAAGATTGACAAGCATGGGTTCTCTAATTTGCAGTTCGCCTTCAGACAATGGCTTTTTAACCACATCCCAGTTAACCAGATGCATTTTTCTCTCATTGCCTTTCCCTCCCTGCCAAAGAAAATCTCTGAGCAGTTTGGAGATCTGCTCCATCACCTTCCTTGGAGCAAGGAGGAAAGCTGCCTGGAAGATTGGGAGAGCAGACAGCACCGTTTTAATTAAGATTACTTTACCTCCCTTAGTTAGCCAGTTGCCTCCCCACGCAGCAATTTTGGTTTTAATTTTTGTGATTATATTGCTCCATAACGACCTCTTGTTTACTCCAGATGTTATGGGAAGACCAAGATATTTAAACCTGTCCCAGTTTGCCTGACCTTTAAACCCAAGAAGAGCAGAGATTGCAGTAAGTTCATTCTGATCTATGTTCCAGCTATATATTTCGCTCTTACTCTCGTTAACCAAGGCACCTGAAACTCTGCAGTACTTTCTGAGGACTGAGTCGAACGCTCTGGCTATTCTGATGGAGGCTCCTCCGAGTAGGAGAGAGTCGTCGGCAAAGAGAGCATGATTCAAAGGTTCAGCTCCATTTGAAGGTTTGAGACCCGGAATATGTCCTGCTATTCTTTCAGCAGTAAGCTTACGACTTAGGGAGTCTGCCATTATGATATACAGGAAGGGGGAGAGTGGGCAACCCTGCCTGATACCTCTCTGAGCTTGGAAGAAGTTAGCGGGTCTGCCATTAACTAACGGAGCAATCCATGGACTGTCAATGAAGGCTTTTATTAAATGGACAAAATGTATCGAAAAACCAAAGGAGAGCAGGACCTTAGATAGGAAGCTATGATTAACTCTATCAAAGGCGTTAGCCATATCTAGTTTAATCAACATACCTTTCTCCTTTCGTTGCTTACTTGAGTGTATTGTCTCCTGAACTTGGATCACGTTGTTCAGAATGTGCCTACCCTCCACGAAGCCACCTTGGTTGCTGGAGATCAGTTTTTTTAACAGTGGCTTGATCCGACTCGCCAGCAGTTTTGCCAGGATTTTATAAGAAGCATTGCACAGCGAGATAGGTCTGAATCTAGCAAAGGAGTCAGGATTGGTGTCCTTAGGAATTAGAGCCAGATAAGTGGACTTAGTTCCTCCACCAATCTTGGCTTTCTGCATGAATCCTTTTGTCATTTTAAGCAGATCTGCCTTGATAATGTGCCAGCAGGATTTGTAGAAGTGGATTGTGAACCCATCCGGCCCAGGAGCCTTGTCTGATTCCATGGACCAAATAAATTTTATGATTTCCTCCTCAGTAATGGGTCTGCAGAGATTTAAGTTGTCTTCAGGACTGATAAGGGAGGGAACACAGGAGAGAAAGTCATCCACCTCCTCGTCATTGCTTTGGGTTTCCTCTCTGAACAAGTTCCTGTAGTGGTTTTCAGCAGCGACTTTAACTTGATTGAATCCTTTACATACTTGACCCTCGGCTGTTTTGATTTCTGCTATGTAGTTCTTCGACAGTCTAGCTCTATATTGCCGGTGGAAGAAGGGAGTGTTCCGATCCCCGGCCTTCAACCAAAGGCTTCTGGATTTAAGCCTCCAGTATTCTTCTTCCTTACGAAAAGTTTGGTATGCTGCTCTTTGTGCTTTTACTTCCTCCTCGAGCAACTCAGATGTGATATCTCTGTTTTCCATATCAGTTTGCAGATCCGACAAAGACTGCACAGCCTCCTTTCTCTGATTGATGGGGTTAATATCCGGTGCTTTTATCCAGTCCTTCAGCGCTTGCTTTGTAGCTTTCAGCTTTTGCCCCCATACGTAGCTGGAGGATCCGGAGATTGGTTTGGCCCATGCTTCCTTGACAGTCTCCAAGAATCCATCTCTCTCGATCCAGAGAGGGTTGAATCGAAAAGGAAGCGGACCCAAGTCTTCTTCATCATCCAAATGGAGTTGGATGGGTTTATGATCTGAGGAGAGCTTGGGCAGAATTTTGTTGGTTATTTTCTTGTTCATCATAATGGAGCTTTGAACCAAGAAACGGTCTAAAAGAGCAGAAATATGCTCCGTACCAACCCGATTGTTAGTCCAGGTGTAAATGCCGCGAATGGGCCTGAAATCAAGAAGGTCCCAGTGTTGGGTGATCTCCTCAACCTTGGCCAACATAGGGTCACTGGAGCTGATCCCCCCCCTCTTTTCTTTTGCTTTCAAAACAATATTCAGATCCCCGGCTAGAATGATATTGCTGGGATTGGTCTGTTCAAGAAAGGCCTCAAGTGTATCCCAGCATTCTCGCTTTTCAGAGTAAGTCACTGGAACATAGAGATTGAAGAGAGAGATGGTCAACTTACTTGCCTTATGCTTCAGCTCCGTGTATATCCAGTGCTGGGTTTCATGGGTCCTAAGCAGCTGAAAGAGGTCTTCCGTCCAAAGTGTTGCCAGCCCTCCAGAGGTTCCCCTTGCGTTGACTGCTTTTCCTGCTTTTTTGTTCCACTTTGTTCTACCTAACTCTATAAGGGCCTGCCCTTCTATTTTGGTCTCCTGGAGCATAAGAACGTCTGAGGGTTCTGATTTCAGTAGGTCCCTGACTGCTTCTATTCTAGAGGGATTCCCCAGACCTCTACAGTTCCAAGAGACGAGATTCATTATTTACAAAGAGGGGGGTTGGGGCCTCCCTTGGAAGGCCTTGGTCTGATATTTCGCCCAATAGACATTTCTATTGTGGATTGACTTCCTTGAATCTTGAGTCTTTCTGCCTCTTCTTCCCTCTTCTCTTTACGAGATTTCCTTCCTTCTTTTTTGGAAGGGCGCTCGTAGAATTCATCTTCGGAAGAACTAGAACTAGCCACTGGTTTTTTCCTTGCTATTTCTGCGTAGGAAGGATTAGTGGGAGAGCCTTGATTTTCCTCCAACTGAATTGTTTCCTCTCTCTCTTTGTTTGAAGGGGAAGGGGCCGACTGTTCCTCGTTCTCCTGATTTAGGTTGGCTTGTATGTCCTGCTCTCCTTCTGGTGCATTTGGAGGAGCTTCCGCTTCTTGGTTGCTTTTGGAGCTTGGTTGACCTCCAGTCATATTTCCTTTGCCTGCGCCTTTTTTTGAGCTAGTGTTTCTTTGGACTAGGGTCCATTGTTCCCCATTTTGTTTATCCGCCTGTTCCTCCGCCTTCTTCTTATAGTGCTTTGCGAAGTGACCGTGCCCGTGGCAGTGCCTACATTTAAAGGGCAGCTGTTCATAATCCAGCTCTTGGACATGCGTCCACCCAGCAACAGTGAGCTTGATTGCTTCCGGTAATCCTTCTTCGAGATCTACTTCTACGCAGATGCGGGCACATGAGTACTAATCCTTTCTTACCGCCTGGTCTATGTATTTTCCCAAAGCATTTCCTATGGTCTGGAGAGAATTTGGATTCCAGCAGTGGAGAGGCAAGTGAGGGAGTCTAACCCAAACCGGGACTGCCGAGGGAACATCCTGAGTGGGGTCGAAGTCAGGGGACCATTTGTTTAGGTAAAGGCCCTGAGGGCCCATAAAGTATGGTCCGTTTCTGAAGATTAATCCTTTGTCTTCCGGGTTTTCAAAGACAAACACAAAGAAACCCTTACCTACGAAGTAGCTATTGACTCCCTCCTTGATCAGAGGCTTCCAGTTCCTTTGAGTCCATTCCTCAACCGATTTGGGAGAGGGCCAGAGGCCCGTGAACTTGCCTATGAGACCCCTCTCCACCAGATTCAGAGCCGATTTGCAGGTGTCTCCTTCGGGGAGAGCCACTGTGGGGATTGAGTCCAGTTTTTTCACAAATTTCTGCTGGGACTGAGATGGAGGGCGTTTGGGAGCATTCGCAATCATTGCCCTAAAAGCCGTAACCTCCGGAGGCGGAGGGGGATCTGGGGTCCTGCGGTCTTCCATGGTAGGATCAGTCGCAGGGCAGGCCGGACAGGGCAGAACAGCGCGCTGGAGCTGCCAGCAGCCCAGGCGCGATCAGAGGGCGCAGAGGGCGCAGAGGGAGGCAGAGCGG